>JAWWLR010000149.1:30835261-30848360 GCA_035041075.1 Acraspis erinacei
ATCGGAATGGATTACACTTTTTTATTGGTCTTAAATTCTGTCGTAAACCTTACACGGACGCAAATAGGTGCATTAACCTTAAATTATATTAAAATAATTGAATTTTTAATTTTCAAAGTTCGGCAGTAGACCTTTTTTTCATTTTTAATATTTCCGATTTGAAATTACTTCATTTTGAACATTTTTTTTAGAAGATAAGGTTGATAATAAAACATTTTTTATATGAAATGGTGAAAATGACGTTGAATTACATTTATGATCGTATAGAAACTTGTCTAATAAATTATAATACAGTGAACCCTAGAGATAGGGCCCCCTGATATAGTCCTTCCGAGAATTGATGCCGCAAGTAGGAGTAAAAGGAGGTGCGCGGGGTGAGCGGCGGTCGCACAGAAGTGAACAAACAAAAGTGTTTTCTACGAAACGGTGCTTTATCTTTTCTAATTCTCCACCTCCTCCAATCTCAAAACTGGCCCAGTCTTAGAGTTTCGCTGTATTGTAAAATAATTTTTTTTATGTAATACAAATTTTTAATTAAAAAACTTCAGTAGCTTTGACGTTTGAACATTCAACTTAGTTTTCAATTTTAAATTGCCAAAATTTAAAAGTGACTTCAATTCAAGAGTTTAAAATTTTTAATTATTCAATTTTGAAAGAGATTAATTTGAAATAATATTATTACAATTCCTCTGAAAATTTAAATGATACAATTTCCACTCCTTTCCAGTGAAATTGTCTAATGTTTTAAATTTTAGTCCTAAATTTTTAAATTTTGCGAGATTCTGATGAAATTTTTTTGAAATTTAATTTAAATGCTTTTAATTAGAAATGATATAGTTTCCATTGCTTTTCATTCCATTCAAAATATTGTCCTTTTTAACAATTTTACCTAATCTAAAATTATTTGATTTGGAATGTTTTAAATTAAAAATATTTTTTTATTTCAAGCGCTTTTGATTCGAAAATATTAGTTATTGTTTCAAAAATATGAAAAACTTTCAGCATATAGAAATTTGCTTGATAATGGATTTTTATATTATTTATATTTTTAATGGTAGGAAATAAAAGTCAAGGGATTTGAACGCGCGCCTAAAGCGCAGGAATTTACTGTTAGTGTTATATAATTTAGTAACAAATCGTAAATTAAAAATTAGGGAATCAAAGTATTTACCTTCGGAAATATTCGCAATTCCCACATTTGTTCCTTTACCATTGAAACTTTCGACAATAGCTTTGTATAATTGTCGATAATGTTCATTGTTTGAGGAATAGAGAACTTCTGGATCTCTGTACATTTTGAGTCTCATAGGATATTCATTTGTATCCTCAAAATTGCAAAAGCTTAAAGCTATTAAGAGAACGCTCACTAAAGGAAGGAGGAACTGCAAATGTAAAAGAAAAATAGTTGAATCGATGGATTAGGTCACACAACTGATTTAATATAAATTTAAAGAAAAGAATAACTTCTTATTTACCATTAAGGAAAAAAACATATTGTTTTGCATGAATGCAAATTTATTCTGGAAAAGTGCCAATGCCGATTGTAAGGAAAGTTGGACACCTTTTACTTTCGTTATTTGTTCCATTGGATACACTTCTGATTTCTCATTTGCTTCCGTCGTTGCCCTTCAATTTATTTGTTTAAATAAAGACCATTTTACTAATTTTCATTTGCATTAAATGTTCAAACATACCTAAGAAAGACTTGCTCTAAATTTATGAGCGAGACATTTATACCATTCACACCAAGTTCTTTCTTTCGCTCTTCAATCTTGTCCAAATCATCGGCTAATGGGTCAGAATAAGGAATACTGAAAACTATTCTTGTACCATCCAAATTAATTAAATGACTTTTTCCTTTAAGCTGATTTTTTATTTTCTCAAGGTCGCATACATCTTCCGTTGATAATGTAACTTCGATATTCCCTTCACCTAATTAATAAAAAAGAAGAGATGCACTTTTAATTTAACTTAAGACTTAGTAATTGAAAAAGGTGCGATTACCCAGCACTGAAGAGTAATTTAAAGCGCCCAGAGTAAAACAATTCTAACTTAGAAACGTTTACCAATTATAAAAAAATATTTTTTTAAGCTTTAATTTAAACATTCAATATTCTTTAGTTTGAAATTGGAAGCCATAAAAATCCAATAATTTTTAATACTGGAATCCAAATTTACAAATTATTATACACTGAAATCCCATTTAAATGTGGTTCCAGCACAGTCTCAAATAGCGTTTACGCGGCATCAATTCTCGAAATGACGTAAATGGGAGATACGTAAATGGGATTCCCAGTGTAGTAACGTCTGTTAATAAATGTCTTAAAGAGAAACGTTTACAATTTCGAAATTTCAAATTGAAAGTGGTTAAAAACGAACTTTATGCAAAATTACCCCAAATTATCCCAAAACAAAATGTTAAATACATTTTTATATTTAACCGCCTAAACGGCTTCAATATCTGAAAGTAAATCTCATAAAAGAGCCCCATTAATCTTGATATTATTCAAAAGTCCGCAAGGAATATAAAAGGAGAAAATTGTAACTTCCTTCAATAATTACCATAAAATTTCTTCAAGAACATGGGGGTCCCATAACTTCTTAATTTTCCTAAATGAATTATAGCGGTTCTGTCTCCAAGAACATCTGCTTCATCCATATTGTGTGTGCTTATTAGAATCGTTTTTTCTCCTCTCATTTTCTAAAATATCAATTCAATTTTTAAAGATTTTCTTATTCGGTAATACTAAATTTCAAGGGATAGCCACTACAAATGTGTATGTACCTATGTACACCTGAATTCAATAATGCATGCTGATATCAAAAGGTTTAAAAGAATTTATAAATATTCATAGAATTTAAATATTTCAGAATAATACAAAGGATAGAAAGAAATTCAATGTGAATTTAAGAAATTTGAAGGGAAGTCAAAACAATTCAAATTGATTCACCCGAAGATTTTAATTAAACTAAAAAAACTTAAATGTAAACAAATACATAAAATATTTTCATGTCAATGTCATTTTATAAAATTTCAGATAAAAAAATTCCAGAGAATTCAAACGATTTCTAAGTACTTCCAAAAATAGAAGTTATGTAACTCAAAAAATTTCAAAACTGAATTTAAAAAAATTGCAACGGAATGTATCAGTTTTTTAAAAAAGAATTGAAAATCATGGACGGGAGTTTCAAACAATTTAAGAATTTATGCAGTTTTTCAAAACAAAAATCAAAATAATTCAAGGGAGTCAAAAATCAGATGATTTTAATAGAACTCCAGGGAGTTAAAAATAATTTAAGGGAATTTGAAAGAATTCATGAAAATTCAGAAGAATTTAAGGGAATTTAAAAGAATTCAAGGAAATTTAGAACAATTGAAGGAAATTAAAAATAATTCAAAGGATTAAAGTTACCAAATTTACAAAAAATCAAGTGAATTCAAAAGTTAAAAAGTCGCAACTAAATTTATACAGTTAATTTAAAAATAATTTAAAATAATTGCAGAGAATTAAAAACAAATTAAGTGAGATCGATAAAATTCAATGTAAATAGTTTAAAAGAGTTTAAGAAAATTCCGAAGAATTCAGGGGAATTTAAAATAATTTAAGAGCATTCAAAGAATTCCGAAACAGGTGTACACCTGCATTCAGTAGTCCAATAGTTTCTTCATAAACTCCAAATTTTTTTTTTCAAAATTAACTTCTTACCAATAAAATATCCCATGCCACTCTTCTACTTTCAGGATCCATTCCAGTTGTTGGTTCGTCCAATATGAGAGTCTAAAAATATATTTTCGTTTTTATTTTTTCTTACTTGTACTTAATTGTAATTGAAAGAATTAAACTTTAATTCTGACAGAAATTATTAAAAATTTTAAGACAGCTTGTCAAAAAATAATAACTTACTGAGGCATCGCCAATTATCGCCATTGCGAGACAAACTTTTCTTTTTTGGCTTTCTGAAAGTTTTGAAGGTAACACGTCTTTTTTATCGGTTAATTTTAGTTGTTTTATCAGATCCTTAACTTCTTTCTTTACTTGACCCCTCGTTTTATGTTTATTCTTCAACTGAAAGGAATCATTTTTTTAAAATTAAAATGATCAAAACTCATAATACTTAATAGGTAAACAGAAATTTTTGAATACCTGAAATATTTTCTTAAATTTTTAAAGAAATTAGATCACTTACCAAGGCCAAAAACTCGACTTGTTCGAATATATTTAAATCAGGGAACAAAATATCTTCTTGGGGACAAATACCCAAGTCAGTCACAATTGCGTCCATTTCATCACTGATATTTTTTCCATTTATGAGAACCATTCCTTTCGTAGGACTAAGAAGACCTTGGAAGATAATTTTCTTTTGTAATAATAATTTATGATACAATAATGATTTTCTCGAAATTAAATTAATTTACCTGTTAAAACAGACATCATAGTTGTCTTCCCGGCTCCATTGTGTCCAAGCAAAGTGGTTATCTCGCCTTTATAAAAATCGATGGAAATCCCGCAAAGGGCATGTTGTTTCTAAAAACATCAAAATTTTGTTAATTATAACCTAAAAAAACTCATAATTGATACTCTTTGTTATACTTACTGCAAATTTGAAAAAATTGCTGCTGTATGATTTTCTCAAATTGCGGATCTGAATTGTAGGAGTAAAATCATCTTTTGCTATCGGTTCAAAAGGTTTTTCCTCCATATCGTTGAAACAACAGACATATAACTCCTCCTCTGAGAAATCATATTTTGATTTCCAGAACTAGAATTAAAAATATGTATTTAATTTTTCCCTCTAATTTGAGTCCCAAAAAAGGGCGAAAAAATTTACCCTTAAAAAGTAAAGCGGATGCTTTGGAACTCCATATTTTCCAGGAAACAGGGCAGATGCATAGAGTGCCAGTAAAAAATGGATTAAAATACCAAAAATTGAAAATATCAATATGGCTCCTAAGCTTCCTACAGATTTATAGTGTATGTCTCCTTCTAGGAATAAATTATGCCACCCGACTCCTATGCCTGAGAAAATATTAAATTTTAATTTATTTACCTATTTTTTTATATTCTTCTACCTTTAGGTACTTACCGTTTTCTTCCTTTATATCAATTTCCTCATATATTCGATATAAGAGAATATTGGGGAAAAATATTCCCAGATATGGTAAAACAGTGTAATTTTTTAATTGAACCATATACTTTTGCAGTATGAATGAACCAGTGTATAAAAATGGACTTCCAAAGGATCTAAAGATGGCTGAAAAATTATTATTCTTTAATTTGTAAATTAATTATTTATCGATTGATATTAATGATTTTCTCACATCTTGAGAAGTATACAGTTATGTGGAATCCGAAAGCTAAAAGATGAACAATATGCACAAAATGCATTGTTGCTACTAAATACACATCACCAAAATTTAAGTATGGTTCATTTTCTGATGAGAAAGATATCTTCAATAATGCTATACGAGGTGCGATATATAACATACTGAAAAATAATCAACTTATTAACCAGCTTAATAGATTTTGGTAATTTTTAACGCCACTCATCGACATTAGGATCTGAAAAGAGATTAAATTTCAACTTTTATAAAGTATGGAACAGAATCAGGAAAAATTGGGTAAAAATAATTAAGAGAAGAATATACATTCAGTCCTAAGGATTTTTCATTGGATGGATAAGTTGTTTCTATGCAAAGTGGTATTAAAAATGCCAGGATTGCCACAACTGGATACATGGCTTTCGTAATTTCATCACTATTAAGTCGTTCTTCTAAGTGGGCTGGATAAGGCATTCGTTGCATTGAAATCTGAAAATTCGAAAATTTATTTACTGATCAGGAATTTGTTTAATTTTTATTTATAGTACAAAATATTGTATCAATTTCGTTTTGAAGATCTTTAAACTGGCTATGATTTCAATGCGAAATTTTACATTTTAAAGCATTTCTGATTTAAAACTTGGGTTTAAAATGTTCAAAATTGTATAATTAAAAAAAACAATGCTCAAACACGTTAAATCAAAAGAAATTAAAAGTCACACATTAAAATTTGAACAGTCTCATATTGAAAACTTTCATATTTCAGCAATTTTAAGCTTGAAACTTGGAGCTTGAAATTGAAAAATTGAATTTTAGAGATTTGAAATTGAATCCTTTGAGATTCTGCGAATTTATTTTGAATTGAATGCCTTAATAGGTGCGCAAATTTTAAGATTTAAATTTTCACAGCTTGATTTTATATTTAAGAAGATCGAACTTGCAGAATTATAATTAAAAGCTTTTTATATTTCTGTTATTTTTACTTGGCAAGGATTAAAATTGAATAGATTTAAATTAAAATTTTTTTAATTGAAAAATTTCAAATCCAAAGTCCTTGAAATTAAAGAAATGTAAATTTAAACGTTACTGTACAATTTTCGATTGAAATCTTTAGTTTGATGCTTAATAGTTTGAATAATTAGCAACTGATTAGTGTTTGAAATTAAGAATTTTGACTTAAATCTTTCGAAATCATACATATATTTTTTTTATTCTGAGTTGGGTTCCAATTTAAAGCTTTCAAAATTTTATAGTGAAAAATGAAATCCTTTTAATACTTAAACGATTATAAATTCTTACTAAGATTCAAAATAATATACTTAGAAATCGTTGACTGAGGCTGAAATTTCGAGAATTATACCATTTTTGAATTAAGAGCCCTTCAAGTTATACAATATTTTATTGAAGCATTAAAATTTTAATCAATCTGACAAATTTTTATTTCTCTTAATGTAAAATTCTTACATTTAAAATAAAAAGGGTTTGAAAATTTTTAATTTTAATTATTTCTGTGTCCTTAGACCTCGAAATAAAAATAGCTCAAGTTTGATTGTTTCTAGTTTGTTTCGCATTGGATTCGTTAACAGAGTCTTTTTTCTTCAAATGTTATAAATAGTAAATGATTAAGTTGTGTAGTTTTAAATTTAAAGATGTATAAACTAGGAAAAACTGAAATACTTTAAAGAAGAAATTGATATACTCACTTGCGTTTTTATGGATTTGTTGGGCATTTTCATCTTGAGAAAAGATTCATCGATGCAGATCTGTGTTTGTACAAAAGGCGAATTTTCAAGAAAGTATTCGATTCCATTATCAGAATGATTTTTTTCAGTTCTAATTACATATTCCAGATGTTTCAGACTCGAATTTAATCTTTCAGGGTTTTTAAAAAACACTGCAAGGACTTCAATGGAATAACTTTCATGTTTTCTCGAAGCATATGCATTCATCAATTCATCCTCAGAATAAAAACCTTTTATTCCTGTTTTTTAAAATAGATAAATTAAATAATATTTTTATGAATTAAAAATGAAAATAACTATTTAAAAAATTGTAAAAACTGACTTTCTTCAGGAAGCAAGAGACAGCTTCCTGTTGTTTCCATCAAATTCTCGGTAAAATTATTCCTCGGTAAAAAGTAAACGAAAATCGGAAAATGATGGTAAATCCTTAATATTTCTTCCTTCGTTTGAACCGGGTAATGTGTATCATTTATTTTTTTTCGCACTTCAGAAGGAGGATGAATTACTGAAAAATCTCTGATGACTTGAGAGAATACAAACAAAATTATTGGAATACAAATCTCGACCAGTAAACTGAGTTTCCAATGCCTTCTTCGAACAGTGTAGTTTTTCCACATAAGAAGTGTAAAAATTCTCCATCCGTTTGCCATGATTGTTTTTCATAATTTTCACCACTCGCTGCCACAAATTAGTAATTCAGGGAAAAGAAAACACTGAGATTATTTTGTTTGAACAGCTTCCAAAAAGCTGATTTCTGGAACTATTGATTCTTCCTCGATGGTTACATGATTTAAAAAGCACAAGTGACGTTTTCACCGACTTACATCATAACACTGTATTTTTTCTGACTTTTCAAGTCACAAAAATGTAATATGGGCTATAGATTTTCGCGCATGCGTCAATCAGCGTTATCATTTTTATGGAAGTTAGCTAAACGCCGATTTACACTTAAGAAAGTTTTTATTATGGTTATATGAGAAGGACATGAAAGTAACAACTGAGTTGAGTGACATTATTATTATACGCGTCAGTTCACGGTGGTACCTAGGGCGATTTCCCCTGCCTTCTCCATGAGCCACCCTTATTGATCGTTTCGAGATCGAGACTCCCTCTTTTGATACGTCATACCAACATGAATTTGACTACAATTCCTTCAAATTTGAAAAATTGTGTAACGACTTTATTATTATTTTTTTACCACTGCAGTGGTAAAAAAATAGTAGTCGCCAAATACGAAATAATCCCACTGAGTGATTTCCTATCACGTAATCAGTCGCTGACCGAATTTATTATTTAGTATTTTCTCGGTCAGATAACAAAAATTTGTTAACAAAGTTATGATTTTCTAACTTCTAAAGAGAATGAAGTTGAATATTATCTTTGATATTTTTCTTTAAAGTGTGGATTATTTAAATTAATACAGATAGGAAATTGCGTTTTATGTTCATGATGGGGAATTATATTGATCCTCTGGTATTAAATTAGTTGGTGTTTCTTTACTTGGGCTTTAGGATCCAATAATAAAAAAACTGTTATTTTTAAGCAGACGTTTCGACTCATGGTAAAGAAACACCAACTAATTTAATACCAGAGGATCAATATAATTCCCCATCACGAATGTAAATAAAACTAGGGCATCATGGTCCGTATTGCAGGGTTCCACCTCCTTCCTTCCTTTAGCAGTAAATAAATATTGATTTTACATGTGGGTAATCCTGCGGTACTACACTGAGAAAAAAAAATTTGTAATCGCAAAAAAAACATTTTGTCGAGCAGTTTTTGTTGTCAGAGAAAAATTTTGATTGTTACCACAAAATTATTCTGTTGGCCGAACAAAATATTTGTTTCTTAACATAAAATTATTTTGTTAAGCCTTATTTTGCTGTCCTGAACAAATTTTTGTTGAGCCAACAAAACTGTTTAGTTAGGCCATCAAAATATGCAACCACGCATACGCACTCGTTCAGTTGGACCACGGGCACGCAAGTTCATTTCCATTATGGCGGATAATACCGCTGAAGTCGCATGTTCTGCTATCTTTTACACGTGCTGCTTAAAATAATAAAAGTGCTGTGAATAAACATAATAGAAAACGCGACCATATAATTCTGGAGGTTACAATTTTTAATTTAATGATAATTAAAAAACTTTTAGGACTTTTCTTAATAATATTATCGAGTCCAGCAAATTCAAGCCCAATTTGTAGTAGCTGTTAAACACTTATTCTTTATATATGCATTGCATATAATATTTAATTCATGTAAAGATTGATCAAAATTGAAACAAACTTCTTTGTCCTCCTTTTTCTTAAATGAAGGGACCAAAGCTTTTCTTTCAGATAATAATAAAATAAAATAATGGTATTTTTTAATTTAAAAATTAAATAATTAAAATGTTTTTAAAAATATTGTTTTATACTTTAACTTACTCAATTTTTACTTTGTATATTTAAACATTTTAAATATTTACTGCTTTTATTGATAAAAAAATAATTTAAATTATTACTGTTTCTAACTAAACAACGTTTTTTTTTAATATTAGACAAGCTCTAGATGCTCTAAATTAACAAATGTCTGAATTATCAATATTTCTGTGACTATCAATATTTAGGGAAACCGTTCAGAATTTCAGATACATAAAAGATATTAGCATTGATGAAAATATTTAAATTACGATAGTATTAGTTTTTTCAAACTTATCTTACTAACTAGAATAATTACTCATTAAGTTATTAAAAACATTTCAAATGTTTTTAGAACTCTTAAGATTTAAAAATGTGATATTGTGGATTTTTAAATAGTTTTTCTTTTTATTATTAGAAAATAAATGTCCAGAAACATGAATTTCGAGGGATGTGATAAGCAAAAAAATTCAAAGGATTTTTAAATAGTTTATATTTTTAATTTTGGAAAATAAAACTGTTTTGTTTTTATAGAAATTTAATTTTAATTTAATTCAAGGAATTTTCATGGATTTCTCATTATTTCATTGGATTTCACAATTTCGAAAAAATTAAAGAAATTTCTCGAGAATTTTAGGGAATGAATAAAATCTTATTCAAAAGAAATTTAACAATTTCAAAGGCTATAAAGAAATTCGTCAAATTTCAAAGGATTATTGAGATTTTAAGTTATTTAAAAATATTAAAAAGAATTTCAAAAGATTTCGTTAAAAAATTTGGTAGCATTCCTAATTAGATAGATATTTAGATATTGAATCGTTTTCTTCGCATGTAAATGCCTATCAAGTAAAGACTGCAAATACATGGCTCCACTTGTCATATGCAAATCTTTGCTCAGTTAAAACATCATGCATTATTTTTGATGCAGAAGGACAATCGTTTGACACTTGAGATTAATGCGCCGATACAAAATGTAACAATATATTTTTATTTTCATATTCTGGACAATAAATAAGGATATTCCGATTATTTATTCTGTATATTCAATATTTGTATTTCATACCTTTAATCAATTATCCGTAATTTATGGTACTTTTTGTCAGTATGATATGACGTTTTTTGTGCCCTCAAAACTTGAATCAGTTGTAAAAAAAACTGCATTGTAGCAAACTCATTGACTAATTTATTAAATTGCAATTTAAACTGACTTTTATTTTTGGGAGTAACTTGTTTCGATCACTGAATAAAATTAGTTAAATTAACTTGTTTCATTCAATGACATTTATCGAAATAATAAGTTGCTTTGAAATTGAACTTAGTAATAATTACCATTTAGTTACAAAATAGTTGTTTTTTACGACTGATTCAGGTTTTGAGAGTACTAAAAGTATGTTTTTGACCTACAAAATATTTAGATGCGCCGACAAAACTATTTTGTTCATACAGCAAAACGATTTATTTGAGACAAAAAATAATTTAATTGACCTTACAAAAGTATTTTGTTAGGTTAACAAAAAAATTTGCTAAACCAACAAAATATTTTATTGGGATGACAAAAGAAGTTCGTTGCCTCCACAAACTTTTTGTTGTTCCAACCAAACAGTTTTCTCAATAGATATGGCCGGCATAACCCTCTGTTTACTTGACGTTTTGGTGGATTTCAGCTCAGTACTTTTTATATAAATCATCGGAATATGAAAAGTGCTAGAAAGTTTATGCTTCGGAGATTATATCGAAGCATTCGAAGGAATATATCAGAAATTGTAAAATCGAACGAGTTTTAAGTTTTAATGGAAATCCTAACCTATATGCATATGCAAATAGAGAGATCCCAGTTGGCATAGGGTACCATTATTTACTAACTAAAATATTTGTTCCAACAATTTTATTACTCGTCCCAAATAATAGATTTTTTAGTTAACAGTATTATTCATACTCATAGAAAAAAGAAAAATTAGTACATTGCATATAGTGATTTTATCTGCTTAATTATAAGCATAAGGGCACAGTTGATAGCTTTATTGATGTCGAAAGTTCGATCAATATTCTGTTGACAGGATTAGTTGTAAAGATTTTTTTAATTGTTAGATGTCATAAAGATGATGCCTCAATTATCTTTACTAAATAGTAAAAGACCCAATAGAATCTAAAGTATAATTATAAAGTGCGAATCGGAAGATGTTACATATTTTTGTTCAGAAACGAGCGACCCCTTACGCATTAACCGATAACAAGTGGCAGATCCTTAACTCTAGTGGATCTATAGATTCTTCTTTTGCGGTGAAGCGTTAACAAGTAGATACGAGCTCGCCATTAAATTGTGAAGTAAGGCGATCGGAGATGCAAGTCACAGTTGTCGCTTTATTACTAATGTATCATTGCATTCTTTTAATAAAGATGCGAAAAAGCAATAAAAAACCGATCAGTTATCTCGGCTGACAAACGCGTGTGAATGTGTTCTTTATATTCATTTTTATTATTATTTACACCTGCATTATCATTTTAGCAGTACAATTTTATCTGAAGTAATTTTAAACGTTGGCGCAACCGCTCAAGTGTAGCGTCTTCTTTACACAACTATGAGGCTTATGCTTATATGATATGTATGATTGAGTATGTATTTTTTCATGAGTGCATGTGGTTTTAAATAAGTGTGTACGCGTTTCGTGAGCATAGGAGAGAGCAGATCTTTTGTCCATGGCCATGGGACAGAAATTGGACATGCACTGACGTATTTTATGAGACGTCTCAAAGGCGACTTATGTCCCAGTGCCCACTGATTGAAAGCGCTGTCTTTTGCATGGTTTATACAGCATTTTTGTATCAATAATGATATCAGAGGGACTTGTCTTCATTCAGGTAATCTGCAGTCATGAGTAATTAGATTAAAAACTTAATAACTCTTTGGTGTCAATTCAAGATGACCTGGGTTCCTATGAAAAAGAAAAATGCCATAAAAACAGGGGTGACTCAATTGTGTAGACTGAACGAAATACATAATAACATTTAAGACAACACTTTTAGTTATTCTGAGTTCAAACTCAAAATTCCTATTTTGCAAGATATCAGAGCTTCTTCTTAACCCATTTAAATAAAAGAATAAACAGCAGTTATTTATTTATTTATTTGGTAGATTACATTTACTTATTCGGAATTAATTTTATTTCGATCAATTTTTCGTGTGTGACGCACAGAGAAAACTAGGGATTCAATTCTCAAATGAAATATCTAAAAAATAGTTCTATAAAATATAATCACTGATTTAAATACAATCACCGAATATCTATGAATCTATTGCACGGACGCCTTTTCTAATAGTTCTATTTGTGTCATTGACGTATTAAGTTTTTATAACAAAATATATTTTTGACAGTGATAACGATGGTATATTATTACAATCTACCCTGTGAATAGCGCCTCTTATAATAGTACCGTTGCTCCTAATTCTTGATCAAATGCATCCTCCACCATCGCGCTATCGCTTCAATGGCCGATTGTGAATTCTCTTTTGTCAAAGTTCCAACAGCTGTATCGACCACATTCGCATCACATATCTCGTGCTGCCCACTCGATTTTGTCCAAAATGTGAACTTTCCTACATTATATACATATATATATATATATATATATATATAT
>JAWWLR010000149.1:31006329-31016590 GCA_035041075.1 Acraspis erinacei
GGCGCAAGTGACTTGTGGGCTCTGATTCTCTTGCCTAGTGGGTCCTGAAATTCTCATAAATCTTCTCTTATAGACTTGTTGGTTCATCGTTAATCCAAAGAAGCAAAATCGTTGCTGCATTAAATAAAAATAAACTCTAAATCCTATTTGTGAATATCTCTTCGATCTACTAAGATCTTCATGTTATCACTTGAAATGTACTTATGCTGAAAGACAAGTTCTTGAGTTAAATTGGAAAATAGAGATGAAAACTCATATCGGCAGTGAATTCATCCAGAAATGTACGAGGAACTTCATTCCAAGTCTTGGAAGGGATCTTTCAGAAATATAGATAGATCCTTCATTTCTTGACGGCTGTAGAAATCAATGTATAGTTGGTAGGTCGCAGTTGCGAGGGGTAATCTCTCTAAAGATCGGCTCATTTGTTGCTGTTACCAGCCGCTGCTCGACGGGGAGCACGCTCCAGATTCGCATTAGATGCCACGAGTTCCCAGAATAGCTTTGCACGGACATCTTCTACGAGGTATAAGTTACTCGACATGCAAAGTGGTAGCGAGATGACCTCGAGAAAGATAGTGGACAAGAAATGGGCTGACGTTGTGCATTCTGTACGAATAAACGAGGGCAACTCGTTTTATTATTAGATTATTAGGAAGTAGATGCCTCTTTTCTCTTACCTACAGGTCCTAAAGTCTCCTTGAAAACACATTTAATAATGCATAAGTGATAATTCTAGTAAATAAAACGAGGGTTTTTATGGCCAAATCGGGAAAATCAGAATATCTTTTCTTTTAGTAGAATTTAATTATATGCGCCATTTGGTAAACTAATCAACATTCCGTTATAACTACAATATGCTGATCAAATGTCCAAAAAAATTTCACCCACATCTTGCACCGCTATGAGTACTACTTTTGTCGACAATTGCCGTATCGTGACATCTACGACTTTCTTTAGCTTTAGCCAGCTATATAAACTGACCCTTCACGTAAATTGCTGCAATTACGGCAATGAAATAACCTCAACATTCATGCTCACTTTCAAATATACTATACCAACTCTTTACCTGATATGTAAAGTAGAATGTTAATGGGCCATGTTAGAAATTGCCCTGTTAAAAAAGGCTTGTAGGAGTTAAAAGAAATGGGCCGAAATGTTTTCAAGTCATAATTTATGGCAGTGAAAGTCTATCAGAGGATTAATAATTATTTTATTTCGTATGTAAGAATCTGGTTACTCGCACTTCGTAGCCTTTAACGCGTGCGACATGTGAGTTAATTGGGTCTTGTTGCGAAACTTGATTCTTCTTCGAGATTACTATTAGCGTTGCTTGTGATGAACGGAACTTCTTATGGGGCATGCAATCGCCATTTAATTTACACGTGGATACTCGAGCGTACGAAACGATGTACCAAGAGCCCATGGTACTTAAGTTGCGGCGCCTTGAAACCAAGTAGTAGGTGCACGGTTGTTATTACACGACTACTCTCATTAAACCTTGATTCACAAGGGGTCCTCCGCATGACCCGGTCGCACTTTCAGCCACAGAATCGTCGCGGATACGTTGTAAACGTTTTGATGGCAATTTAAGATAATATTATAATAAAATCTTGTCTTGTACGAGAAGAACAATATAAGGTTTCAATTTATGACCCCTCAAAGCAGAACATTTTGTATTTATATTATCAATGCGAATAAACGAGAATAATTTTCTGTATTTCAGATCAAATCATAGGCGTACACTGTACTCATGGGATCAATCGAACAGGATATTTCATATGCCGGTAAGCATTTTTGCGTATGACGCAAAGATCTTGCGTTTTAATTGTTACTAATCGTTGAGCCAGTATTAGTTCAGTGGACTTATGCAATGGGAATAGAAATCCCCGAGACTCATTGTTCATGCTTCCATTGTCGTCAGTCAATTCAGCCTTAGTAAAGATTAGTCTAAGGCTCTTTTGAGATTCACGACCGCTTTGATTCTTACGTGGACCACTTTTTTTACAGATACCTCGTACAACAACTCGGCTGGAAGCTTTCACACGCTCTAAAAGGTAAATGCCCTGCACGCATGTTTTTATATGCAAGCACGTAGCAAATAGTTTAAAGAGTTGTTTTCTCATGGAAACATGTTAAGATTACTTTTTTACTCTAATTATATTCGTTGCCTTGAGAAAGGCACAGTAAGTTTACCACTCGTGATAGATAATATTTCATTTTAGCCTTCCAAGACGCACGAGGATATCCTATTGAGCGTCAGACGTATGTGGCCGAGTTAAAACGAACTCCTTGCGGTAAGAAAATTGATACTAGTAAGGTGATTTTAACACCGGCGCCGAGCGCTCGTGTTAAGAAGCAGAAAGCAAAAAAGAAGACAGCTACAAAGCCAGCAGCAGCAAAGCCTCCAGCAGGAAGGCCTCCGGCAGGCAGGCCTCCTCCACCACATCCTCCGTTTGGTCCAATGATGGGTCCACCGGGATATGGGCCACCCCGCCGCGGGTTCGCAAATGGCGTGCCATTCCCCCCACCTCGATTTGGTTTTGGTCCACCACCTCAACCGGGATTCGGACCTAGATTACCTCCACATCCAATGCCTCCTGGTCCTCTACCATCACCCGGTCCCAGATTTGGCCCCAGGTTAGGACCCAGAATGGGAATTAGGCCACCTATGCCGCCGCCTATGCCACCTCATATGGGTGGGCCACCAATGCCACATCCACGTGGTCCACTACGTATGCCACTTCCGCACAGAATGCCGATGCCACCAAGAATGGGAGGACCTCTAAGGATGCATGGACCTCCAAGATTACCTATGGGTCCAATGCCAAGGTTACCTCCACCAAAAATGGCAATGCCACGACATCCGGTACCACAAATGCCAGCGAAGCGTAATGCACAACAAACGGTTAAGCGGCAAACCCGTGCTGCTACGGCGGTAGGCAAGGCCACAAAAGATCAAGACTTTACAGCTGACACATTTGAAGAGAATTTAGCTGCACAACCAGCGAAGAAGGCAAAGAAAGCTCCCGTAAAAGCCAAGTGATCATGCGTCCGATAGGACTTGTATCGTGTACAATTCAATTTATATTGTAAATTCAGTAAGGTGTACAATGTTTACTATTCACAATCAGTCACTCAGTTTCACAAATCATTTTTAAGGATATAAATTTGAGTCATTCACAAATATTTTTAAACAGCTGCAGTTATTTGCTCTTTTAAATTCAATTGCGCAGTTTTTATTAGAATATATTTTAAAATTTTAAGGAAAGCGAAACGGATTTTATCAAACCGGGTGTCTGGTTTGAAAATACTCTTACTGCATTCACCTGACTTTATACCTTATCTTGATCAAAAATTAACCCAAACCGCCAGCAAGCGAACATTTTTGTATTTATTATAAATCTATATCTGCTAGAGTAACTGCCAAATGTCTGTTTTAGCTGCGGGTGTAAATCAATTGTAACGAATTCTTGGTGAACTTGGCAATCATTGATTGCTGGTGGTAGGGTCAACATAACATATATATTTAATATTAAGCAACCTCGAAGCTGAGGATGATTGAATGAATGTTGTTTGAGATTTTTTGTGCCCTCATTTTTTCTACATACGTTCATTTCCTACTTTTCTCTATGATTGCAGTTCTGTATGTCTATTATGGATTGTATGCAAATCAGTCTATACTCCTATATCTTTCATGAAATATTTAAGTTTACGACACTGACGTAATAAATATACTTCCTCGCAATAACTGATTAGTTTATTAAAATTGTCATGCGACAAAGAATCTGAAAAAGATTGATAATGAAATAAAGAGCGTGGTGTTCAAAATTTGGTGTTAGATTATTGTGTCAGAAGCTTTCGTTTGCCAGATCGTCAAACTAATTGAATGACAAGTCGGATCGCTAATGCCTCTCCGTGCTCGCACTGGATCTTGACCAGTTCACTGCACGCAATTACATTTACACGTGCTACGGCGACCAAGATACAATCAAGCTTCGACTCGAAGATCATTCTTACGTTCCACGTCGGTATAAATCAAATAGTAATTGACGGTAACGCGATACCTTCGTTGCGATAGTAGGTCTCTTGGAGATTTGTCTTTGCCGCGCCACTGCCTCTTGCTTCGTTAAATTGCTAACACTTTTTATCCATTCTTTTATTTATTTTACACTAAATTTATTAAATATTCCAGGTGCTCACAGATCAGGGAAAACCTGGAAATCAGGAAATTTTGGTGATCAGGGTAAGTCAGGGAAGTCAGAGATTTTGAAGAAAAAAATTGCAAGCCAGGGTGAGTTTCTGTGAGAAACACTTTAAATGACCTTCGAGAATAATCAGGACAGTCACTTTTTAGTCAAGTTTTTTCTCATATCACTTTTTTGAGATAAAGTCATTGGAGACCCTTTTTTACAATATGTGACATTTGATACTAATATGAAAATACTTTGAATTACATTCTTTGGACGTTTTTTTCCCATTTGAGAACATGGATATCATCTAAATATTAATTTACACAGTATATTAACTTAACAGATTGGTCATTCTTGAAAGTGTGACAGTTTTTAAGGTTATGTTGAAAATTCGATTTTTTCAACTGCGCATTTACCAAAAAGCGCGGGACTATGCAATGGCCTTTAGATCCTATGTTCTAAAGGATGCCACTTTTTTCTTGAGCCACAACAATACTGCACCCCCAGTTTTTTGTTTGTTTTTTTATGTATCGACAAGAATTGAACTTTTTATCAGAGAAGCGTCACGTGGTTCAAAACCTTTGCGACCTCCCTCCTTTGTGACATTAGGGAAGACTCCCTCCACTTGAGAGCGTCACGTTAAATGTGAACGCTCCCTTAGTCAAGTTTCTTCCACTAAATTACCCAATCGGTTAACCACTATTGAATTCAAGTCTCGACCTATTTCTGACTTTTCGTGATTTCACGTTTGAAATCTTTTAAGGTATTTAAAAGAATCCCAACAGCTTTAAAAATTTGCAAGTGATTACAAAAGATTTCAAATATTATAAGAGCATTTTAACAGATTTCAAGGATTTTATAATAGATTTCAATCATTTAAAGGGATTCGAAAGGCTTAAAAAAATTTAGTGAATTTAAAATGTTACAAAGGATTTCAAAAGATTACAAAGAGTTTTAAATATTGTAGGGTATTTTAAAAGATACCAAGGAACTTTCAATAGATTTCAATATATTCAAGGCATTCCAAAGGATTTAAAAGATTTTGAGGTATTTTGCAGACTTCCAAGGAATTTCAAAGAGCTTTTAAAAGTTTCAAGGTATTCGCAGGGATTTAAAATGGTTATAAATATTTGAGGATATAATCGTTTATAATATTTGATGGTAATTTTGGCCTTAGGGACAGAATAAACAATTCAATTAATTTTAATTGAACCAAACGTTGCGGCGCACAATATAATCAATATAATCTATAATATAAAGTCTAAAATATAATATATAAAATATAAGTCAATATAATCCCCCCACAGAGTATTTGAGGATATTTTATAAAAAGATTTCAAGGCACTTTCATGAGATTAAAAAATTGTCAAGGAATTTTCAAGGATTTTAATGGTGTTAAGGGAGTTAACACAAATTTCATGGGGTTTGAAAAAATTTTAGGGAATTACAAATATTCCAAGGAATTATCAAGAACTTTACAAACTGTCAATGGATTTGAAATATTTTTGGATAATTTGAAATTTTCAATGAAATTTTATTTGATTTCAATAATTTAATGGGATTTCAAAGAATGGGATGTATTTTAGGGGTGTTTCAAAAGATTGCAAGGGCAATTTAAGGGCTTCAGAAAGTTCATAGAGATTTCAGAGGATTTAAAGCATTTTAGGGTAATTTAGCAATTCCTAGGAATTTTCAAGATCTAAGGAATTTTTAATTGATTTAAGTAATTTAATGGATTTTCAAAGAATCTGAAATATTTTAGGATATTTTACCAAATTCCCACGAATTCTTGGAAGCTTTAAAAAAATTCAAGAGATTTCATAAGATTCGAGATATAAGGAATTTAAAAAGATTCCGAGGCTTTTTTAAGAGCTTTAAATAAGTATAACATGCTTTCAAAGGATTTTAAATATTTGATTTAAATAACTTAAAGTAATTGGAAAGGGTTTAAAATATTTTTGGTGTATTTTAGAAGATTCCAAGGCATTTTAAAGAGATTTAACAACATTTCAATCGATTTCCAGAGATAGAAATGATTTAAAGAGATTTGAAAACATTTTCATGTGATTTGACAGGACCTATTAAGTTTTCAGATATTTCAAAAATTTCCAAGGAATGGATTTTTGTAAAATTCTTTTTAATTCTTTGGAATCCTATTGAATTTTTTGAATTTACTCGAATTCCTCCTCGTTCACTTGATTCTACTCAATTGAATGGGGATTTGAAAATGTTTTTTTTTCAGAAATCATTTGAATTTTTTAAACTCTTTTCAGACTTACTGAATTGTATGCATTTCTTCATATTATTAAATTGTTCTCAACTCACTCGATTTTTTTATTTCACCTGGATTGTTTACAAATTTCCGGGAATGGTTTTCATTTATCTTAAACGACTATAAATTTACTCAAAATTTACTGAAATCAATGGAAGTATTTTGGATTTTCAAAATGTTTTCCAATTCAGAAGTACATTAGTCACATTATTAATCGACATGATTGACATTTTGGGTTAGAAATGAGTCACTTTTTCTGTTGATAAAGGAAGTTTTCAACTAAATTAGGCTGGGGCAGCCCTGAGAATAAAATTTTTTAAATTGTTTTACGTTGGAACCTGGAGTAAGGAACGGCTTCGGGCATGATTTGTTTTGGCCTTGATCTTAAGTCTAGGTAATCAAAACGTAAACAAGCAGGGTGGCATAAATCATTTCTGTTGGATTAGAACGCATGACGCGACTGACGTGCTACGGAGGCTATTAATTCTAGGAATATCGTAAATATGAGGTTTCTTATTCCAGGTTCCAGCATATAATGATAAATTAGACGGGAAAAAAATGAGCGCAAAATGAGGAAATTTCGAAAAGGAAGTTTTGCTGATATTTATTGATATTTAATAGATTTTTAGACTATTGGTACGCAACTGTAGTTCAAGATAGAAGTCATCAAGTACGAGAAGAATGAATACTGAGTGCGTGGGCGTGTATGCGTGCATTATGCGAGAATCTGTAATGTATGGCAACACGTTTACCAACCTTCTCCGTCCAAACAGCAGCGGAATGCCAAGCAGCTTCCCAATAAGTCATGTCTGTATCTGAATTCATAACAACTAATGTGTTTCAACCTATATTACTACTACGCTCATCTTATGAATATTTCCCGAGTACTTGCTTTCTATCGCTATTGGCTTCTCTGATTCGACTTTTGGGTTTATTGACTTTTTGGTGGTCGATGCCGTTGGAAAGAGGAATCAGAATGAGAAGATAGAAATGGCGCTTGTAAAGTCGGATCGAAACTTTTCAGATATAAGATTATAATCTCTCTCGCATGAAACTGCTGGAAAGATGTTGCATAAAGCAGGAACATTATCTACATTAATTGGATCGAGATGGCCTGGAAAGGAGTTCGGAAAATAATTCCCTAAAATTTAAGAAACTGGCAAACAAGTCGATAAGACTTAGTTTCTGATATTTTCCTTACTTTTGATTCTAATTACAAGGATTCACTTTGAAATTACTTGACTAAACTTTGGAAAGATTTCACAAGGGGAGACCGTCAGTTGTGAATGTCTGGTAGATCAGGCAGATCAGGCAGTTGCGCTTCTGCTTTATAGACGGAGGGTTGCGTGTTTGATTCCCGCTGGCTGCGCTTCTTATTTATTTAATTAAATGTTGATAAGTGTAAGTTCATTCAACAATCTTCAAAAATTGTGAACATAATAATTTTTGTAATACTCTTTTCACGGAAAAACTAAATTTTTTAACTTAATCATGTTCTTTGTAAATTTATTTTCTATAAATGTTAATAATTTTGTTTCATAATGTTTACCAATTATATTGAAAATTAGAAGTATGAATGAAGTCTTCCCATTCCGAAATTCGCTATAAGTAGTCAAATGTAATACCCCCTGGCGGACCGAAGGAACCTAAAGGAGCCTCTACAAAGTACCCTGAAAGACCCACTGAGTCCCCCTTCAGGTCCTTCCTAAAAAGCTCAAAAAACAACAAGATCAACTTTTAAATCGTTGAAATTCGGATTATACGTTAAAATTTCAATTAGAAACGAATGGAGTAATTGCAATACTTTTGTTTGCAGCGTTAAAAATTTAAAAAAAATGTCATTAACTTCTGCTGAAGGTGACTTCAAGCGCATCCATAATAGCTCAATTAGTATGTTGCGCGAAGTTTAAAAATAAAATTGAAAATTGGCAAATAAATGTAAATAAATATATGTAATAATTAAATTAACGTAAAAAAGAAGCCGATATTTTAATTTAGCAAGTACAAACGTCAACAAACATCTTGTCTCATAACCTCAAGGACCATGCTTGACTGCTCTCACTTGCATTGCAGCGTTGTTTTCTGAGGTTTCCATTGCGTGGCGCTAGCATCCAGAAAAAATGCTTCAAGTTACACGGAACGCTTATTATCTCCTACTAAAAGAAGATGCACTTGAAGCCGCCTTCGTCCCATGTAAATGATAGGTATTTTATTTTTTAAAGTTTTTAACGCTGCAAGAAAAAGTATTGCGATTACTCCGTGTGTTTCTAATGGAAATTTTAACGTAGAATCCGAATTTCAACAACTGCTATCAAAAGTTATCGGGAACTTTTCATAAATTTTCGTAAATTACCATAAATTTCGTAAATTTCCAAAAATTTTCATAAATTTGATAAATTTACACAAATTTCCATTAATGTATGAATAAATAAATAAATCACCATAAATGTCATAAGTTTCCATTAATTTTCTAAATCTACATAAATAAATTTTTGTTTTCATTTAAAATCAAATAACTTGCACGCTTATCTACCTTACCGACAGTTTTTATTTCCACTTCAAACGAATAAAAACGGTAAGTTAGTGAATGGATAACTGACACTTAGTTATATATTTTATTAAAGAAACTCTACGTTAAAAACATACTTAGGTTTCATATTGTTTATTGCATGCCTGTCTACGGCTTTGTGACACACTCGTCGGAAATCGCTGCCTTTCTCCCCTTGTCACGTAATCTACTATTTTAGAAGACAGTTGAATTTTTAACCAAGAACTTTTCGAACAAAGAAGATGACTAACAAAATAGTTGAATTTTCAACTTAAAAAAATTAATTTTCAATCAAATAATTTAACTTAGAAAATAATAAGAACTATCAACTAAATATATCCATTTTCTAATAAACAGCTAAACTTTAAACCAAAAGAGACGAATTTTTAAATAAAATAGTGGAATTTTTAACCAAATAGTTAATCTTTCGACGTACAAAGATGAATTGTTGAACAGATATTTGATTAAAAAAAAATTCAGCAACCAAACAGATGCATTTACAACAAAATAGTTGAACTTTTAAGCAAAAGGGACGAATTTTCAACCAAATAGTACACATTTTCAACAAAAAATTTTTATTTTAACAAAAAAATGTGCGTTTTAAAACAAATAGTGGAATTTTCTATCGAAAAAATGAATTTTCCACAAAATAGTTCATTGTTTAGTTGAGTTTTGAAGTTATATTTTTTTCGGATCTAATTATTCTGACCTAAAACTAATGATGAATATCTTCGAAACAATGTTAACTTGAAACCAAACATTTCAATTTTCGACAAAGAAGATAAATTTTCAGCCAAAAAAATTGAATTTAAAACAAAGTAGATCAATTTTAGACGAAATTGTTGAATTTTCAACTAAAAATTATCAATTTTCAATCAATAATGAAATAGTTAAATCTTCAGTGTAAAAATTAATTTTCAACAAAAATAAAAGAATGTTCATCAAAATAGTTTAATCTTCAACTAATAAAATGAATGTGTAACAAAGTAGTTCCAATTTCAACCAATTAGTTAAATTTTTAGTTATACAAATTTATTTTCAACCAGAAAAAGCAAATTTCAACGGAAGATGTAATTTTCCAAAGAAATAGATGTATGTTCAAATAATAAAATAAATCCTTAACAAATTTCAAGTTTTAACTAGGGTAATGTACCCAATTGTTGGCAGGTTAAGGCCATGTGACGAGTGGGTCACGTGACGAGATTCCTATCTTACCAACACTTTTTTTATGTCCTATTTTATTTTCACACG
>JAWWLR010000149.1:31042108-31053921 GCA_035041075.1 Acraspis erinacei
GTACCGTTACTGTTTCGAGATCCACACCTTCTTTGTCGAAAAGAGCCATTGTTAAACACTTTTCCATAAAGAATATAAATAGCCATGAAGACATAATGCATCCCTGTCTAACGCCTTGCATAATATCGAACCAGTCACTCAATTTCCCATTTTAATGAAAGGAGGCAGAACTTACAGAATGTCACAGAAATAAGTTAAGTTACATGGATACATTGTTTCTTTACATTTCAGTCTTGAAGATTAAAAATAATTGAAATGGATAGAGACTCTATCCATTTACTTTACTGGAGTGTATACGATCTAAGGAATAAAATAAAAAGGAGATGCAGGATAGATCGGAAGGTAAGAAAATAATTGTATATAGCAGTGGAGGTTGAGGTAGCAAAAGAAAAGAGAGAGGATAGATAAATGAAAATAGGTCACTGTAGATATTATAAAATGAAAAGATTGACTCAGGGAAGAAAGGATTTGAGAATTCAATGAAACCCATTCTCGAATTGTTGACTTTGAATGAAAAGTCAAATTCGGATGTAGAGTTGGTCAGTGTATCGTTCATTACACTCAAATCTCAATAAGGAAAAAGTGGAACGAAAGGTTAACCTGGAGACACTAGAACAAGTTGGTGATGATTAATTAGTCCCAAATGGCGTTGAGAGAACAGTTTAACCTGTGACCTCGGTTCGATGCATCCAGTTCTCTCCTTGGTTTTTTTTGTCTTTTGGTGCGGCCTGGCGCGGAGCGGCGGCATCTATACGGATCCACCTTTTCCACGAACGTTGTGCACACATTAAACGAACTTTGTACTAAGACGCTTAGGGCGATACAGATACGACGCGACGGGTCTGTGGGAACAGACCGACTCTGAATGTTAATTGTTGTTTAAATTTATGACAGCCCTCTCTCCTGGTTCATCCACCCCTTCCACCCAAATAACCATGGCTATTCATTTAGTTTCACCAACGAACGAGCTTCGGAATGAGCTCGGCGATTAGCCATTCGAAAAGAGGAGCTGCGTCGTGCCGAAAGGAAAAGAAACGATGAGATGAGAAAGAGTAGGCAACCGCGAGGGCAATGTCGAGTATCATAACTTTTCGCGGAGTTAGCAGGATTCGGGACCTCTTTCACGCCATGGCACCCAAGGTATTTCTAATTCGTTATAGCTTCTCAAGACTCTGGGTATAGCTCAATGCACCTTGTTTCATAAATAACATTGTAATTTAAAAAAGTATTTATCTTTATGAGGCAACGGAGCATCTTTGAAGATTTGTTAACTCGGCATGGAATGTGCATTAAAGAGTATTAAACAAATTTATTGTCTTCATTGGTAAAAGTATTTTACTCTGGCACTTTTATGTACGATAATAAATTGTGTTTTTCAACAGCTGCGTATCTTTTACATAATATTCAAGAAATAACGGATGGATCTTGTTGAATTGCAAAGAATATTGTAATGCTGTTCGAAATTCCTCTAGACTTTATAGTTCTAGATTCTCAGTCACTTAGTGATCCCGAATCCCAGTGCCGGGAGAACTGACAGGCAAAGTGGGTCAGATGCGTGTTGTCCTTAATAAAAGCAGAATAACGTCCCTTGGCTCGATTACCATATGAATTGGTGGGTATCATCAAAAGAGGAAACTGAATGAGCGCTTCTTTGCCAACACACTGAGATTTAAGTATGATTGCTTTTGTGTGTGGTCTTGACCGCGTGAAAGTGTTGTCATCGGCTGCCAAAAGCGGTTTCACTTGACGAGATATCGCTCATTCAATTCTTTCAACCCATAGTCGTGACAAATTGTTTAAGAAGTATAGCCATAAGGTAATGGGAGATTCTACGCAATTTCAATTATTTAATTTTATGTGATAAGTTGAAATTATGTTGGCAAGGTCCTTGTTCCCTAAGGGGAAGATCCGGCGTTTGTATTACGTAGCAAATAATGAAAATTAATGACACAGGACGTACACAGCCCTTTCTTACTCCGCCTGAAGGGATGTGTGTTTCACAGTGTACCAGGAATACGAGACTCCTGAGACAATGTAAATGACTTTGAGTCTGCCCGAACCGCGACGTATATACCGCCTACTATTTCACTCGTACTACTCATGGTTACTTGCATTATCCAGATGATTCGCGTCTGGAATTTTTTTTAGTAAGTTTTTTAGTAGTAGCTTCTGCAATCACGGAGGCTAATCAACTGTGGGCTACCGATCGTGCTCGAAAGGTTTTCTGCAGTTTCCCTTATTCCTGGTCAGATATCCAGATAAATGCGAGTTAGCCGCTTTTTGACGTATGGGGATTTATGGGTAGTATTTTTTATGCAGATGAAACAAACATTTACATAGGAACATCTTACTGAAGTTCTGCATGTCTGATGAGCTGTTTTTTAGTAGTAGCTTCTGCAATCACATGGGCTAATTAACTGTGGGCCATCAGCCCGTCAGCCGTACGCTGGAAGGTTTTCTGCAGTTTCCCTCATCCATGGTCAAATATCGAGACAAATGTGAGTTCTTTTAATAAAGCCGGCTGTGGACATATGGGGATTTATGGGAGGTATTTTTATGCAGATGGAACAAATATTTACATAAAAACATCTCACTAAAGTTCTGTATTTCTGATGAGCTCAGGGCCGTGACCGTTTCAGAAGGTTCGACTAGTCTATTGGTGCTCATAAAAGACAGCGGATGCATGCCGGTATTATTAATGCGAAAGATACGTGAGTGCATCATCGGTCGTGGTTATCCATTACTAGGGACACTTTCGTACCATGTTCTCAACCGGTTTTCTCTATTTCAGCGGAATACTTGTCTACCCATTGGTTTGAAAGAGATGGGAACCGATGTCGGCTCGTTAAGCACTTTCGAACTTTTCGAGATAATTTATATGCAGAACTAGATTTTACGTCGCTTTCCATATGTAATTAATTTGATAATTTAAGATAGGTTTAACGAATAGTTTGCAGATTCTGACAGTTTTTGAATACCAGATTTATTAATCAAGTCCGCAAAAAATTTAATTAGTATGATGGCGCGAGCCATATTGATTAAATTTGATTTAATATAGTTTGAGGATAAATCAAGCGTGTTCAATAATTCATAGCCAAATCACGATCCTTATTCCTCGAACTGCGACCTTCCTGACGAGTTTCATCGTATATTCCGCCTCTTTTCTTTAATGAATGTAACGGTCTTTGTGGTACACAAACAATATTTGTTCTTTTTTTATATTTATTGACAGCTTCGAGATCGAATGACATTGAACTATAGATTTAGTTTGAATATGAATGACACAAAAAGGCAATTAGGTTTAACGATAGAATTGGTGAACGCTACCTATTTAGGTTAGTATTAAAATTATGCTACCTTTAGTGTTTGCTACAAGCAATTTCTTCCGTGTAGCCTAGACAAAAGAAGAATTCCAACGTTTAACTGCGTTGGAAATGGTGTCATTGCATACTGTGGCTTGTTCTTGCAGTTTCTCTTACAGGTCGCTTCAACTTCGTAAACAACCGCAAATGCGTTCTTACGAAATATAATATACCTGGCATGAACGTGAACTTAAATGGATGCACGTTTCCAAGGCCAAGCCGCGACAAGCTCGAGGAATAGCCTTCTGCACTTTTACTACCCACCGGTTGACGAGATCAAATCTCATTGGCTGGTCACAAAATTTTGTTGCCAGTATTCCAAAAATAAAAAAGTCACCTCTATTTGATTTCTTGCAATTGTCTTTCGCGACTTGAGAATGATACATATGTGTTACACTCCTTCACACTTTCCAAATGTCTTTCCCCAAAGGAATTTATAAAATTTGCCTATACTCTTCTTCACTAGTTATCTCCAATAAAGGATTGGTAATAATTTTTTGGCCCTCTTCTCCCGTTTCTAAGTAAATGCCCCTATCAATAATTGATAATTTTATTACAATTCCCCGATCTAATCATCTCCCATAAGGAATTGATGTTAAATTTTGATTTCATTACCTCTCCCTGTCCAAGTCCCCCCATGAAGGGACTATATGTAACAATGTCTTCACAATCATTCACCTTTCTCGTCGTGATATCAAATTATTACAAATAATTCAGAAATTTCTTTACTCTTTAGACAAACTAACTGTAATTTTTATCGTAAATGTTGTTCGTGAAATCTTGCTTGATTTATGCATTTATGCATTAATTCCAGTACTTGACATAGATAGCTGCAATTTCAAGAGCTCATTTTCATGTTAAAGTATATTTGTTTTACAGAGTTTTTTGCAACGCACTGGTACTTCTTAGTAACATACGTTTCAAGTTGAAACAAGCTATAGAATTGCGTTATTATTTGTAGGTACATGCGTTGGTCGGTGCGTGAGCCATGCGTAGAACCCCATGCGTCTTTGAGCTTATTTTATGCCACTGCTCACTACCAACACTGGCCTGCCTCAATGCGGGTTCACCCATTGCAATATTGCATTCCTCTCCTTCTCTTTAAATCTTTCTACCTTATGCTTACGTGTTCAATATACGCGTTTTTCCCGGTATGAGTCAAACTCCATAAGTAACAGGGAATATGTATGGTCGCATTGAGTGAAAAGAGAACATTAATTAGTTTATTTGTGTGTCTTTGATATCTTTATTACCCTAGTTTCTTGGTAAATATCTCAATTTTCCTGGTAGAGTCTGCTAATTAACATCATAGACGCCATACACTATTAGCTTCTCTTTGTACTAAAAGGTTGAGACTTAAAAGTATTTTTAACGGCCTTATGAGGGGAATGTAATTTCAGAATCAAATACAGAAGAAAAATCACTATGAACAACGTCAATGCAAAAGTTATAGTTTGTTGTAAAAATTGGTAATCGGGAAACCTTACAAGTTATTAAAAGTTTGCATAAAAAGTTATGCTTTTCATGTCATTATACTTAATTGTAATTAGTTGAATTTTATTGTGAAATTTCGTTTCCACCAGGGCGTTTATGCAAATATATTCTGTAAAAACATGTAAGTGAAATTCATTTACGCCTGAGAAAACCGGAAATTTTTTAAATTGGGAAATTACAGTGAATTTATTTTCTGATCGGGTTTTTTCTTTAAGTCTTAGTTTGAGTGGAAAAGCTTGTCCAATTAAATATTTGTCCACTTAAAAAACGAAAATCGAAAACCTTAATAGCACTATATAAATGCGACAAGGACTTTGCTCCCCTTTCTTCGAAACTGGTCACATAAATTTAAAATTCCAAAAATATCCCGAGAAATCGGGTAAATCCCACGTGCAAAGATTACCCGGAAAGTACTCCACGGAAATTCCAGTTGGAAATTGCGTTAACTTTCTGTGGAAATTCCACTAAATTTCCGTCTGCAAATTGCAGCCTGTAATGGA
Source organism: Acraspis erinacei (assembly GCA_035041075.1). Lineage (NCBI taxonomy): Eukaryota > Metazoa > Arthropoda > Insecta > Hymenoptera > Cynipidae > Acraspis > Acraspis erinacei. Next base: position 31,047,465 of record JAWWLR010000149.1, read on the forward strand.
CCTAGGAAGTTCCTAGAAAATACTACCATTCCTTCAATCACAGGTCGACTGCGAAAGGTTTCGGTCATCGCCCTGATACCTTCCTTTTGCACTAGGTGTACAAAATACATCATCCTCGAGTAAGTTGACTTTCATATAGGAATTGGTCGTACTTCCGCGGTTACTGAGAAGATCCGTTATTATATATTAAACTTCTGAATGTAACAGATGTAAATGATTCTTGAGGAATTTAAGTACTAGATGAAGATTGGCCGCACCCAACCGATTTTATTCATGAACGGTCATTGTACAACAACTTTTGAGTACACCAGATCAAAAAAATAAATCTTCCTCAAGGAAATTTAGTTCTAGATAAGGATTGGCAGCACCCAAGCCTTTTTTGTCATGACCCTTAACTGAACAACAATTTCCAAGTCCACTAGATCTTAAAACTTCATCTTCTTCGAGTCATTTAAGTACTAAATAAAAAGTGGCCGCACCGAACTCATTTTTTTCATGACCCGTCATTGTAAACTTCCGAGTGCACCAGTTCTAAAAAATAAATCTTTATCGAGGAAGTTGAGTTCTACATAAATATTGGCCCAAACTCAATTGTTCACACCCAAGCCTTTTTTCTCATGAGTCGTCATTGGACAACAACTTCGAAGTGCACTATTTGTTAAAAATACATCTTTCTCGTGGAATTTAAGTACTAAATGAAGATTGTCGGCGCCCAACCCATTCTATTAATGACGCGTCATTGTAAAACAACTTCCTTGCGCGCCAGGTCTAAAAAATAAATCTGCCTTGAGGAAGTTGAGTTTAAAATAAACATTTGCCACAACCAAGCCTGTCTTTTCATAGATCGTCATTTAACAACAACTTCCAAGTGCACTATGTGTTAAAAATACATCTTCCTCGAGGGACTTCAGTAGTAAATGAAGATTGACCGCACTGAACCCATTTTTCTCGTGACGCGTCATTGCAAAACAACTACTGAGTACACTAGTTCTAAAAAGTAAATTTTCCTCCAGGAAGTTGAGTTTTAAATAAAGATTGGCCACAGCACATTTTTTTCTCATGACCCGAAATTGCAAAACAATTTCCAAATATACACAGTGTAAAAAGTACACTTTGTCGAGGAAGTTAGGTTCTAAATGAACATTTGAAGTTATGTTCTAAATAAAGATTGGTTTCACCTCAAGGTTTACTGGGACGAACCGCCATTGTAAAACTTCTTCCGAGTGCACCAGGTTTACAAAATACATCTTATTTAAGAAAGTTGACAACTAAACAGGCATTGGTCACATTCCAACGATTACTGGGACGACCTGAGTTCACCGTTTGCTTGGACAAGCTATCATTATACGACATTATCTGGTATAAAATATACATTTTCCTCCAGAATGATTGATTCTACACGGAATTCTGTCTAATGGTATAAGAAAAAGCATGTTAGTGTAAGTTACTGTATACTGACATGCCATGAGAAGAATATTTTGGGTGCGTTTAATCTTCATTCAGAACTTAATTACCTCAAACAAGATATATATTTGAGATCTGGTGCACTCAGAATTGGTTGTATAATGACGGGTCATGAGAAAAATGGGTTGAATGTGACCAATCTTCATTTAGTAATTAAACTCCCCGAGAAGGATGTATTTTTTTAGAGCTGATGAGTTGGGAAGTTGTTGTACAATGAAGCGTCATGAGTAAAGCGGGTTGGGTGCAGCCAATCTTCATTTAGTACTTAAATTCCTCGAGGAAGATTTATTTTTACATCTAGTGCACTTGGCAGTTGTTTTCCAATGGCGGGTCATGAGGAAAAAGGCTTGTATGTGGCTACTTTTCATTTAGAACTCAAGTTTCTCGAGGAAGATTTATTTTTTAGACCTAGTGCGCTCGAAAGATGTTGCACAATGACGTGTCATGAGTAAAATGGGTTGAGTGCGGCCAATCTTCATTAAGTACTTAAATTCCGTGGAGAAGATGTATTTATAAGACCTGGTGCACTTGGAAGTTGTTGCCCAGTTATGGGTTATAAGAAAATACATGTGGTGCAAGCAATCTTTATTTGGAACTTAAACTCCTCGAGGAAGATGTATCACTTACACCTGGTGCACTCGAAAGTTGTTGTACAATGACAGGTCATAAGATACATAGATGGGTGCAAGCAATCTTTATTTTGAACTTAACCCCTCGAGGAAGATGTATAATTTACATCTGGTGGATTCGGAACTTTATGTATAATGACGGATCTTCCCAGTAACCGCGGGACTGCGACCAATTCAAATAGTATAGTGTTTTCTAGTAATTCTCACGGAATTCCCACGGAAAGTCAACGGAATTTTCGTGAATTACTTTCCGGGGAATCTTTCCACGTGGGTAGGCATAATAAATTGAAACTATTTAAAATTGAATAAATTTAAATTCATTTTTTATTAAATACTGCTGGGAAGTACTATATGGGCATATTTATTTGTGCTTATTTTATGATCACAGAGAACATCAAAAGTACAATTAATCTGTTCTGTTATGACGAAAAAGTTTTAATTTACGGTGGTCATATTCCCAATTAAACATAAATTTTTCCTCATATAAACAATGTAACCTTTTTTTAAACGTTATAAGTCTCTGTTAGATGATCATGAAAGGTAAATAATAAATAAAATAATAAAAAATAAATATGAAAGGTATATAATTATATTACCAAATTAAATAACGATATTGGTAGGTCATGGCAGTTCATGAAAGCTTGCTCAGGAGGCCAATCGATGCATCTCGAAAACGCGAACAAATGCATCATATACAGTCCGGTTGTATTTCCAATATTAAAAAAGTTTTCCTCATATGAATAAGATAGGCAATATATATTTCAAAAAATTATAAGATTACAGACAAGTTTCCTCAATAGTTAATTTGATGAGTCTCAAAGATGTGAAATATGTGTGCTATTATAAATTTTAAATTATTGTAATAAACCATTTTTTTTTCAAATTTCATAAATCAGTACTAGTAGGTCATAAAGGGTTCCACGATAGATCAATAGATGCTTGTCCAAAACGTGAACTTAATTACATAAGGTATAGTATCATTGTATTTATAATATCAAAAAAGATTTTTTTTTAAATTTCTAAATGCAGAACAAGACCACTTCTAATTGACTGGTCTAGCCCAAGATCCTATGAGACCTTGATATCAATTGAAGCTCAATTCTTCCAAATTTCATTACCATCGAATTATTGTAAGCAGAAAAAAGGTACATACACAAACGGACATTTAAAAAATTGTATGTTTAAGTCCCTGTGGTCCCATTATATTGAAGTCAGTGAAAGAAGTAGATTTGAAAATTTGCTTATCTCAAATCTCCTTCTATGTTCTGATAAGTGAGACATTATTTAGTCTGTCGAATTTCTATTGCCCTTAAAGAAAAAACTGTTTATTTAAAAAATTTGTAATTTAAATAAAATTTTTGAATACTTAAAATGATAAAATTGTTAGATTTAAAGGGTTGAATTTAAAAATGTACACGATGGAAAGTATTTCTGATTATTGAGAGGGCCACCCTGGGCTGTTTGTTCAATATTTGGTTCTATTTAGATACTTTGATCTGTGTGTTTTAATGCTTCTTTTATTACCAAAAATTCGGTCGCGCCGCTAAATTTTTTTCTCGCTACCGCTAATGGTTGAATGGAGAGTGTAGGGTTTTTTTTATAACATGAATATTTAAAGGGGCTAGTTGTTTGTTCCGATAAAAGGGTGGGAGAAAATGGGTTTCTGCGTGGTCGTTTCCAGTGTCTAGTCTTCGTATAAGATGTAGACTGTAGACGTAGAGCAAGTGACGCCCACGGTGACGCCGAAGCAGGGGTTAGATGCGCGAAAAAGTCAGAATACTGAAACTCCTAGACGTTATACGATACACCCACGCTCGAAAAAGTAGGACAAAGTCGATTCATTCATTCTTCTGATTCATAGATGTTGTAGGGTGCAAGTGAAGGAATCTAGGATACGTGCCGGAAATTATTCCATCTACGTCGACATATTCAATCTCTAAGAGAAATTTCAAGGTCCTTAGGTTGCTTGTTCTCCATCGACGAAATCAAAAAGGCAGACGACAACATGCGATAATCCTCATTCTGCAACATTTAGGAAGCTAACTTTTTAATCGTAAATAGAAAATCTGGTATTTTTTATGTGCGAAAGTAAAAATGAAGACGATAGGTCAAACGATCTGCGAACAAAGTCTCCGGAAACCACTGAAGAGGCTACTTTGTTCCATCTCCGTTTGAATATCCTGCTAATACAATGCACCGTCTGCTGCTTCTGGCCGCGAGCCATTGTCGATAACCTCTCCATTGTTGGCAGATGATAAACGTAGACGATAGTAGTAGCTTTCTCTTTTAAGGGTTTCTTAATCAGAAAAATCTGATATTCTCACACATTCATATGCATATTGTAGAATAATTAAGTGATAAGTGATTCATAAGGGAAACTATTTACTCTCTTACTATGAATCAACATTTAGGATTTCAGTCCTTTTTTGTATTTATGAGTGAACCGTTTTCTACGATGTATGAATCGTTAAGCCTTTCATGGTAAGCATGACTCATTCGGTGCTAGCCGGGGATTAGGAAGTTCATATGAGAAAAGTGAAGAGGAAAATTGTACGCGGTGGTATAAGGGGGGAGGTATAAAATTTTAGATTAATCAATAATTTCCGCGTTATATTTGTTTGAATAACACGTTCGTTCCGCAATACTGCTTCGAACCAGGTCGCTGAAAAATCTCTGTAGCAATCACCCAGTGGGTGTAAATATAGGATTACATATGGCCATTTTAGCTTCATTTGGTATATTTCTAATTCTGATAATGGATATTGCTATGCCGAGAACGTTCTTACCCTTATTCATACGTCTATCCGTCTCTCCATCTATGTTTCTATCATTAATGAATATACTACCAAGATATACGTACTTATCAATTTGTTCTATCCTCTCACCGTTTATTATCATTTTTATTTTATTTGCGTTAATGCTTTTATTGCGTTAATTGCTCAACATTCTTTGTAAGTGCTTGTTTGACTTTGCCATAACAAACTTATCATCTGGGAAGGCTTACCCATGCACCTTTACTGTCCCGTGATATACTACTTCTTAATCGAGGAGAATAAAAATAATAAGAATCTTCCAGTGGCGAATTCATCCCTATAGAAAATTATTCTATAGCAATCCCATTTCTTTGAAGAAAATTAAAGCTCACCGAGATTTGGTCTAATTCTTAGTTTTAGTTGAAAAACGCATGCAATAACGTTAACTGTTACTTGGTATGTGATCCGTATCAAGGAAAAAGGCCCATTTGGGCGATTTTAGTTTCTGAGATATTCGCTGTTTCTGTTCGAAGAAACTCTTGGTTTTCAAGAAGGGCCCTTTTGGACCTGTGTAGTATCTTATATTTCCATGGTAACAAAATATTTTGACTACAGAGATGCGCTATAAATGGTGTCAATGTTCTTGCATGATTTGATTTATATTACACCGTTTTTTAGAAATTAATTATATTTGTAGTATATTCTTTAAGTATATTTGTAAATATATGTTTTTCCTAGTAAAATTAAAAGTAAATTTAACCTATTTACATGTTTATTTATTAAAAATTAAAAAGTGTTTATATATTTTGAAGGATGACTTAAACGGTGTTCAAGATGTCTAGAATTTTACTACAACCGGGTTTTGTAAAGTGGGATAGTGCGAATGCTAAAAGTCGACATATGGATGGTCACAAATTTTTTCGCCAGCTGTCAGCCGGATACTGCAGTAGTCAATGGAATAATGGCATACCATTATTCTGATTGGTTCAGCGTTTTACTGGATGTCACGTTTCAAGGTCATAAAGTTGTTTGAGAAGGGATTTCGATACTTTTTTTAAACGAAGTGTCTTGTCATCCCGAAATTCGGGATGAGTAGCCTAATATTTTTCATGAGTTTGGCTAGCCGTTCCGAAATTTCGGGACAAAGAAACGCAGCCTTTTTAAAAATATTTTGTTCTTCCGAAATGAAGTATTCAGCACTTCTTTTAAATCTATTAAAATGTTTTATAATTGTATGTAGCTTTTAAAAAATATGCTGTTTAAAATTTATGCATCCGCTCCATTGTTTTATTTTTAATAATAATATTGTGAAATCGTTTTATTTTCAATGTTTCAATTGAACTATTCAATTGAATTATTATATTCGAAATTGAATAATTTTAGGTTGAATCCTCAGGTCAGTCAGGATACTGACCGAGCTAGCCTTAGTTGGTTGGATCACTGATTCATAGTGCCTTGGTTGTTTAGATCGATCACTGATCTTGACTTAGTTAGTTGAATCATCAACTGATCTTGCCTCATTTCTCCGGATCATCGACTGATCTTGTCTTGGATGATTGGATCACTGATTTATCGTGTCTTATTTGGTTAGATCACAGACTTATATTGCCT
>JAWWLR010000149.1:31133625-31146007 GCA_035041075.1 Acraspis erinacei
CTAATCCCCTCCCCCGCCGAGTGAGTCACGCCTACCCCGAAAGGGAAACGGCTTAATGGTGTAATAATAATAATAATCTTCGACTTCGGACGACTTCTCGGTAATTAGTTCCGTTACCCTATTGACAGTAAATTGAGTTAAAACCATCAGTAAAGAAAATGATATATCATAGTTTAATTATTAAAATCGATTAATGCGTACATTATAAAATTTGAAAACTGAATTCTTAAAATTATTACAATAGATTTTATGACACATGTGTTGTAATTTCAGGTACCAGCAGCTATTCCTGGAATGCAAATTTGATTATGAAAAGTATAGTAAAAGTGTAGTAAAATTACAAAAAAATTAACTGTGTATAAAAATCTGTCATTGAGATAAATGAATTTATACTGTTTAACATCTTTGAAGTTAAACTAAGGAAAGGCGAATAAGGATTTTAAGGATAAGTTTAAATATCTGGATATTTTACAATCTGAATGTTAATTTAAAAAACCCTAAATTATAAAACATAGCATCTAGTAGAATGTACGGTCTAATATCTAATAAATCGATGTACCAATTTATAAAATCCATTTTTCTTAATGAGGGTTGAATCCTTTCAGATTGGGAATAAAACTTTGTTTCAAATTAGATGCCTCAATAGAATCTTTTAAAATAAAAGTGTTATTATTTTATTTAATCACATTTTGTAATATTTTGATTCTGAAATTTGAAAATGGAATTAGTAGCAAGCACGTTTAAGTTAATAATACAAAGTTTCAGGATAAATAATTTAATTAATTTTTAATTGAAGCAAACGTTTCGGCGCAAAATGATGACCCTAATCAGTAGTTAATTTTTATTCTGTAAAAAAATGTACAAAAAATGTTTATTAGGGACATAGTTTACAAATACAAATGTAGTGTAAATAAATAAATGATTTCAAATTTGGTTCAGTACAGTCTTAAATGCTTCCGCTAATGTTTGCACAAATTAAAAAATTAATTAATTAAAGAATTTGTTGTCCTTACAATAATTGGAGAAAATAATAAAACTTTAATATAATATAAGAGTCTAGTTTAATTCTTATAAATGAAAAATGTATTGTCCTCATTATTGGAATTTCCACAAGGTTGGTTGACAAAAATCTCATTTATCGCAAATCAAATTTCAAATTTGGATATAATATTACAGTAACCACTTAATATTTTTGTTTAAATAAATATAATTATTGTTTATAACATATAAATTCAGCCAAAAACACATTTCGTTTCTTAAATCATATTACAAATTTTAGTATTTTGTCCAATTATTGTAAGGACAACACATTCTTCAATTTATTAATTTTTTAATTTGTACAAACATTACCAAAGAAATTTAAGACAGTACTGAACCAAATTTTAAATAATTTACTTATTTAAGCTACATTTGTATTTTTAAACTACGTCCCCGATAAAAAATTGTTGTAAATGTTTCTACAGAATAAAAATAAACCACTGATGACGGCCACCATTATGTACTAAAACGTTTGGTTCAATTAAAAATTAATTGAATTATTTATCCTGATCCTAAAGCTAAAAGTCACATCAAATATTATAAACTATTAGGTTAATAATATTCGAAATTGTTTTATTTGAATCTTTAAAACTTTAAAATTGTGCAGTTCAACATCTAAATTCTAAATGAACGCCCTGTTATAGGCAAATAAAATGTTAAGTTAATTGTCCTATGCTGTTGAATGTCAAACTTATATCTTTTAAAATGTTAGAATATAAATTTGAAAGTTTTAATATTGATAAGCTTTTAAATTTAAAGCAGATAAATTTAAAAATTTTAATTATAAAATTTCAGAATTGAATAAACACAAACTCGAAGCTTTCGACGTTAAACAGTCTGGAAATAAGAGACACTTGCAATTTTATATTTTTAAAGTGGATGCTATACGAATTGAACATATTTTATTCTTTGGTCTACCAAACTTTAAATAATGTTAGGCCTAAGCATTTCAGACAAAACATTAATTTGATAAATTAAAATTATTTGGAAATGCTAAAAATTGTACAGGTATCAAGTTTGCAGTCTTTCAGATTCTACAATTTAAATTTAAAGGCTATCAAAATCTAAAAATTAAACGTTTCTATTCATGTTTTTAAAATTAAGATTGTTTTATTTATGGCTATGAAAGCGTGACAGTTTTAAAATGAAACAGAAAATATTGAAGAATTACAAATAGAAAAGTGTAACAGTGAAACATTTTTAACTAAAAATCTTTGACTTTGAAAAGTTGAATTTCGAACATGCAAAACTAAGAAAATTAGTGGCACAAATGAAAAAATACAAATATCAGACTGAAACATTAAAAATTAACAATTTAAGGTTGACAATGTTATGCCCCTTATATGTCATTACAAAAAATTATTCTAATTTGAAAATAGGAATATTATAATACTATTAGAAAATGTTTTTGTATTTCTATTAGATTTTGATATACTTTAATTTTACTATTCCTGTATGTTTGAATATTTGTTTTATTCTTATTATACTAGACTTAAATATTTTATTTTGATCTCATATGAAAATAATAATAACCAAAATATAAATGTTCATTTGAATGTAGAAACATGAGAATTTACTAAGAGAAAAAAACTGATTTAAGCTGGAGCTGAAATACTCTCACATCGCGGTCCTTGTAATATGCGTTGTCTAATAATTTACCAAGATTTAAAATTTTGTTGTCCTACTGTTTTAGTTTTTCAAGGAAAATCAGGAAAAATCTATGTCAGCTTGAAATAGAACCAGGAAGTCCAGTATTTAATGCACGGAACAGTAGGATAGCAAAATTAAGAATTTGGTAAACAAATTTTTATTAGAACAGAAAATTGTCTAATTTCAAATTTGAGAGAGAACCTATATTAGTAATTGGCAGTGCAAGAATTCAATCATGTAACAGAATAATTTAATAATATTTATAAAGGTGAAAAGTCTATCCAAAAGAAAATACATCATCGTCACTTGACCTGTAGACCTTTAAGTGCTGGTTTAAGTATCAGCGGCGGAGTCTGAGAGGTAAGTAATTTTCTCGTGAGATACTTACATGAGGCTGAAGGTAACCATATTCGGAGACACTCAATCAACATTAAATCATTATGTACCGCTGAATATTGGCAAGTATATTACTAGCGTTTCGTGCACGGTTAGCGCCCAGCAGATACGAGCTCAGGGTGCGATAATTTTGAGCATAGTTGGCACTTGGCACAATGCTTTCACGTGAAAGAGAGACCACGAATGAGAATGCGAAAGAGAGAGTCTCGTTTGACTTCCTCCTTTCCGATAATTAAATCCCGGCAAGGTGGATTCTCCTACTCCAAATGAACTCTTGGAACTCTGCCATGTGGCGCCTCCTTTCAAGAAGGAGATGGATGAGAGGGAAATCGAGTGGGTCGAAAAGAAAACGCTCTGGAATTTCCGATGTTCACCGACCCTGTTTCTTTGATCGTTATACACTTGGTGTGAAATGCATCGATCAAATCCGCACAACGAGAGTTACTTTTTCTGAATGGTTGAAACGCTTTTTCTGTATAAGAGCTATATACTTATTCAAACTTTGCAGACTGCAGACGACGGAAAATAAGCTATGAATGAATTTCGTTTGACCAAGTGAAAAGGATTATGAATCTCGTGTCCAAGTTCAGTGGCGCATGCAGTAATATTGCGTTCGATTCTATGACGAACAAAGGCGGATTTTCGCACTCGCGAATTGCAGACTTTATAGAGAACTGCCAGACCAGAAACAATCAAGCTCTTTGCTATCTTCCGCGGCCACGCCGACCTGCTCCTACGGGTTCTCAAACTAGCATAGGTTACATTTTCGTTGTATATTTCCAGATTTCGGCCTATCCAAATAAGAAGGTTCGGTCTCCTAACGTGCAGATTGAAAGGCCCTAACTCGATAAGTTGAAATTTAAAGTTTCTCTAAAGATGAGGGCGATAGTTTTTCCAATGGAAGAAATATGGGATTCTGAAACTTCGGGATTTTGAAATCTGGTAGTATCTTCCGTATATACTTGCCTATTTATAGGATTGAATCCCCTCTATCAGATATTTATATGTGATCCTGACAAATGGCTTTTCCCATCTTTATACATGTCGACAACCGTTCAACCTGGTCTGTTGCTAAATAACATTTTTGAAGCTCAGCGACCCTTACCATGTCGGGAACGGAGAAGAAGCCAGGTCAAAGGGTTGCATTAGACTCGGTGGAGGATCGCCAATAAATGCGGGTAAAGAGACATGAGTGGACAGATTGATTATAGCTTCGGAAAAGACCGGGTCAACGATCATCGATCATACAAACATATGTTCGAAGAAATTTCTGTGAAAGTTTCATAACGCAAAATAAAACAATAAAGAACAGCTGCTTGAAGGTTGGTTCTCGGAATTCGATACCAAGGCGGAAATCGTATTAGCTTCCCCTTACTGGCAAAACTCCTAATGATCACTATGGTATTTTATGTGCCAGTCCAACTGTGTAACATTGTTTCTTATGAAGGATTTAACATAAGTTGATTTATTTTAATTCAGAACTGAATGTGAGTTATGAAGGAAGACTCTTTATACCTGGGGTTTCTTTTTACTGCCTCATAATCTACGGATTATGTCGACGAATTCGGGATCTGTGAAGTTGCGGTTTGCGGCAATATAGGCTCTTTGCGTCAGGATCATTCAAAGTTCCTTCGTGATCTCTCACAAGTGACGGAACTTGGTCCAATCACGTGTCCAGAATACGGCGAGTGGCGCGTGGCATCTTGGGCCTCGGGCTGTGGCAAACCTTGCGTGCCACAAATTGCTTGGGCTTACCGACTACGAATCAGCGTTGTGCACCTCAAGCCATTCACAGACTTACGCAATTTATTTTACTTTTTTACCCCATTGCACGCTTAATTGCTGGATTCTGTCCTGAATTGACTTCAGTGGCCAAACACTCCTTTGCGCACTCGAAAAAAATAGTTAGGAGGCCCAAATACTTGGGTTTGTAAAATATGCCGCTGCTACTTTATTTTGGTTGGTATATCCATTCTGTTTTTTGTTGTTACTATCCGCATTAAAATTCAACGAAACGGTTAGTAATACCAGCAATTAAAATAGTTGTGCCAACTAATAAAGTAGCAGTGGCATATTTTACAAAATCAAGAAGTTGGGTTTATCTATTTTTCGATATATCTCTCACTTCCTGCATAACAAAAATATTTATTTTACTTTCTTTGATTCTTTTAAAAGTCCTAAAAAAATAGACATAAAAGATATTAATAGTGCTAAAATGCGTTTTTCGGCCTGCTCTATAGCGTGGAATTCTTTGGAATATTAAAAAAATACGTCTGATATTTAAATCTTTATTTAATGATTCTTCGCAGCCACATAACGAAAAAAATGGGGTCCAATTAACGCCGTGTATTTCAATCTATAAATTCAGAATATTTTTGGGATTCAAATATTTATGATTCGCGACCTATTCGTAACCTGATCGTAACGGTTAAATGATTGCCGATTAATATAGGTCAGACGACTAAGCGCCGCCACCAAGGGAAAATGAAAAATGTTTGATCAAAATTATCCATGCATTTATTTCTAATTGCGTGTATTTAAATAAGTTTTAACAGATGGCAATGTTCATATAAAAAGGCCTCATCTTGTTGTGAAATATTTGATATATCAAATCGTGTTGTGAAGTATTTGATATATCAAATACTTCACAACAAGATTATGCCTTTTTATATGAACATTGCCATCTGTTAAACCTTATTTAAATTCATTTAAATTCATTTGTCATATATGACTATATTTATTATTAATTATAATGCTGTTTAATTCTTGAAAAACTTATAAACTTTATTAAATTATTAAATTTTACTTAACTGTTCAGAATGGCGAGCTTCCCTATAGAGAGATTTTTGTTATGACGTACATTTTCAAATTTTTTTTTGGAAATTTTTAGATGTAACAAAAACGTGAATAAAGTTTAAGGTTCGTCTGTAACTTTTAAAAATCTTCAACATTTTGAAAAATAGTTGTTATATATGTTTATCAAAGTTGTACCAGTTATACTCCAACTGATGTTAAATTTTTATAATATTTCGATGTTTATGTTAGTATAAAAATCTTAAGCATATTTTTAGCCTTATTTGAGATATGCTGATTGATTTATGTACCTTTCATGACCTAACAAATACCGATTGTAGTGCAGGGTTAATTATAAACTATAGGGTATTTGTGGGGTCGTACACCAAATGATAGAAGCCAAAAAAACCTATTTCATCCAGGATGACTGCCAATTGTTTGGTTAGTTCATATGAGAACAACTTTTTTGATAATTTAAATACAAGTGTAACATCCTATGTTGAAGTTGTAAGGGCACCCCAGAACTGGAAAAATCTCTAATATAAGTATATTCTGCACTGACTTACTACTGAAAAAAAAATGGCATGGTACCAGTTAATAATATGAAAGATGATGTGTGCTATAAGTGCTATAAAAACTGGCCAATTAAAATTACTACTGGTCTAGTATCATTCGCACTGCAAGCTTGGTGTCAGGATATTATCATTACTGGCCTGGTACCGCGCCACTTGAGCGGTTTATGAAATTCCAATCTCTTTAACATTGATTGTGTAAGTTTGTTGTAAAATTGATAGCTGCAGCAAGACACATTGATTGACCTTCTGATAGACTTTTTGATGCTGAGGAAGCAAAGGGCTCATAAGATAATTACAAATAAATACATCTATATAGTATACTTCGCAGCACTATTTAAAAACATAAAGGTTCTTTAAAAATCTAACGTTTGGATTGGGCGATCATGGAGGTCCTTTATTGAGGGTTGGGCAGTGTTAGTCACAAGTGCTTACCACTGGTAGCCTAATGAGCGAGCCAATCTTGAAACTCTCTTATTACCCCACAGCGAAATGTACGTAGATGTCGAGAAAGGAATGGAAACCAGTCTGGCCTTTCGCCTAAATTAGGCAATTTACGCCGAGGGCACAGAAGTACGCGCGCCAGAGTGGCGCTGCAGGATTTGTGTTTGGCCAGCTCCTTTTTATTAGTTTAGAAGTCCAGGTTATTAGTCGAGTCTCGAGTTAAAACCATGAGGACCAAATGGCGCGAGCCGCGTAGCACGCTACCAACATTTTTTTGCTATATCGTCAACCGTTTTCGTAGCGGCAGATGTTTTCAGGAACACATAAATTCGTGGTGGTCCCTTGTTAGTGGGGTAATGGGTAGTTCAATCCTTTTCCCTTTTCATCTTTCCTGTTTTCCGCCTTCTTTCTCTTTCCTCATGTTATCTTACCATTTGCATCCACCCAGCGAGCCAATTGTTTCCAGAATTTCCAGCCGAGTTGTGAGTTATTTTACGCGAAATGGGAGGTGTTTCCCATCTTACTGGGAGGTCCGACCAGTTGCTTTTGCACAGACCGAAGAAAATATATTAAAGTCAGAATCAGGAAAGAGAAATAGCGATAAAAGATTTGCATATCAATTACTTTATATTCTGCCTCCTTTCGATTGGTTGTTTATGATTTTTCTATTGGAAGTACTTGTCATGAAATGTACCAAACAGAGGATGAAGTTATATTTTACTTCGTCGACCGATACAATTGAGTCTTCGGAAAGGAAGTTTTGTAAGAACTCGACTTGACCATAAATCAGTCAAGTTGTAAATTGTCAGAGAAGAATCATGCGTACTGAAGGGTTCATTTTATTCTGTGCACATGTTCGCTTACGATAGTCGTACATACCTACCCATTACGGAACCATCTCATAAATTCGAGATCGCAATGAATAGTAATCATAGCCTGCATGCATTAATACTTACCAAACATTTATTGGCAATGAACGCTTGTTGATGATGAATTGAGCTAAAGTTAAGTAACGATGCCTGTCTATTGATTTTCTTATACTAAGGCAATTGTTCTTTTGTTCATTACAGGATGTTGGAACACATAAAGAGGAGATTATATTTAATTGGCAGTTCGTGCACAGCTGAAAAATGATACTATTGAAAGTAGAGTATGGGTAGTGTATCTTGGAGTTTATATAACTGGGCGTTAAACGGTGGTCGAGTTAATCAGCTTATAGCTCGAAATCTTTGACGTCCCCTTTTCATTCAATTGTATTGCTGAATTCCACAGATATTCAACAATGAGTGTCTGTTATGGACTTAGCATTATTGACCCAAATTTTAGTTGAAGCTGCTGGTTTTAGGATTCTACTACTGGAACTGAGAATTATTTATTTTCTTTCTAAATGGACATTTATTGGGATTTGGTAGTAGATGCTCTCTGTGAACTAGCGTTGGTTTAACTTTAACTTCCTCGCGACCGGCTTGAGCGGTTTCTTTTGGGAAGGAAATGGATTTTCATTTAACAGAATGATGTTTAGAAAAGAGTGACAACACCTCTTCCAGAATTGGACTATTGTGTTCTGAACCGCGAAGCGGATTATCCTTCTAGTAAGCTCGCCATTTGCCTTCATAGACAGCAAACGCCACGGACTACGGAAATACTGCACACTTGTTTGAATAGTCATTTGGTCGAACCATTGAACCTAAATAGTTCGAGCCCTCTCTTCTTGCGAGAGGTGAGGCCATCAAAGAGAGCGAAAGTGAGCGAGAAGCAACGAATGCATCACAATGCACCGCATGCTGAGCGGAAGGATGCAACTGCTTCACAGGGAGTCTT
The DNA here is from genome assembly GCA_035041075.1 of Acraspis erinacei. Lineage (NCBI taxonomy): Eukaryota > Metazoa > Arthropoda > Insecta > Hymenoptera > Cynipidae > Acraspis > Acraspis erinacei. The sequence continues at coordinate 31,142,340 of JAWWLR010000149.1, forward strand.
ATTCTTCCAGGTCTTGATGCTTGAAACGCGTGGAGCGTACTAACTAAATGACCCCTAAAGATGAAGCTCTCTTCTGCTCTGAAACGCAAGATAATGGTGGAGCGATCTTGTCATGAGGACAAGGAACGATCTGCACAAGGAGAGGGAGAATGGGAAGATGAGGAAGTGTTTGTCAGCAGACTTGGTTTGCCAAAGAATCGATTTTTTCACTTTGATTTTACAAATATTTTCGAACTTCGTCGCTAATTGTCTAAAATAACATTTCCGCTATTTCCTGCAGTGAAATATGTATAACGTTACAGCTAAACCCCGAATTTCTTCGAAACTAGTTTTAGCTAGTTAAAATACGAAGTTACCAAGCTTATTTTTGTAGAAACCAGTTATAACTGGTGGGCAGTACTACACCGAAGTACCACCCCTTCAAACTCGAAGTAGGATTGAACATAAAAATTCATCGGTGTTTCAAGATATCGCTCTGTAAATAGATTTGATTAGTTTCTTTGGTTTTATCGATTAGTTTTTTTTTAAGCTTTTGACTAGTTAAAACAAGTTTTTTCTAAATTTTGATTGGAACACATGCATACTGGGAAATTGTCTCAACGGAAAATATAGGGAAGAGGTGTACGAATAGGATTTATATACTTCAATAATTTATTACGAGAATTAATTGTATTATACTTTATGTAAATTTTTTTTATAAAAAATGATTAAATATCTACATATTATTAGAAAATTCTAAGTTTCTAAAGCATTCTTGCCGATAGAAGGTTTGTGTAATCTAAATGTAAGTTTAATAATTTTGAAATTTGATGAAACTTTTTTATTTATGAAGAGAGTCCAAGGGCTAGTTAAAAAAAGAGAAGCAATAGAGGAAAAATTGTTTAAAAAAGAGAAATATTTAGGATTTAGAGTACTACAAGAAAAAAGGTGCATATCTCAATTTGAGTTTCTAAAGCTGATGTTTTTATGGCCATTTCTATATTGTATAATTTACAATGACTTGTAATGCTAATTTATGGTTAGTCCATATTAAGCCATAAAATACAGTACACAGTGCCACATCTTTTTTTGCGTACAGTGAACAAGATACCGCGATTTACGTCATACGAAGAAAGATAAACTTGTTCCGAAAACAAGAGGCTGCTTTTGGAAGGGCTTCGACCTCACAGGAACGATCATCCATTAGAGGAGATGCAATTAGGGAAGAGTCCCGTGTCGCAGACCGGGTCTTTTCGTACTCCAGGCGGGACAAATCGAGGGCCATATCGCATCCTCTCTCTACAATTAAGATATGCTTTACCCAGCGTGAGATCCGCGGCACGTTCTGTTCGACCAATCCGATTCGTTCTGCCACAAAAAAGTGTATGTTACTTCGAGGCCTCTTTGCTTGCCCCTCTTCCTACTATTTGTGGTTGCTCGTTTCCCCCTCACCTGATCGTCCTTGTTCAACTCGCGTGTCCGAATCACGCCGTTTTACGACCATGGACGCATTTGCATTTTATATTTATCGCGAATGAGGTGTCCACAGATGCGATTCGATCGTGTTTGCTTGCTTATACCTTTTCCCTTTTCTTTCTCCAATCCAATGACGTTGTCTCTTGCGTTGGCGTTCAATAATTCGCAGAAAGGGTGATGGAATTGTAAAAGGAATTAACCAAGGTACCAAGGTACCAAGGTACCAAGATGCCAAGGTGCCAAGGTGCCAATGCACTGAGGGGTATACTCGATTGTCGATGATGAAGTGATGAGAAACGCTAGCGGCTCCCAGGTCTTTATAGCATGGTAATTTCTTAGAACCTGTCACCGAAGGATGGCTTTATTCTCCTGAATGCAACTGGCCACTCGGAGAATCAAATACGTGGACAGATTCATGCTGTGCTTATCTCAAGAGATCTCTATTCCATGATGATTCGAGCAGGTACGTTCGTATCAAATATATTTTATGATTCCACTCTGCCAGAGAAAATAACTCCTAGTTTTTAGTTTTGTAGCAGCTTGAGTCCATTCAAGGTTTCTATGCAAACCATTCGTAGACCACGGGTCCTCTATAATGAATGGGCACTTATCCGAGACGGTCACAACGTAATCGCTGGGTTGAAAAATTTTCACTGAATAAAAAATGTAATGCATTTAACTCAAGTGTTAGGAGGAAGACCTCCATAAACTATTTTCTTTTAAACTGAAGACTCTGTTGTCGGCCAGCGTAAGGAGACCCCACGTCGTCGATGTGTCTCCAAAGTAGGTTTTCATGCAGTGAGTTGCTCGGAAAAGAGGTCTCTGCACCCGAGGCCAATCGATAATCGATAGAACAAAAACTCGGAATTTTTTTACAGTTTAGTAACCCAAATCAGAGCAGTAGCTCTCCGGTTTTCTCCAGTTCTCTCGCTATTTCCAGCAATGGCATCACCACTGCCGCCGTCGCTTCCGCCACCTCCATCACATCCGCCACCCTCGACCTCCCGATTTTCCCTCTCATCCTTTCTCTTTTCAACATACTCTCTTTTCAGCTGTGATATATCCCATCCACCAACCCTTCTACGCTCTATTTTTCTTCCCTCGCGCTCTGGTCGTCGGAGACGAGTTTACCCAACTACTATCGCTAGCCCGTTCTGGCACCAATGCATTTGTCAAGCGCTGGAACAAATTGGTAGACAGCTCACAAATACTAGAGGACGAGGTTACCATTCGCGTGGACGATGTCGTAATACGACGTAGCTACGTAAACTACCTTTGACTAATGTGTTGTTTCGTTTCCCGTATACGGCTCATGTACTCTATATTCGATGAATTTTACAACATGCTTTCTTATTTTCCGGAAACTTGTGACATTTTTCAACATCACACTAACACTTTTGAAAACATAAAGTTAGATTCAGAAAATTACTTCCAAATTCAACTTGGAACGAGAATATGAGTGATGGAAATGGTAGACCACCCCGAAACGTTACAAAATCGTATTTACGTATTAAAATTTTTTAACTAATTTTCTTTTTGCCCCCTCAGCCTACTCATTTCCCCTCCCATTCTCCTTTACATCTGTTAATCTTTTACCCTCACCTGCCTTCTATCAACCGTCCCCTAACCTTTCCCCTTTTTCTCACCAGTCCTCTTTTTTCACTCCAACACTCCATACATTCACACTCATCCCCATTCCCCCTCTTTATTCTCCACTACACATCTACCAGTTCATTCTCCCTCCGCCTTTTCATTCATTCTCCTATTCCCCTTTACATCTTATTTTCTTTTACCCACCGCACCGCTTCTCATTTATTCTATGTCATCTACCCTTTCTGTCACCTCTCCCCTCTTTCCACTCAAACCTTCAATACACCCAAACCTACCTATAATGCTGCTAGTTTTTCCTCCTTCCGACACATTTCCCCTTTCTCAAAACTCATCCTCTACCTCCTAACATCTTTTACCTCTCATTATACCGGCACCCACCAATTCTCCCTTCCAACATCTTTTACATCTGCCCTTCTTGCACCCGACTTTTCTTATATATCAGTCGTCCTATACCTATTTTCCTTTCACTTACCCTTCTCCTCTTTCCGCTCAAACCTCCCATACACTCACAGGCATTCCTATTTACCCTCTTTGTTTGCCCTTCTTATACTTTTTTCTTTTCTAATTACATTTTGCTTACCCCATAAAAAATTACACCCCCG
>JAWWLR010000149.1:31192601-31203066 GCA_035041075.1 Acraspis erinacei
TCAGCGTTAATATTGTCTACCCCGGAAGCCTTACCGTTTTTCAAGTTCTTGATTATATTCCTAACCTCAGTGACACAAACTTTCTCAATTGAGTTTTCTAACGCATCGTGTTCTACATCGCCGTTGTGGTTTTCATAGCTTCATATACTCTCAATATTCGTTAATTGTCATAAAATACTTCGAAACTTGTGGTTTATCGAACAAAAATAATTAATGTTGAAAAAGTCTTAAAAAATAGAGTCCTTAGCATGAATTTTACACAAAACTGTTATATTTGGAATTTTTTGGAGAATTTTCCAGGCACAATGCAAGGAGGTTAGGGGGAGAATGGAGGGGTTAAAATTTATTAGATAGAAATTATTCCTTCAATATTCCATAAGAGGTGAACAAACTTTAATTTACAAAAAGTTAATAACAAGTATTTCTTTCTGCGAAAAACGAACAAATTGTGCTTGTTAAAACAGATACTATTGATTGAATTGTATATTCAATGAATCAATAATTATTTATTTAGGCTCTAAAGTGATGCTATGAGTTTCCATAGTTTTTTTATTTAAAGTAAGAAGATTTGTTTTTGAACGATCCCGAAAGTGCGTCCTTGTGATTCATTTTTTTGTTGCCTCCCACATTTCCTATTCATAATATATTAACAAAATTTCTTCCAGTTGTGTTAGGTATTGTACCAAGGAACGTAATGGAAACTTTTAAGAAATATTTTTCTTTTACATATTCTAATAAATTCAAATCTCTTACTCTTAAAAGTTTCCTACGCTTGCATAGTTTACCCTATTTCTTTCCGTGAACACATTAATCTTAAACTATCCTTTAGGAAATTAAATTTTCAATGATTACTCAGCAAGTGTTTGAGAATGTTACGTGATTTCGATGATGATTCGTTGCTTGACTAAACGATATTTCTGCCTCAGTTTGTGATTCCAGTCCTTTAAGAATTTTCATTAACAAGCGGATATATCTTTATCAAAATATACTGCTTATCTCATAACATGACACACAACTAAGTTCGCAGAAATCAAGATGCTTTTCAATAACTGAATCACAGATCGGTCCCTCTAAAAAATATATCCCTATTTTTCTCCTGTTCGCTATATTTAGCTAAGATCCCTAAAGTACCTTATTTTCAAAAATTTTCCCTTTAGTACCTTATTTTTAGTCGATAGCCTACATTTTTCAATTTAAAAAAATGAGATGCCTAAACGTTGCACTCTTTCGGTTATATAATATAAATCTTTTGGAATTTCTTGTTTAGTATATGCCTTAGAGCCTTAAGGATCCATTAGAACCTGTAATTGCCTCTTAAGCCTAACAAAAATCATTTAACCTAATTTTCCGGAAAGCCTATAGTAGTTAACCCTCGAGTTAGCCTTAGTTGAATAATATTCAATTTCGAATTTAAAAAATGTACCTATCGTTTGGTTAGAAATTTAAATCGATTTGAATTGTACAATTTTAAAGCGGAATCCTTAAGTCTTAAACAATTTTAAATCCAAATCTCATAAGACGATTTCAAAATCCTGTCACTTTGATTTATATCTTAATATTTTAGCAATTTGAAGCTTGATACGGCCAAATTGAATAATTACAAGCTGAAAGTGCTGGAAATTAAATTTTTTTAATTGAAACGTTAAGAATTAAATAATTTAAGATTGCAAATTTCGACCTTAATGATCCAGTTTAAATGATAGACGCACAAACTTTAGCAATTTCAAATAGAAATTCACGAAAATGAATATAAATATAATATAAAGATAAAATATTTAAATAGCGATAGAATAAATATAGAATATCAACACCTGTTTTTCTAAAATGTTTAGGAATAATAGGTACTGATATATTCTACTTATCATAAATTTTCCGTTTTGTATTTTTTTCAGGGGAAAAATTATTTTTGATTTCTTCAAACCTTGACGTCTTTTCAATTTCTGAGATATGAAGGTTTTTCTTTTTCTTTATGATTAAAAAAAATTCTCAAAATTTCCACGATTTTTTCTGCAATTTATTGGAATAATAGGCACTGATATATTCTACCTACCATGGATCTTTTTACTGTTTTTCCTGAGAAAAAAAACTGTTTTTGATTTTTTTTCCATGTCTCTTTCGCAATTTTTCATTTATGGAGGGTTTTCTTCTTTCAGTTTATCCAGTTTCTTGCACTCTTTTAAAGTCCGCAAAAAATTTAAATGATTTAAAAACAGTACAGTTATTTTTGATTAAAAAAAAAATTCCAAAAATAATTTGTTTAATAATTGATATTAATATTATTAATTTTTGTTTTATTCTTTCAGGAAAAATATGGGATTTTTTAGAAAAAATTTTCTTTCACTTTTCCAAAATCCAAAATAACTTTAACATTTTTTATTATTTAAAAAAAATGTGTGCATTTTGAAAGAGTGTTAAAAAACTGGATAAACTTATTATATTTTTAAAAAATATCGCTATGCTAATTAAAAAAAAGTTTCTCCTTATTTTTCAAGTACAAAAAGTATTCCATCATAGACAAGCTAAGCCTGAAAAAATTTTTTTTGGAATTTTCTGTTTTTTTGGGTCAATATAATCCCGCACTAATTATTATGATCAATGCAAAAAACTGATAAGTCTTTTAAAATTGGTTACTCCTTTAAGTAATTTTTTTCTGATTAATCATAATAATCAGTGAGGTGTTGTATGGATCTTCAACAACAAAATAGTTCACAATAATTATTTTACAATTCCCCACTGACTAGTTTAATCATTTCCACTGATCTAATCAGTCGAAATTAACTTCTAACTTTAATCGTTCATTAAAGCGACATTGTTTGAAACAGTCAAAATTTATTGCGTACCAATCACTTTTTCCTGATTCAAATTAAGTGTGTAAATTGTAAAACTATCATAATATATTTTTCTTATTTTTATAAAAATTATACGTCATTTTGACATTAAAAGGAACAATATGTAGGCGTGTCATTAGAAAAAAGGTTTTTTAGACCACCCTTATTTTTAAAATTGAACTTGAGCCTTTTGATACGACGAACTTAGCCTATTAGTTTGTTAATATTGGGGTTTAGTTATTAATGAAGATGACTGCTATGACAGTAAGATCTTGATTTTCTAAAGCTAAAGGTCGACAGCTTCCTGTAAAAAGACAAAGTTGAGTTTCAGGAATTTCAAAGATCGTGACCGTAAAAAGGCTTCGGTTCGGTCGAACAAAAGGAGCATTCAATGATTTACTCCGCTGGGGCGCAGGTATTTGGCAGGTTCTTTCGTAAATCCACCTCCGCTCGTGCACGTCTGACACTTGTCGCCTTCCATAATTAAGCGTGTCTCCTATTCTTCCAATCTTCCCGACTTTTTTTCGCTCCTTGGCAGTTAACAGTTTAACTAACTACTTGAGACGTTCACGGGACTGGGGAAAAAATGTTACACGTCAAGTAGGTAGCCCAACACCAATGCCCCAGATCTTGGGAGATAGCTTTATGTTTGGAGATCATCAAACGGTCCGATTTTCGAAACTTTACCGACACCAGTTTAAAGACTCGTAAAATTCAAGGACCTTTTTGAGATAAGCACCATGTCGTCGATGATTGCAAACTTTAAAAAACATGACTTTTCGTAATTAGCTGGGAGCCGTTCTGCAGACAAGACCATCCTTCAGAGAAAAAGTCTAAGTGTTCTTAGAAAGGTCGGGCGACTCTTTAATAGGATTTTTCTTTGAATAGGAAAGTTCGATGGATAAATTTTAAAAGAATACATCAAGTATTAAATGATTTAAAATATGTTATTTCTGCATTTCTGAAGATGAGTTTCCAATTTTTAAAAGAGATAATTGCGGCCCTGGAAGGTGTAGGATTCTCACACGCAGGCACCAACAAACTAGGGAGGAACGAATCAATTTATGTAGACCGAAGCTGTAGGAACTTTGGCCACAACCTGTCGGAATTTTAACGAAATGAAACTAATCGGCTCTTAATCAGTGAAAAGTCCCAATTGGACGTACCAGTTTTACGACTAAACCCGTATCACCATTTGTCCCCTCTTTTGAAGCCTTCTGTATGGTTTGCCCAGAAAAATTAATTGTTGAACCCAGGGATGGCCCCAGATAAATATTTGGGGGGGGGGGGCGTCAAAATATTGATGTACAAGTACATCCCATGCATAGCTTAGCGGCATCGGCCTTTAATACGAAAGGCCAAAAGTTTGTGTGGGGGGGTTGAACCCCCCCCCCTGGATCCAACACTGGTTGAACCTAAATGTAAACACACGGCAGAAAGTATATGTGAAAGTACAATTTCACAGCATTTTATACTCTTTTTTGAGGATCAACACCCTTGATGTTTGGCGCTAAACATTTTACGATATTCTTAATTTTTATTGTAGCATACAATGTAACATTCGGTTATAAAATCGCGCTATCTGGCGATGTTTTATTGGTTTTAAATTAGGCATCGTTATACGATGAACAAGGATGGTGTTATAAAACGGAATAAATTACTACCCCGAAATCTCGTAAAAAACCACTATGATCAAAAGATAGAAGTTTTTACTTTTATTTGACGATAAATGACCACAATAAATTCTCATAATAAGTCACGTATTACTTTCTGGGCGATATTAGCCCGCCAATGACATCACGTCCGACTCTTCGATTTTTTCGGAATTCACTTTATTCACTGAAAATGAAATAACAAAGAGTAAAGACCATCGGCAAGATAATCAAGATGTTTATGCTGTAAAAGACAGGAGTGCTCACACGTCATAGCGAATATGAATATTGAAGAGATTCTAGAAAACGTAGAGTCAATCGTAATTCCCGTTATGAGCAGCGCTGTTCGTCGCACGTCTTGAATATGAATAATCATCGGGCGTCGATTGATAATTAATTATCTCGTCGTGCTCAACGTCCCTCGAGTCGTTTTGTCACCAGTTTCATTCTCGCTCGCACGATATGAGTTGTTGCTTTTTTTTACTGTCGTTCCACTCCTCTTGCTTTGCCAATTCGGAATAATCTTCTCAGAGTGACCGCACGCGGGCTAGTCGCGCGACGAGCGACGATCGCTCGTTCGTTGTTCGTGATTCTTGTGTAAGAAACGGTATTAACTAAATCGATAATAAAAACAAGAACAGCATGACTTTTTGACCCTTAATGAATTAAAATTAAGTCCAGAAGAGTTGTGAAATTTTTATCGGTCGGAAGATTAATTTTGTGTTAGTTTGTTTCCTTATTAGATTCAGATGGACGATCTAAGCTTCTGAGGAGGTTTCGAGAGGCGTTCTTACAAATGTTCGACTAAAAAGGAACGGAAAAAAGTGTAATGACGTTTTTTACGTTCAATTTTTGAAAAGGTGAATCATTTTTTGAAATAGGTACCAAGGAATTAAATATAAATAGGTTCCATGAAAATTGTGCCTATCGGGATATATACGGGATAATTTGTAATTGTTAAAAGTATATGAGATAATACCATCTCTCAGCATTTTATAATCCTTTTTTGTGGATCAACACTCTTGAGGTTTGGCGCTAAACATTTTACGATATTCTTATTTTTTATTATATCATACAATGTAACATTCGGTTATAAAATCGCGCTATCTGGCGATGTTTTATTGGTTTTAAATTAGACGTCATTATACGAGGAACAAGGATAGTTAAGTATTATATATTTTAAACCTGAATTATTAAGAAGTCTCTAAATCGCACAGTATAAAATTTTTACTAATTTAATTTACTAATAATTTCCATTTATTAAACTTTAAATTCTTTAAGTTATATGTAATCTTTAAAATCTAAAAGTTTACAATTTTTAATTATTGAGTTGTGAACTCAATTGTGAACGAGTAAAAGTTAATATCTTAAATTCTTTCTCGTTTCGTATTTGAAATTTTTCAAGTTTCAATTCTTCAGTTTAATGAATTCAGTTTCATTAATTTAAAAACCTTAAATTGGAAATTGTACAATAATTAAATAATTCAAATTTCAATGTTTCATTCGTACATAAACTTACAGTTTCTTAAGTTGGAATTGTTTAATTTGAAAAGTGAATGTTGCAATTATTTTAATTGTTTTAATGTAGTTTATGCACTAAAAAAATCAGAAATTCGAAAACATTTTGCCAGAGGAATTGCTTGTTTACTTACTTTCCAACGAAGATAAACTTACAGAGATATTTTCTAACTTCAAATAAAGAACTACAATTCCAATTTTCTTGATACTGGATGATCATTTTTAATTATTCTTTTGTCTACTGCATTCAGTACTAAATAATTTACAATGAAATAATTTCTTGTTTCTTGAAAATATGGAAAATTGTTATTTCAATCATAATATGAACGTAAGATATCAGTTTTTTGCAATTTCAATAACTTAATTTAATTGTAAATTTTCTCGAAGCTGGGTGACTTTAAAAAAAAACCTGTTTTATTTCAAATTGCGCGTGATTCCTTATAAATTTGTACCCTTCATTTATAAACTGGCACTCTTCAAATTAAAAAGTAATTCATCTTTAGAAATTTAAGAAGTTTGAGTTGACTTCCTATAATTGTTCTGAAGTAAAAATTGCTCAAGTTTATCAATTTTTGTGATTCAAAATTCTTATACATCGAATGTTTTAATTAGAAAATTTACAGTTCTTTAATTGGAATTCGTTTAATTCTAAATATTTTAAGTATTAGAAAGTTACATATAATAATTGTAGTGTACGCTTTGACATGCGGAATAGCTTAAGGCTTCACGTATGTTCATCAATGTTAAATAAAGCTTGGCACGGTTATACTTGAATAGAGGCTGTCGGGTACTACATAAAATTAACCATTTTTTATTGTTTTTTTTTTACACGAAAGAAAAAATTTTGAAGGCTCTTAGACTATAGCGTTTTAACTTGAAGGTATACAATTAAGATTTAAAAAATGTTACGGTTAGCAATTTAAAATTGTTAAGTTTCGAACGTTCTACAATTAATATTATTTCATCCATTATTGCATCCTAATGCGTCTCTGGTGACTACGAATAATTATTAATAACTGATAAGAAAATACCAATCGGCAGATAAGAGACAGGAGTGTCCCTCAAGAGATCAATTTCTAAGGAAAGCCAGTTGAGGAAGGGGGTGAATTGAGGACAGTAACCGATGTAATAGGATAGCTGCATATCTTCAATATTAATGTCGTTTTTAGTACTATACAGTATTACAAGATTAAGAAAAAAAGGCACCTAACTTGTAAAAGGACTGCACTCTCTAGCATCGAGGAAACGTCATCATGATTAATAGTCTTATTTTATGTGATCCGGTCCAACAGGTCTAAGACAAAACTGTTAGTGAACGATTCGATCTGATGAAAAAAGAGGGAAACTCTTGGCAGTATACATTATTGGAAGGAAAAATAAATGCAACGAAAAGCAAGCAGTCTAGGAGGGACAATTGGATATACCAGTAGCTTGGCAAATCAACCCCATGTGCAGGGGAAAGAAAAAATGATCGCGTCAGAATAAAAAGAAGCGTTGAAGCAGGAGAAAATAGGATGGTACCCTTGAAGATCACAACCCCTGGTGTCCTGCGTAGCAGCAGGGTGGTCATAGAATAGTCTTACGTCGTACACGCGTGCACCACTAAGAGCGGTGTCGTGCGTGGCCGGCTGGCACGTCAAAAGGGGGTAGAAGGGAGGGGAAGGGAAAATGAGAGGGGCTTAAGACTGTGCGGTGGAGGGGCAGCCTCGGGTACGATACACGAGTATCGGTGGAGGGGTGGCGTGAGAGAGGGTGGGGGTAGAGAATTCTAGGCAAGCAGCAGGGCATCGGGCAGGTAAGCGAGAAGTGAACACTAGTGGGGCTGACTGTTGCGCGCCTTCAGAGCCTCGAGACTGAGGAGAGACTCTCTAAAATTGTGCCGTGCTCTTGTCGTGTTGTGCCTTGTGGCAGCCGTGTTCTACCGTGTGCTGTGGACGTGTTGCTACCAGTGTGCTTCTGATACCTACGTGTTGCTGTTACAGTGCTGTCATATCCCGCCTTCAGTGATCTTGGTCTTAAATTGGTCCAACGGATCTAGTAGTGTACTGGATAGGAGGCTCGCCACCAAAATCTGCCGTATGCCACTGACGAAGACTGACGAAAATCAGTTTGCGCTCAACCGTGATCGTTGTAACATCTCCGCTGGGTGTTTAGATGAACCTGATGATTTGGTTGATCTTAGATCTAGGATCCTAGGATAGGCAGTTGGAGGTTTTAAGAATACTTGCAGATTCTGGAGAACAGTGGGCGGAGATGTTGGCATGGTGCCAAGGGTCGTCGCCGACGTGCTCGAGTTCATCAGAAACGAGGAAAACCGTCACGTGCAACGACTGAGTGCTGCATCAGAGGCGGCGGGACTGGTCAGGAGCCCGCCTGTTGGAATATTCGTGTGCAGATCCTGGGATACGATACAACAATTGTTCGAATTCCGGGTGCACACGAGGTGTAGAGGTGACATTGGTTTTACTCGAATGATGTCTCATTGACGCTCTAGTCGGTTTCTTGTAGAAATAAAAAAAGAGGTGTGTCTTTTTATCTACAAAAGAGTGAGGTGAATTGGAAACGTGCGACTCGCGTTTGTCATGTAACCGAGATATTGAGATCAAGCTATCATCAGCAGTAAAAGTGCATCGGGTGTCTGTGTCAGGGTACAGCTTTGTGATTTCAAAGTGCACCTGTGGATCAAAGTGATTGGACGTGTTTGACGCTGGATAGTCATTGGTCAAGGAACTTGTGAGTGACAAGTGCGCGATCGACAGACGAAGGGTGTTGCGGCGGTGTTGATGAACGGATTTTAAAAGCAGCTAAGAAGGCCAGCCCGACGCAATGCGTCGACGCTGCTGACGCAACGCGCCTGGATGCGTCTCACTCTAAGCACGTGAGTGTTAATTTCGAATAAAACGTTTTTAATCTTTAAAAACAAAAATCGTTTTGCAATGATTTTTATCGAGGGAGAAGATAGGAGTATTTCTCTCTTTTTTGAATGCTTGGGTATTCGAGCACTTGGAAGAGTTAGGGCGTGAGACGTGCGCGTGTGCCTCTCTTGCGGTTTTTCTTGTTTCCTCTTTTTGTGGTATAGTGGTCGCAAGTGCGCACGCGACGACGGTGGTGAATGATCCTGGCTCCAGACTGACAGATTTTTATACATGAAATACTGGGATGACGTCGTATCTGGATTACGCACCCCCTTTACGAACAGAATACTCCACGTCGCCTAACGCGGAACCAAATGTAAGAATTTCAGAGATATCTTCTTGAAAGCTACACAAGTATAAATACAAATCGATACTATCTGTCATTGATGATAGTATTACCTCGAGTATTGTTTGGCGATATTTATCATCGAAAATTTACCCTATCTTGTCTTAACAAACAGGAATGCTGAATTAATCGCGAATTGACTTAACTTTACTGCTATACTTATATGATGTTATTGATTTTTTTTCACTTTCTACGTATAACTGCACTCCATTGAAAATCGAGGCATTAAGATCACAAATAAATTGATTTCTTGCGAATAAGAGTATACATACAATATCTCTTATAAGGAAAAGAACAGGCCCTACTACAATATCGTAACGACTTTACAAAAAGACTCACCCCGTCTCAATTCAACGGTCATGCTAAGGGGAAAGAGATTAGAGGGGCTTTGAAGCGTGATTTTATGGCATATTTCATGACCCCGTAATTCAGTTTTCTTTATTATACTTTCTCTCTTTAGTCAGTACCTGTTTTAAGTTTTTTTCTCTCTTTCTCCCTTTCACGCACCGCAAGATTTCAACCCTAACCACGAATTTACACCCCATGTTCTTACCTGAATGCATAGTGTGTTTTGCTCCCTAATATGCCTTCGGCAATAACCTCTTTCAAAAGCGCAGTCGGCAAGTTTTCATGAAAACCCTGTGGAAAGTTTGAGCCATTCACCGTCAACCTCCCTGATAGGTCCATCCATCAATTGAACAATGGGAAGTAGAATTGTAACAAGGCTATTTTCTATTCGACGCAATATCAAAACGCAGTTATGAAACTGAAGATTATTTTTTTAGAACGACTGTATGTAGTTTAAAATATGAATCCTTATTTGGTTTCCTTATCCATCAATAGCGATGGACTTTTGAATCGCTGATTATAATCACGGAGTTATCGCAATTTATCGTACACGTGCGATTGTAAAGAGTTCGAGGTACTGTTCAGAATTCTTGGCAGTTTTCTTTGCAAAATCAAAAGAATACCTCGAAAGAAGGAGACACCCCCCGGTGATGCATATTGTAGGATTCGAGATTCCAGTAAACAGTCGATTATGGAATGCCGCCTCTCAGTTGGTTATCAGACTCAGCTGGTTGTCAGCCGGAAAATCAGACGATACGTCTCCGATAACGAGGCATATTTTAGATAAGCGGGCCTCGCAATTAAAATGCCTTCTGGCTTCCTAAAAATATGCATAATTACTTTCTAAAAAAATTTAAA
>JAWWLR010000149.1:31229222-31242611 GCA_035041075.1 Acraspis erinacei
TTCCAACAAAGGACTTCTGAGGAAAAGGTTGGTCTGGCCGAGCTCGCAGGTACTGCCCTGGGAGTAGGTCACAGGGCTGCCAGGGCAGGGACCCTGCCCTGGGCAAGCGTGTGCCGACCACTGGTGTAAGGGGTGATCGTCGGTTAAGGAGCTGGGTGGGGGTTAGTGGAAAAAGGTGGCAGGCAGGTGAAGGTGAGTGGAAGTAGAAGGGTGGGTGTAATGAGGGGTTGGTTAGAGGGGTAATGGGGAAAGGTGAAATCCAAAAAAAGAGAAAAGGGGAGTAAGGGGTTTAGAAAAGGATCAAATTAGGGATCGAGATAATGAGTATGAGGATAATTAGAACAGTAAAATGATGATAAGAGGGTAGGCAAAATAAGCGTAGTTTGATAAGGGGCTGGGTGGAAGGAGGGGCCTTCGGAAAGTATGAAACGTCAGGAAAATTAAGAAAGTTTTGAAAATGGAAATGGGGCAAGGGGAGTAAAGGCCTAAGAGGAACGTTGAATTGGGAGTGATAGAGAAGAGGTATGAAGGGTAAAGGGAACAGTGAAATGGAGGGAAGAGAGGTATACCAGGAAACGAAGTCAGAAGGGGTGAGAGGGGTTTAAGGATTCAGGGAAAGGGGTTAAGTGAAGGAAAGGAGTTTGAGTGTGAGTGGAAAGGTGAGGGGCTGTTATTCTCAGATATAGTATAAATAAATCAAAATAAAAATGGTGGAGAACGTGAAAGTGGAGATATATGAGTTTGAACGAGATCGAAACAGTCGAGTGAAAACGAGAAAGATGGTCTACCATGATAATAGTGGCTAGGGGATGACGATCGGTTTCATTGGAATCCGGGAGCCGATCGTTGAACTTCGACAAACGGAGCAATCGCCGATACGTGTTGTAAAGTCGTAAAAACAAAAGTATTCAGTGACTCGACAGCTCTGATACGACTTTCGACTGCCCTCGACACGAGATCTCCGCTGGGGGTTGGCGAAGGCGAGATGTGCGTGTGCATGTGAAAAGTTACGTTGTAAACTCCAAGTTACGTCATGCTCTAATACCCGGAGGAAGGGTTGAACATAAAAACTCGACTGTGTCGTTTTATGGCGTTCCCCATCTCACTGTAAGGAAAATTTACGCAAAAAATATAATGCAGATCCTTCACACGTCGTACGTAATTCCCCACTATGTGATAATTGTTGCCAATTGTGTGATGCTTGCTATAGTGCAAACAGCAGGTTTACAGTATATTTTTCCGAAGAAGAAAAAAATCTTGGCACACAAACAATTCATTTTTGGCAGTTGCTTTTATCTGGTTTTGGATTCCCGGAACTACAAATGAGTATTTTTTAAATAGTATTTACATATATTATTCGAGTAAATTCACAAGAGAGATGAGAATTCATTTTTCTGACGAGGAATTTTTGTATTCTTAATTTTTAAAAACCTATCAAATTTGATTAAATTCTATGCAAAATTGTTCAATATTTGAGCGAAATTTTTGTAAGTGTATAATTGAGATTTTTCAATTTTGAAATTCTTTATTGAATACTTCAATTATACATTGTAAAATTTGAATTTAGCATCAAATTTTTTTTAAACCGGGAGAGAACCAGGAACTGACTAAAAATTTGCCTCCAAAATTTGAGTTGGCACCCTGCGAAAAAGTGAAGCTTGTTATTACATTATTTTTCTGTTTATGTCCCTGACTCAGAAGTAGGGGGTAAAAATATGACTAACATTTTTTTAAGATAATATTTAGAAAATTTATAAAATAATTTGTTGGGCTTGTTTCTACTGAAACAACCCTGAGAAACTATTAAGATGTCTGACTAGCGTTGACCTTATCTACTGGAAATCTTCCTTGGAAGATAAAAGTTTTACAAGTGGAATAAAATGCAGAATGTGGCTTAAATGGTATTACTCAATTAATTTTGATAATTTTTAAATTCACTTCATTGAATTTATCCACACCTTTTATTGAGGATAAACGAAGATTATCCTCAATGAAGAATGATGATCGAAGACTTTTAGCACGTGAGCAAGAGTAAATAGAGATGTGACTTGAATTGTCCAATGCAAAATTGAAGTTATTGAATATAAGTGGTTGTGAAAAATGTCATATTTCTTAAAACCTCAAGGACATAATGTTCAGTGGTGATGTGCTGTTCCAGTTCGTAAATTAATCCAAGACTTACAATCATTAGTTAATGCTTTCCTACGTGTCCTCAGGCTAGTAACGTTAATGAAGAAATAAGATAGCCCTCCCGCGTTGTTGACATTAATCATGCTTTTGAAAAGTGCATTAAGAAGTCAAATTGAAACGTGGTGCATCATTAAAAGCTCAGAAATTGATTCTCGTTTAAAAAGCCTGAAATATTCTTCCTCATTTTTTTATTGTTACTTAAACCAATTTTAAAATAGAGAACATGATGTTCGACTTTAGAAACAATTAGATGAAAGAGTTTATAGATATAAATGCTGTAAGCATTTATGCATGAAGGTGTTAATTAACACTCGCTCGGAGATTATGCTTCATTAAATCATTTAATTGCTTGCATTGAGTAAAAAAGGTAGTTGCAGGAGAAATCATATTTATCACATGAATGTAATTAATAATACTAAATCATTTTAATAGCTTTTGATTTGGAGAACACGCCTGTGAAAATTGCAGCGTATTTTCTTGTAATTGAATTGTTGCATTTTATTCAACACTTTCACAGATGGATTCATTCGACAGCCTGCTACTGTTGCGATATTAAAATACTGCTCGTACCAGGAATAATACTTCCAATGCTGTGTATTATTGGGCCAGCATCTGTTTTTGTACTGAGCCAGTGTCGTTCATACTTTAGGCTTGTTATCAGGTCAGAAACTATGGTCAGAAACTATGGGCGCGTGTTAGTTCTTTTGTTGACCATCATTTTTGCCGGCAGTGTTCAAGAAAAAAACATATGTTGGAGCTTTCCCAGTACGGGAGCAGTGCCTTAAATAGTCTATTGCACTACAGTGACAGTAATAAATTTTCACCTGAGACTTACTGGATTATGGCCGCCATGGCGGACCACGTGAGTGCAGTTAGGTCACTATTGATGCGTATCGTGACTAATTAGCTGTAATCCTTGCCGGCGATTGGATACTGGGTTAGCTGGCGTTCTCTCGACCATGACCAAGTCCCTCCCGCGAGAAAAAGTTTGGTTGGGCCTGAGGCGGTCCCTGATTCGACGGGGCCCTGTTATTCTTGTGCTCTCGTATCGATACTGCAGTGCAAATCACTTGCTAATTACATCTAAAACGGCATGTACACGCATACTGAATCAGGCAAAGAAGACGGCAAAAATGCATTTCATCCTTACACACTCCCGAGATCACTTTAATGGCGCTTTTGCGATTATGCATATTGATGACTGGTCTCCATGCCCTAGGGATTGATTCGGTCGCTAATTGTGCCTAACCGTGTGCTCGTTATCGCGACGTTTATTCGACGGCGTTCTTGTACTTGAACCTCTTCTTCATCCTTTGCTTTCTTCTCTTTCTTCTCCCCCTTCTGATGCTCCATCCTCAGCTTATCTTCCTGTGTTGTGTAGCAATGTTTTAATTAGGTTGCTAAAAAAGGGGATGGGTTCGCGTGCTTTGGATTCCACCCGTGATTTATTAGCACGATTAAGACGGCGATCAATTTGCCTCCGTTTGCTTTATTGAAGATTAATAATTCCATGCTGGGAGAACCTTTTTTTAAACCTATTTGTCAAGATAAGGTACTCATACGTAGTTATATAATTCGAGTACGGAAGTGCCTTATCCTTGCCTTCAACTTAAATTCTCTCAAATTATTCTATTTTTATTCTTCCAATTTTATATTATTAAAAGTACCAAATTGCAACATTATTTTCAAGTTTAATTTACAACGTAAAAAGATGCATATCACTTATTTTTAAATGCCCGC
Source organism: Acraspis erinacei (assembly GCA_035041075.1). Lineage (NCBI taxonomy): Eukaryota > Metazoa > Arthropoda > Insecta > Hymenoptera > Cynipidae > Acraspis > Acraspis erinacei. The sequence goes on from JAWWLR010000149.1 coordinate 31,233,153, forward strand.
TTTAAACCAGATTCTTGAGCAAGATACGGCAATCGCTCTGGCGGTGCCTAAGTGGGAAAATATCTGTCACATGATCCGATACCGATATATAAATTTATAAAGAACTCAGCCTGGATATGGTCAGCAATATAAAGTCGAAAAGTAGTCTGCCTGAGGATCATAGTATTCTGAAGGACAGTTCTTTTGATACTATATCCACCCAAGCTTATATGCATTATGTATGCAGGGTGATAACGAGTCTAAGCTGCGTGTGAAACGATTTGACACGCGCACGCAGTACTTGACCGGTCTTAACAAAGAAGCAGATTTAAATTCGTTAGGATCAACAGGATTATACTCACAATGAACATTTTTTTAAATTTAATAGTTATATTCAAATTAACAACATAAATTTTCTCAAAAACTCATATTTTTGAATATCGAATTCTAAAGTCTTTTAAATTTTAATATCTCTAATTTAAAATCATGACATATTGAATGATTGATTTTCAAATGGATTCTAAAGTTATCATTGTTCAACTCAAAGTTTCTTGGATGTTCTTTTTCGAGTTTTTCATAACTTTTAAAATGAATTTTCTTTACTTTTTTGTTACTTTCTCTCTTTTCTTTTAACATGCAGTACTAGGGTGGACCGTTTTTCCCCTTGTGAATTGTGAAAAGTTACTTTATTTTGAATAAATAATACAGTTGAAGAATGTCAAAAGTGATATTACTTTTTAACAATATTTGGTCCTTATTTAAATAATTTCCATTTGTTCAAAAAATGTTGTCCCTTTTTATTTGTAAAAAGTTATTATTTTCTGGAATTATCGACAGAATTAACGAATGTTGGGAACAATATATTTTTTCATAATGTCTGGACATTAATTTGCAATTATTTATACAATTTTTCCCTCAATAAATAAATATATATAATGGAAAGGAGCAAGTGATTATAATTGTTTAAATAATTATGAATTGCCTTTCACAAAAAATTTCACTCCTAACATTCATCAACTATGCCATTAACTCTAGAAAATAATAAATTTTAAGAATTTACAGAGGAAAAAATATCAACAATACATGGGGATTGGGAAGGGGAGGATCAGAAATAAAATTTATTGGTTGGAAAACAGAGCTTGCTTGATTTAAACCTAAATTTTATTTTATAATCCCTGGCCACGAGTTAACGTTGTACGATTTGAAAAAAATATGGAATTTCTTTTTCCAGAAAACGAACAAATTGTAGGGGTTTGATTACTACAACCTGAAGTCGCATTTTCGAACCACCTTAATGTACTACATTGTTCAGATTGAAACTATTGAAAGCAGTTTCGAGTGAATAGCTTTAATTTGCATCACTTAGAATTAGAAGATTTTCAATTTTGAACTCTTAAAATTAATTAATTTTCAATTGAAATCGTGGGAAGTTCAAACATTTAAAATTTAAATATTCAGAATTGTATAGTTTATGTTTTAATCCTAGTTTGAGGCGCTCCTAACAATAATTTATTTACTCTTTTAATTCAATAATATTGCATACTAATCAATTGCAAAATTATTAGTTTTTACTTCTTTCAGATTCCAAAGCACCACTTTTCTTTTCTCTCTCGACATGAATCATTCTATAGATCCATTAATTATTGAATTAGCATATATACAGAGCTGAAAGTAAAATAATAAGGTTAAAAAAACAACTTAAATTAATCTTTTCATCTTTAAATCATTTCAAGCATACGTAAAAGCCATTAAATTATTAAGCGACTAAGCGAAAGTGAGTATTTAACACGAGTAAAAATTTTTGACGGTACTGCGAACTCTAATTAGAATTGCGGATAGAAGTCATGCGAATTAGTAAACGAGTTCTCGCGAAAACAGAGCATTACGAATAGAGCGAATTGCATAAAAATTAATTAAAAAGAGCGAGGACATCGGTTATCTCGTCGACCCGGTTTAATAAGTCTAGAAGTGGATTCCTCGGGTCGGCGACCAGCAAATCGACGATTCACCGAAAACCGCGTAGAACAGGCAACGATTAGTTCTTTTTTCTCTAGCTTTTTGACGCGTGACTCAGCAAGGTTAGTCATACGAACTGCTAGCCGGAGAATCCTCAAAAGAGCGAAAGTGCACTTTTAGGGCGCTTCCAGCAATCGGAGACTTCGAAGTTACTCGAGTCGATCGATCCATAAGCTTTTCTTAGCCAATTAAGTGCGAAATATACACAAAATAACTGCAGAATCGGCTTCGGTTTTTTTTAATAGAAGTAAGAGAGTTAAAATTATAGGGTAGGTCGAACAAAGTTAAAATAGATCGATGAATATCCTGCAGTTTCTCGGGAGGATTTAATTTTTAATATTTGTGGATTTTTTTATTTGAGTTTATCTAGAAGAAAAAAATCGCATTCTTATGAATCTCATTAAACTAAAGTAGATTTGAGAAGCTCTGAAAATTATTACCAACTTTTTTGGGTTACTCAAAAATTGTTTACAAATAAACCTCCCACTTTAATTTTGTTTGTTTTTATGTACGAAGTTACTTTCATAAGTACAAGTTCATAAAAATAATTATGTGAACTAAAGTAATTTGTTGTAAAGTTGACTTAAATCAGCAATTTTTTGTAATTTGATACAAATCTGAAGTTAGATAACACCAATATCAGATTATTGATGATAATTGAAGAATGCCGAACCGACGGCAAATGTCGAAAATAATGACCTCGAATTCTGAGTAAAAAGGATTTGCTGATAGCACATTGACACCGTGAAACTTTAGAGATTGACAGACAAATGTTTGTCTAACCTAAAAAAAAGGGCAGAGACATCAGATAGTATCAAGCTTATATCGATAATTAAGTTAAATTATAACTCATTTAATGTTTAGGTGTTGATTAAACAAATTTATAATCATATTAATAGTAATTACTTGAATTAATTAATAATAATAAGTAATACAGAATTATTGATAATTAATTATAATATCATTATTAATAATATTAATATTAGTAGTCCATATAGGAGTTGTTGTATTTCAGGAATAAAACTGTACTTAAATTTTGCTCAATTTATCAGAAAATTATAAAATTTTGTTAATAATGTTCGAAAAGTTTCAAGAAATAAAGTAATGAAAGGTAAAACTGTCTCTGTCTATTGTTCTTGTTATTATACAAACGCGCATGATAACGATATATCAGTACGCTATTTAAAGAGTTTATTTTGAAAGAGATTCAAACGAGGTTTATCACATCAACGACATATTATAACAATGATAATGGATCTATCTATGTCGAACAATAATAATCGAAGCATAATTATGATACTGTTTAAATTTGTTTTATGAGAGAAAAAATTATAGGGAATGTTTTTGTGTACGTTTTTTCACTGCGGATAAGTAGAACAAAACCATAAATAAATTTGTATTAATATTATTATCATTTCATAAAAATGACTGACTCTAACTACTATTTGTACATTGTGTATTTGTCCATTTATTAAAAAATAAAACCTGTTCGTTTATTTATTCAGTGAGCATTGATAAAACGATGAAAAATCTGATTAGGTTTGGAAAATGTTAAAAAAATAATTCCTTAATTATTTTCTCGATTTCGTCAATTTTTTATATGTATATTTTTTAATTTTATTAAGAAAAAAGGGAAAGTATCGGATATAAGCAAATTATATTTGAAGCAGTAGATATTCTCACATTTTAAAGATTTTGAGTTGTTTTCTTCTTTTCCAACAGAACATTTCCACGTTTCCAACAGAACGTTTCAAAAAGTTTTTCACTTGAAGCCAATTTTCATGGGGGAAAATTATTTGGTTGTTATTCCAGTATACAGAAATATAGTACTATGATATAAATATTTGTTCTGATTCGTTATCATGACATATAATGTAGTATAAACAACATAAATACAATTTTGTACCGCGTTACTGTCAAACACTGTTTACCAATTGCCGACCCAACTGCTTCAATAAGCATTTCTACTAATTTATAAACAAATTCTACTAATTTAATTAGTAGTAGTTCAATTTCCAATAATTTATGAATTCACAATTCGCTGCCATATGAATCAGTATAAAATGGACATGCTACAGTTTAAATTAGTAGAATTTTACTGTGAATTTGAAAAAATATTTACTAAGGCAATTGGTAAACGAATTTGAATTATTTTAATTAGTAGATTTCTAATGATTCAGATTTAGGTAGTAAATAATTCTAAGACAAGTAATGTCAAAGCTTCTTTATTCTCCTGAAGAAAGCTTACAAATGATTTATGTTCTTTATTCTGGAACTGATGTAACTTCTGATGCAATTTAAAACGGTTACTGTCGGCTTCTGAATTTATTAAGATTAGAGCTTTTTATATCTGCCCACCCAAATTTACGACTCGTAAATTTGCCGTCGACTAATAACAGAGTTTTTCTCTGTCTTTGATGCTTTACTATGATTTAGTCTTATGAAAGTGAATCAAGAGTTGGGACAAAGTAGTGTACTGATGGGCTACGACGTGATCCTCTGTCCAAACAATGGCGGGAAGATGCATTATCTTGTCTTGCGTCATGCCTCTTCGTTTCTCGTTTACGCGGATAAATCAAGTCGTCCACTTAGTGCGCTAGTCGATTTTCGTGTAATTTTAGACTTGTCTGTAAACAAGGAATCCTCTCCCGCGAGCTAAGACGATCAAGTTAAGGCGAGAAAAGATAGAGAAGGATAAAGGCGAGGGCAAAACATCTCTTACAAAAGCAGTCGACCGGTAGTGGAATACCGCGGATTATATCCGATTACCTTGGATTACCTAAAATTATTTCGGATTGCAGACAATTACTCTGGATAGTTGACCGTTCAGTTAAAAAATTAATTTTTAACCAAAAAGCAACAGTTTTTATCAAGGATAGACAAAGTTTTAATCGTCCAGATGAATATCAACTAAAATGAGGAATCTTCAAATAGAAAAATGTAGTAGATTAATTTTCAACTTAACTATATGTATTATCGGCCAAACAAGTCATAGTTTGAACCAAAGCAGATTTTAAGTTTAAATAAAAAATATTTGAAGTCTAAAGTTGACTTTTCAACCAAAAAAGATATTTTTTAACAAAATTGTTTATTATGCAAGAAACTAGATAACTTTTCAACGAAATTGTTGAATTTTTAGCGAAGAACATCATTTTTAACCAAAATCAATTACGTTTTACTGGAAAAGACGAATTTTCAACCAAATGAGTAATTTTTCAACCAAAAAGATGAATTTCAAGCAAGAATAATAATTTTTTGCAAAAAAAGTAATTTTTAATAACTGATTTTCAAGAATGTAGTTAAATTTTTAACCAAACCATTCTCAATTATATTTATGAATTTTCAAAAAGAAAACAGAATTTTTAACAAAGTAGTTCAATTTTCAACAAAGTATTTTAATTGTGAACCAACCAAAATAAAGAAGTTTCAACGAAAAAGATCAATTTTTGAATTTTGAACCAATAAAAGATTAATTTTTGAACAAAAATGGAATAGTTAAATTGTCAATTAAGAAAATTAATTTGTTCAAAATGACAAATTCCCAACAAAATAGTTGGAAACTGTTTAGATTACCTATGTATAAATTATTCCGAATTGTTTGATTTACAAGTGGATTACTCTGGATTCCTTCGAATTGAAAGTGAATTAAACTTGATTAGAACTGGATTACAAGTGGGCTATTCCATATTGCCTGGGGGTTACTCCGAATTACTTGATTTATGCCGGATTAGACTGGATTACTCGAATTATTCCGGATTACCAGGTCAGATGACTGAGCGTTCCACCGGATCACCCGCGGCCGGCCGGCCGGGTCAACAGAGTCCCCCCCCCCCTTAAAAAAGAAATATGTTAGAGAGGGTAAACAGAGGAGGAAAAACTCTTCTCAACCTGCAAGCCCAATTTCGTGTTAGCCAAGTATTTGAGCAGGTCTGATAGTGAAACTGAAGCCGTGAGGCTTATAAGGACAGTTCTTAAGACATCAAGTCCAGCCTATTGGCGCCGTTCGATCCATTTGCCGATAATATCGGAAGTATATAAGTTCGATCGTGTACATATGCCTTACAAACGTCTGTCTACTTCATTTATGTCGTGCCTGACGTCATGGTCATCGAGTTTCAACCCCTTCTCTTGTGAATCACTTTCTAAGAAGCGTGCTAATGAGTTTGGATCGCGACGCGCCACTCTCCATTTCCGAGAACATCACTTTTTTCGTCTGCAGATTCGATAAGCTGCTCTTTGATTTGTGGAGTTTGGCACCTACGAAATGACAACAGTACAAAAACTATTTCCTTCCTAATAAATCTTTTTGTAGAAGAGACTCTCGAATCTATTTTTGTTATTACGTGAAAAAAGTAGCCGAGTAGTCTTCAAATGACAATAATTCACCTTAAAGAAAATGAAACTGTTTTGATATTTTTGAAGTGTAAACCAAACATTTTAGGGTTAAAAATATAAAAGCGGCTTTTTTATCTGTTGGTAGATTTTAGATTTACTGTTGCTGTATTTCGAAGTGGCAGTTTTTTGGAAGTTAGATTTACTTAGAATGGCTTTCAATCTAGTTCTTAAAATTGAGAGGTGCTTAAGATTTATTTTTATTTCAAACGCCTCTATTAAACATTTAAGATTCTTTGCAGAAATTCGAGTTGTTACAGAAGTCTCTTTGCAATTAGTGAAAGACTCCAGACTGTCTCCTATTCGAGATAACGTGAAAGTCTAAAATTTTCGGTCTCGGTCTGCTTCCTTGTAGAAGAATTGTGTCTCGATTGCTGCATCTTATCTTGACGATTTAAATTCTCAAAACTCAATTACCCAAGGACCCTTTAAAGTTTAGAAAGAGACCAGAGGAAAGATGGAAGGTAATGAATGGTCCCGCAGGATCTAATTCCATATGCCTATCAATTAATATCTATAAGAAATTTGAAACAAATCCTTTTAGGCATTTATAAGCACTTTTTAGTTTAGACTACAATATTGCGTTGGAATTTCTAAGCCGTTCAGGGATTCATTTTTGAAAGATGATTCATACGTTTCAAGCCTCACACGTGTCTCTTTTGATGAAAGCTTATGCGGGCGATTATGGCGTCTATTACAAAGAATGTCCTTGAATCCAAATATGCAGCTCGCAAAAATTCAATCCTACATCCGTTAGGGGCCATCCATAAACTGCGTTACCAATTTTGGGCTATTTTTGGTAGCACAAAATGCTCTTAAAACAGAGAAGATAGGGTGATTTTTCACGAAAATGTGGGAATAATAGAGAAGTAAGTTCCTTTAAATAAACTGAATGCAGATACTATATTGAACTCAAAATGGCATGTTTTAAAATCGTAAAATTTGAAGTCTAGATTATTCCATTTTTAATCAAATAGTTGAATTTTTAACCTAAGAAGATTTTCTTCCAAAAAAGATGATTTCAAACAAAAGAAAAGTTAACTAAACCGTTGCACCAACAACCAAATGGTTTAACTTTCAAGCCAAAAAGACGAATTATCAATTAAATAGTTGACATTTTAACGAAATAGTTACATTTTCACACAGAAAAACGAAATTTTTCTAATATAGTTGAATTTTCAAGAAAAAAGTTCATTTTTAACCAAGAAATATGAATTTCATACAACAATATACAACTTTTCTTTCAACAATGTAATTGAATTTTTAACCATATAGCTGTATTTCCAACAGAATACAGGAATTTTCTACGAAATAATTGAATTTCCCACTTATATTGGATACATTTTCAAAGAAAAATTAAATAGTTCAAATTTCAGATAAAAATTAATTTTTAACAACAATAAAAAACTCTATTTAACAAAATAGTTGGATTCTCATTCATAGATGTGAACTTTAAAAAGAAAATTAATTTTTAACAAAGCAGTTCAACTTTCAGCCAAGAAGAGAAATTTCAAACGAAAAAGAAACAACTAATAATAGAATGAATTTTTAACAAAATAGTTTAATTCTCAACCAAACAATTAGCCCTGAACTTTGTTCTTGCTAAGGATAAAACAAATTGAAGATTTTGAATTATATCGGGAATCCATTATCGAAAACAAATAACAGTAATAAAATCCGAAACTGATAATATTAAAACAATGGTTATTCTGAAGGAATCCGTTGGCTTTGAAGTATCATACACCTAATATCTGAATCTCTGATTTTTCTTTGGTATAGAGCAGAGGGAGGTTGACATAGAGCGTGTCAGAATGAATGTGACGCTGGTCGCGGCTTACGAGCAAAAACCACGTCGTGTACCTCCTCTCGCGTGGCTCTTCTTCTTTTTCTTCTTCATGGTCCTCCTTGGCTTCTTTCTTTTCTTTTTCAGTGGGTCCTGACCCTGCAACACTTAGCGCATTATAAAGTCATCGCCGGGATCGTTCAAGGAGAATTTGTCTTCGACTCGTTCCCCGCAAATGCCTATCTGGTACTCAATGTGGCACCAGGCTCGCGACACGAATGTCCCCTCTTCGTCTCTTTTCTCTCTCTCACTCTTTCTCCTAAGCTTTCTGACTTGTTCGTTTATTCACAATTCAACTAGCATTACGTGACACATCGTCCGATCGTGACAACTCCGTGCACACGACCGATAACAAACTCGGTCGCGTTCTGGGAATGTTCTGGGAAAACTGTATTGCACTTAAAGTTAAAAATAAAGGGGAGCAATTGGTAGGATCCTGAATTGCATTATCTCAATTTAGAGCTTTAATCTCCGTTCAATGAGCTGATTAACTGCAGAGACAAAATAATGATTCAAAGATACCATGTTGACACATTCCTCTTTATCGATTATGAAGGAGCTTAACTTGTTGCTGTCTACTGATAATTGAATCTAAATAAATATATGCAGGCACCTTTAATATCACACTTCCTTTCATACTAAGATACTTAAAATAAATCGTTGAAAACGGTGGACTAATAATCAGTTTGTGGCTATAAACTTGACGTTACTATCGCATTAATCTTCGACACATAAATCATTCACATAATCAGTGGTCTTGAAAAAAATGGCAAAAACGCGTGAATGCTTATTTATTCACAGGTTGGGATAATAGAATATCAATTTATTGAATGCGGAGTTCGGACTCCCAGGGATATTATACGTTTTCAATGCGGAAAATCTTTACGGCTTCTCGGTCATTGACGGCGATATACTCGCCGTAATCGATAGTTATGCATATAGTGAAGGACCTGATCCAAGGATGAGAAAGCAGGCGAGTTGAGAGCAAGGGAAGAGTAAAAGACAGCGAAAGACCTCGAGACCTACCAAGCCGCGGGAGATTAGATTTTACGACTTTGATGACAAGACTACCGATAAAGTTTCTTCTTTCTCGACACGCTTTTCTCTTTTTCTGCCATTCGCGTGCGGATCATTGAGGCAAGGACCACTGTATATATTTAAAAACAGGGCCTATTTTAAAAAGTATTTAGAACTTCAGACTCTGTTTTCAGAATCTCTTCTGAAAGAAA
>JAWWLR010000149.1:31259216-31272299 GCA_035041075.1 Acraspis erinacei
TCTTTATGAAAAGAATCTGGGAATCCTTATTGATGATAAATTTCAGACAAGCTATAAATCAATATATTCCGTAATTGACAATGCAAATCACTTCATTGATAGATCTTACTAATAGACACTTGATTGAGTTATAGCCAGTGTTCCACGTCAGTTCCAATCAATATTAGGATCGGTACTTTCTCTCATGCTTCATTCGTGTTACTCAATATAGAATTATTTCTCTTGTAAGATTGAGAATTAAATACCTAAATGTAAAAAAGATAGCCAACATTAGAGCAAGAGATATTCATTTTTCGGTTGCCCTGCCGAGACTTCCAATGAACAATCGATAAATCTATATCTCTATATGAGGTCTGACCAAATCAAGAACCAAGTTTCTCCAATGTTTGTAGCAGTATTTGGCCGTCGAAGGACCCCCGCGTGTTTCGTAGGGAATTCCGATGATCGTTTTATCGTTCCTTGAGTTGATTCGCTTATAGTTTCAAGCTCCAGACGACCTCCCTTCGTGCTTCCAAGTGCCAGCCAAGGGCGCTCTCACGGTGTCTCAATCTTCCTTGGTGGAGAATCTTCTCTCTTTTGCTCACAAGCAAGTGAGCTTGAGTAATCGTCGGTCCTCTCTGAGGCTTGTTGTCGACTCTCGAAGTTGGAAAGAGGAGAAGATGAGACGGAGATGATGGATTCGGATGAAGGTGCTGACATGACGACGCCGGCGGTGGCGGTGCGAAAACTGACTCTTCTGTTTACTAAAGCTCCGGCTTTACTTTTGCTTAGTATTCTTTTACGAGAAAGTGCTTCAAATAAGCCGCCACCCTTTCTTTTCCAAACATTTACAACAGAGAGAGTTAAAATTTAGAGTTAGTTAAACCTCCAGATGGCCGATTGTTCTTCTTGACATTTTTTTCGGCATGGTCAGGAAGATCCCAGAGAATCAGCCTATCAAGATACTCAAGCTGTTCCTTCGAGATGGTCAAGTTGAACACCTTGTCAAGTTTTATCACTGGGAAGATCAAGTCTCAAGATCTTCTTTCAATCTTCCAGAGATGATCAGTTTCACTATATAGAGTTGACCCTTATACAGTAATGGCCTTTCATTTTTTCCATGCAGTTTCAGGTGGATCCGTATTGCACAATGTTTCTTAAAATAGGCTCTCTTTTAACTGTTTGAAACTGGATGTTTGTACGTTGAAATGACAGTGGATTCATCTGTTTCTGTTCGTCTTCTAGAACAAAGGGCGTCATGTTTCTTAACGCGGGACATTTCGTAATCCCAGTACGAGAGATGGTACACTACGTGAGTGACCAGTGTGCACTTCGGGGTCGAGGCTCCGACGCTAAGTGGCAAAGCATACACCGGCCCGGCTGTGTCCCCTTCATTAGCACCAACTAGCCGCGCGTCTTTCTTCTTTTCTTAGCCAGGAAAGGTGTAGTAAAGATGAAGAAGAAGAAGCAGAAGAGAGCCTTACCGAAGTAGGTACAACTCACGTCATAAACCTCGACGAGGCCTCTTCTTAGAAAACCACCTTGCGCTCTTACCGCCACACAAGACTCTTCTCACTTCACCTCCCGTTTCCTCCTTTCGAAACAGAAGATCACAATTCGACACAAACTGTACATAGAAACAAAAACGGGGGGTGTGAGGTAGGGCCTTCACACCAACCTTTCAGTTTTGCGCTTGAAGAGTCCGATAGCTTAGGAGGCTAAACGGTCTGAAGAATAAGTAAACACAACTGAATGAATTTAAAATCTTGCATTTTAAAATATTGTATTGTGCAGCAATTATTGTTATCCCGCAACTGAAACTTGTATAATAGACAGTGTTAGAGAAACCTTATACATACGCTGTGCAATTGTGAGTTCCACTAATTTAATGAACCAACGTTTTTCTCTGTTACAGAGTCTTTGACGACACTATCGTGGAATTTAAATAAGCAGATGTATATCTACGCAGAAAAGAGCCATCGATACATTTGCTACAGTGACAAGTGGAAAATAGTAGCTCTGGTAATTATTTACAATTCAGAATTTACTACGTTATAATAAAACATATTCTAATATTATCCTATCCTTTTCAATTTTGCACAGCCTTAATCAGCTGTCTGATTTATCTCATGAGTAGGGTTTTTGTTACATGGAATTCATTTAAACCAACTATAGTAAAAATCTAGTTAAAGAAAATTAGTTCTATTAGCTATGAAACCTTACTATTGAGCGAAGTTGCTCACCAACGGTGTAAGTTGTATTCACCAGAAACTGTGTATCAATTCCAAAGTATTAACATTCGCATTGGTCATTGACATAAAATAATATTACAAGTAATATTAAAGAAAAGAATTCTGCTTTAAATTCACAGAACACAATTATGATTCTAAATATTCTAACGAAATATTTTATTTTCTTAACATAAATACCAACGTTGCTCACAAACAACATATTTAAACATTACCTACACATGTAAATGCATATGAAAAATTGTGTAATTATTGTAATACAGTGTACTCAATTGTACTTCTTGAATATAATTCTGTTGTCATGATGAAGAAAGTTATCTACATTTTGCCGTATGTAATATTGCCACATTGGAGATTCCAGGAGAACAGCTCTCGTGTATAATTGTAGGTAGCAACGTTCTTTACCTGGACGACAGAATAACACTGTATATTACAACACGTTGAATCCTATTTTATCTAGCAAATTCTTTTTTATTGTTTTCAGACTAAGAAGCAGAGGAATGACAGATGTAAATTCTACGAAGTGTATCACGATTCATACCTGAGGTACAAGAGTGTGGTCAATGGGTCCGTATATCTTGGATTTAACAAGGCTGGAAGACCGATCAAGAATGGCCATGGCCGACAGGAGTGTTTTAATTTTATGAAGTTTAATCCAAATTCGGATATTGAAAAACACAACAACATTGTGACGAAGAACATGGGTGTGAGGGAAACCCGAGAACCTTTAAACTTGCAGACGAGGAAGCCGTCTTCTAGTTTGAGGGCCACGAAAAATTCCCTGCATGCAGACAGTAGTACGAGCAAGATGGTGTCGAAGCATCGTCATCGGCATTCGAATCGATGGAAGCTACGCAAAGACGATTCGAGTCCACGGAGACGACACGGGAGTCGTCTTCGCCTCGAGGCGAGCAACTATTGAGCCGTTTTACGACTCGTGGATCAAGACTGCCTCATCCGTGAGATCCTGAGACCCGCCGAGTTGGTTACCCATCGGCTAAACTCAAGTCCGGTCGGAGTTACGCCTGCCCGAAAAGTCTAGCATCACAATTCAGTGTTCAACACGCGAATTTATAAACATGCAGCGAAAGATTCGAACGCGCTACGTATATCAATCAGAGTATAAAGAAAAATTCTTATCATCGGGAAAAATATATGCTTTTATACGATTTGTAAACGAACAAAAGAGCAACTAACAAATTCTCAAATCAGCTGCTACCTGCTACAATCCCGCAAAGGTTTATTCGTGTCATGTAGCGTAGTAAGGATAACGGTCGCTGCATGAAAATTGGACTGATACTTAAAATATATTTATACTGCTTAGAATTGTTAACTTTTAGCTTTTTGCACTTGCAGTGAATCTACAAAAGCACAAATGTTCTTATATTGAGCTTGACTAAAAATGACACCAATTGAAACCAAATTGATTTAAACACTTTGTATATCTTTCATATCAAATAGTATTTTAAGTAACGTTTCGCATTCTAATTTTTTCCAAACTCATGCATCGATCAAGATGAGTCAAGATGAGTTACTCGGATTGTACAAGTCAGTACAAGTTCAGTGCGTTCGGCCGATTGCAAGCGACCAATGTATTATATTATGCCTCGTTAGTAATCATTCGATCGTTACTGTCTTTGATTCCTTGATTACTGTGTGTTGAGTCTTTCGTATTTTCTTCATAATCTTATCGTACATTCGACTGACGAGGGCTTCGTGCTCCGGCCAGGCTCTGTCGCTCGTGTCGCCATGTCTGCGCGAAGAGTCACGTGGGCGGCGCGGCGTGTGCGCTGCACCATCGTTATCTCTTGTGCGCGTGCGTCTGCGCTATAGAGCTAAAGTCGCGCAAAACTCTCGCTCGCTGTGCTATTACGCCGCCTAAAAATAGTGTATCAATGTGTTCGAAAGTGTGCACGTCTACACACCAATGCTGCAGAAGTAATTTCAAAATCGTCCTTTTCCGTCCCTTTTACACTTTGAAAACGAGATTCAAATTTTACTTTATGATCGTTAATTTCATCCAAACATTGTACATTTTCATGTTCTTATTGTGAAACTGCAGATTCTTATTCTGCCGATCTTGTTGTCATAAAATCAAATGGTCGATAAACTGTAAACCGGCAATACTGCCCGATACATCTTTCACTTCGGCCTTTACCATTTAGTAGTTTGGAGAAAAATGAATTCCTTGAAAAAGTTATTTAAAACAGGTTTCCGAGTTTTATGAAACGGGAAATGTATGGTCAAAATGATAACCCTACTATTTTATTTTATTTTTTAGGCGAAAGTACGTGTACGTTTTGGTGTGCATACGTTGCATCTTTGATGATGCGTGCCTGAGTGTGTATTAGTGGATACGTGTGAGTGTGTGTAATATATTACTTTACCGCGAATGAATTTAATCCTTAGGACGCTAATCGCAGACTGTATTACTAGGTTAGGTACACATGACGTGATGACGACCCAAGGAAGGGTAAAACATTGATCCTTAACTTTGTGGATGTTTATCAAATATTCAATGCAGTATGTGAAGTCATTTGAAAATCTGTCAAATTCGTGAAACGACTTCCGCTTACCCTTCGTCCTCACTGGGTCGTCATCTAAGGAGCGCCTGCCCCTTTCCCAAAAAGAACCGTTCCCTAGGTAGCTTATTTATTGAAATCCTACGAAAACCGACCGTTCACAAAAATATGTACTGCTCTCTGTCCTCTTCTTCCTTTCTTATTCACGATTCTCTTCCTTTTTCTTGAACGTGCGAAGCTCTTCATTCTGCCTAGTTTCAGTTTTACAAACTCGTGGCCGAAGCGCACAAAATGAACACGGAGAAAGGTTTTCTTTGATCATTCAAAAGATACTTTGTGAATAAAAAAGCTTTTGTTAAAAATTATAATAATAAATGCATTTAATTAATTTTTAGAAATGGAACAAACTTGAAAAGTCTGACTTAATGAAGGTAAATAATTCAATTAAGGTGGTACATGAGTGATATAATCACGTTATTCGAGGACGGTATATTTTCTTAGTCTCCTAATTGGGGTAACTAAAGAACCCCCAAAGCGAATATTTAACGCATAATTCCTTATATTAATGTATTTGATTGTTTTTAATCAAACAAGCTTAAAAAATTTGTATAAATATACATATTGGGCAACAAAGGGTTAAAATTATTTTTTACATTTCTTTTGACCCAGGAACACTTTCTTCCGTGATGAAATTCAAAATAAACGAGGAGGATTATGGTATTTCTAAATCTCATTTGAGCCAAATTCACATCAAATCTAAGTCAAATTTTGGACCCGCGAATCCTGGAATTTGGTTCTTGCAGATGAGAAAAGTATTTCATCAATTTCATTAAGCGAATTTTCGTCTTTATTCGCTTGGTATATATGTACTTTTGTATAGTTGTATTGTTTCTATTCTATTTTTGATTTCTACATCAGTCCTCCTTGTGTTCGCACTTTCACCTGAAATTTGATAATACTCAATACCTAATTGTAATTAGTTAATTTCGCGTTTCGTACAAGTGGCAGTGCGTAGAGGGCTCCCGGACCTGCAATCTTTGTATGTATTAATATTAAAAAGTATAACAAAGTAGAAGAAAACTGCGCGTACATAATGTACTACGCCCACGTCCCGACAAAACGATGTATTTATTTCCCTATTGTTTGTCGACTAGCTATTAAAACGATCGATTTATTTGTTTTTCAAAATTTTACACTTTTTTGATTCTACTTCATTAGCAGTCAATCGGTCGCACCGTTTTAATTTAGTACCTGCGACGAATAACGAGGAAAGCTTTAAAAAATTTCCATTGGTAGGAAGGCGAGCGAATAGCATGCAGCTGACCATAAAAAAGAAACGTAAAGTCCGACGCTTATAATTTAATAACAGACAACTAATATAACGTATAATGTAATGTACTGTAACGGCACCCTCTAAAAGATAACATACTCATTTTGTATGTGTATAAGCGTAATGTCACTTTTAGTTTCGACAAAAAGCACTGCGATGAATAAAATCGTATCTTAAGTCATTCTCTCAAAGGTAAAATCTTTATTCTGTACTTATTATTAGTTACAAACAAATTTTTACGACATTTTTGCCGCAGTGACTTTTGCCCTACATCATTCCATAAACTCACCTGTAAACTCGAAGTCAAGTCATCGCGCCATCAGTTTGCAAAATATCTCAAAGAAAAAAGTAAATCGTTCGATATATTTTTAACTCGAGAATTTAATGAAAATAATTTTACGTTTCAAATGACCCAATTCATTCGATAAATGACTTGGCCGCGAGTGGGTCGTCTTTTTTTCACTTTCGCCACCGCCGAATCAGCGACTCGAGACAAAGCGAATGAGAAAACAAAATGAAGAATCTGACTACCCTAGATAGATAGCATACAATAATAAATGAATATTAAAAAGAAAGGTAAAGTATAAATATTATATATAAATAAATATATGAAAGATGATGTGTATTGTAAGATATTTAATACCGACTTGTTAGACTCACTCGATGATAATGAAGAAGACGATCACGATGAATAATAATGGATTATAATTATTTACGACAATGTCGACAAAGACACACCTACACTATTCGCGTTGTAATATAGAGGTATACATACTCCGTTTATCCATCGATGTGTTGATGTACCCGAGCGAACTGTAATCGCAACACAAACACAACAAATCCAGGCAAAGGAATCTTTATAGATATAGAAATATTTGCGGCATCTTGTATATTATTTGTACATTTGTAAATTTCCGCTATTCTATAATTTTTTTATGTTGAACTGCAGATTTTTGAAAGACAAATAATTTAAATCCGAAATAAAGTAACGTTTGGAATGATCAATATTTAATTAACGAATAGAGTTCGCTCGGCAGCAACTAGCAATAATGACATTCCGACATAAATCGCATTCATACTGCGGATTCTTACCCGTACAAGAGCGAGAGAGTAAATGAAAGAAAGAGAGAAAAGGTGAAGAAGAATGAAAGATTGAGAGAGACAAAGAGAAAAAGAACACTGTCAAATACACGCTCATACACTGCTATAAATGTGAGTTAATAATGTCTGTACCTCTACATTCCATATATCTCCTTTTCCATCTGCTTCACGACTATATTTTCCTACATCAACTGTTTGTCGCGTCAATGTTTCTTTTCCGACGAAATAATAAAAGAGGAAAATGAGATAGTGGATCAATCATGTTCCTATTACATTCGTTGAAAATGCATTTAGGTATTCAACTTCCACCGAAAAATTGACAATAATTAAATACAAGTCTTTTAACACGAGATATTTGTTACTTTTTTGTATTCTCCTCTACAAATAAGTCTTAAAATAGGATTATAAATTGAATAGTATCTTCACTTAATTATCTAATCAATTAAGATTCAGGAAAGACAACTCCTTGGGAGAGAGTTACATTATAAGTTCGGGGAAATCTTATTTTTTTAAACAAGAATATTTATAATATATTTATGAGTGGGCTGTTGAGAAAAATGTATTTCTTCTATGAAGTATCTAATCAAAGAGATAAACTGATCAAGATAATTAATATACGAGACAAGTAGCTATTTCTGCTAGAGCTTAACATCAATTGAGAGTCGTAAAATTATGATTATCAATATGCTAAAGAATTAATTCTTACATAACGATTAGTAAGTTTTTTTGGTATTGAATTTGATATCAACTTTTGATCAGTAACCATTTTTGATCAGTATTGGTCTCTGAAGAAATTAAATAAGTTCGATCTGACAGCTGAGGAATTATGATGAGCGGCGAATTCAAGGATAAAGTGCTGATAAATGTACAAGAATGCAGAAGATTCCAATCCATCGGAGTATCACTGTAAAAAATGGTTGAAATATTTTCTGCTATATCGTGGGAAATATTCCTGAAACCGATAGGCCAATAGTTTTTCAGAACCAAATTGGTAATTATCCCAAGAATACTGGATTCAACGAATCTATTGATTTATTTCCGAAATAGAAATTTAGTCACGAAGGTTAGGATAAAAGATAAATCTTATAAGTGACAGGAAATTTTTCCTATTGGATGAGAACATTGTTCCAATAAAATTAGAGTTTTGTTCTGTCATTTTCATGACTCGATTTCGAAATTTATTTTTCTACGATATTTTATATTTCATTATTATGCTTCCTTTCCGTAATTTTTCTACTTGTATTACAATAAAATTTCGTTTCCCTCTACATATTAAGGTATTTAATTTTTACTGAGAAAAATTGAAATACGAATAAATTTCTTCCAAGTGTGTTCACTGAAGTTAAGCAGTACTTCGCTCGGTGGTACTGTAATGGGAGCCATCATACTTATAAGGTGTTATTGTCACCTTTCAAGTTGTCTTTGCCCTCGAATTACTAGTAACTTGAGTCTTGAGTTTTAGTTTTCTCTGCTCATTTTGGGAAAACATTTTTTATTTTTGTAATTTTTACTTTAATTTTTGTAAATGGTCTGATTACAGATGTGGAATTATAGACCAAAATTATATGGGCAACATCTACTGCTGGTGCCAGTACATTTACAAAATTGTTGTATGGTCGTGTGTTATATTGAAACCTTACAAATGATTTAGTTTGGAATATAAGTCATTGAAACTTGTAGATTCACAAAAGGAAAGCCGTAAAACCTACATAATTCAGAGACGTTAACTTTATTGAAAATTTAAAGCATTAACAATTCAATAGTTTAATATTGTCAAACGCTAAACCGAATCAAATCCACGGCCTGAATTAAATTTTGTTTTTCTTTATTAATCTTTACTTAAATTCGAAAAATTAATATAATTGTTGGGTGTATTTAAAGTTTGAGTCAATTCGTTCCGAAAAGTGTAGGAAGATAGAAAAGGGGATGGACTAGTTGTTCCGAGTGCACTTCGAAAAATATAATTCATGCCGTTATTTATCATATCAAGTATTTGGGTGTGATGTAGATTTGTAGAAAACGTTGATTGATGCATTTTTTAAATTCTCATTCATGAAAGTGTAATGTAATCGTTCAAATTTTCGATCTCTGATCTTTAAAGCACCTTTACGTTTCAAAACTCTACAGAGCCCGAAAATCATAAAATGTTGTGGGTTTCAATATAGTTACCTAAATGTTGTAGCCACGCTAACTTATGAAGGATTTGTTCAATCGAATCAGCCTTTGATACACTTTTTAATGGTTAAAAATGAAGGCTGAGTTCATTAACCAGATATTTACGAACAAAATAAAAAAATGTATTGCCTTTTGAAAATTCGAAATTTTTTTTTCTTCAAATTTCAGAATTTGTTGTCAAAGCTTCTTACAGATGACTAGAAGAATTACAAACTATGCAAATGAAATATTTAATTTCGATGAAAATTAGAAAAATTGATATAAGGGAGAGTAGTCCTAGATCGGCACGGTGGTTTAGGCTGCACCCTCGTGTTTCTCTGACATGAGATGGCGCGCTTGTCGGCTTAACCATTTTGTCGTATGACAGATTATTAGACATGGATGTAATTTACCTTGACAATTGCCACTTTACTTTTAGCTTGACAGCGTGAGCTGTGTATAAATTTTTCGAGCAATCTAAATTCCATTTCTCTCCATTCTTGTGAAGCGGCTACAGGTGTGTAAATATTTTGAAAAATCTAATCGATTACGTGCGTTGGTTTTTGTGCCCTATGTTCTGTCGCATGATAAGGTCGATTCATCATTCGGATTTGTTTCGTGTGCATAATAGCATGAAATGTGTAAATATTCGTATTGGTCCTGAGTGGGCACCGAACAGGTGGTCATAAGACGGCACCTTTTTTGCGTTGCTCTTCTAGTTATGTGGGTGTTATTTTATCTGGTTGTGCTTCAATTCCATGCCA
Source organism: Acraspis erinacei (assembly GCA_035041075.1). Taxonomy (NCBI): domain Eukaryota; kingdom Metazoa; phylum Arthropoda; class Insecta; order Hymenoptera; family Cynipidae; genus Acraspis; species Acraspis erinacei. The sequence goes on from JAWWLR010000149.1 coordinate 31,269,316, forward strand.
CTCGTCTCTTGTTGTTGTTTTTTAGTTTGGTTGTGTTTTGACTGCATGTTGCTTGTCTCTAGCAGGTGTCCTTTTCTTTGCTTTGTTTTCGCATTAACAATATTCTACATGTTTTTTTCATGGTAAATAGTTTAAATTTGTCCATTTCCTCCTAAAACTTACATAAGCTGTCCTTTTTCTTACATTTGAGCGAAAAAAATTATTTGCCGGCTCACGACCAGCGGGGTACCTGAGCAAAGGCTTTAATTAAAGTCTTTGGTACTTTGGTACACAAATATTCAAAAAATTGAAAAGAAATCTTTTTAATAGATTAAAAATATATACTATATTTAAAATATAAACTATATTTAATATATACTATAATATATACTATATTTAAAATATATTTCGAAAAATATTCTCATGATATTTGTTAATTAGACCAAGATTCAAAAGTTAGATCATTTTCAAAAATATACAACTTTTGTTTTTAAGAGATCCCCAAGTATAAGTCGTTATTTTCAGTAGATTTTAACCAGATTGAGAAATTATCGAGCGCAAAGCGTGAGTATCACAATGAGAATGTAATCGCCAAAGCCGTAAGTTCTTTGAGAACCTTCTTTAAAAACAAATAAAAAAACTTTAATTTCAATTTATGACTGTCATTCCTCAGAAGTTACAATATTTATGATATTTGGAACGAGTAGTTGAAGTGAACGCATTAAATTTACGAAATTGAGTGCGAAGCGCGAGAGCCTACCCACGTCCCCTAGGCGCGCTCAAACTTGGCGCGCGCTACGCGCAATTTGAATTTGACTTTTTAAAGAATTTTTGTCTGTTAAGGATTTAAAAAATTTCTTTAAAATATCGTCACGACTATTTAACTGCTTAAAAACAGGTAGTCAAAACCTGCAGTTTATTTTAATAAAATTGTTTGTACTTTAAAAAATTGCTAACAATAAGGAATAATCATGATATTTAAATAAATACGTGTTATCATCAGAGGAATCGAACTACAGAACTTCCAATTACCGGTCGGGTGCTTTTCGAATTAAGCTATTAGAGAGATCGAAAGAAAACTCCTGTTTCAGAAATATACGCTATCTCAAGCCAGGTGGTACATTTATGATACGAGTGATATGTTATTGTAAAGCTATCTGTACTTAATATTACGGAAAAAACGAAGCCTTCTAAAACTTTTCTGCATTGTACATTTCTTTATAATAATTAACATTTGACTCAGATCTTCAAAGAGAGGTAACTAAAAACATTTTTTTTGCACGTACTACTTTTAATATTTTGTAGAATAAAATATCTGCGATTCATTTTTATTGTCAGAAGACAAAAAACGTCCAAAAATCGGCATGCACATATATCTTTGGTATTTAGTAAAGTACAACTTTTCTTAATCTTAAAAATAAATAGAAATTGTTGATTCTGGACAAATTTGTACAGAGCCCTAAATTTGTCCAATAGTTTGAGTTCATGTAACGTAACGGTGGTTTAAAAAGCATTAGAGCGGCTTTAGGGATAAATGGGGTATATAGGTTGTATATAGGGTACTCCAATTCCGACCGTTGATTTCATTTTGAAGGGCTCCTCAAATAACATAAAAAATCCTTTCTCCCGACCCCCTCCCACTCTTCGCTTTACCAAGTCGTTCACCCTTAATGGGAGCGGTCTACGTCGTCTACTACTACTCTACCGGATCGGAGGCTTGACGACTAAGCCAACCCTTACCGCTTCCTTCTTAACACGCTCAAGTGTTTGATCTAGAAATCATGTGTCTCGACCAAAGGAAGCTGAATCTAACTCCCTCCTTTTTCCCGCGCGTCTTATACAACCCTAGCAAATTTCATTCACACAGCCGCCCGAATAACGCCTTATCTCCCAGGAATCTTGATTCCAACATTGCATGGCTTTTGTTTTTTATATGCTTCCCTCTTCGACTTCGTCTTCCATAAATCCTTGCAGTACCGGAAATATCGTCTTATTGGTCAATAAAGCTTGAATATACTTCAGTTTCAGAGATTTACATTCTTGTTTAAGGAACTGTGCCTTGAGCAAAAGGAAATATTTTAGGGTGCGTTTAAAATATTCACAGAAGCCAATTTAAATTGAAGCCATTTAGACTTCGTTTCTTCTTACTATTTTACATTTGACTATTATTAATGCAATGTAAATTTCTCAAAGGATTTCTATAATTGATGAAATATTAATCGAAGAAGTATATTCTGATTATAATTTAAAAAACGAGTTTTGAAGAAATGAAGCCCTGAGATCTGGAAGAGAAAGATCTGGGAGGTCTCAAACTCTAATTAAGATCTCTCAATTAGCGTATCTTATCTTGGGTTTGCTTATCGCGGTTCAACAGGTTCTCGCGTATCTCAAGTTCGAGAAAAAGTTGTATTCTACAAGGAAAGACCGGTAGGTATCGTCCCTTTTGCACTTTTTTCATTACTTATTTATTTATAGGTGTACCTTTCACTTTAATTTGTCTCCACAAATTACTATTTAAATGGTAACCATACTTAAAAAAATTATGCAGTACTCTTGTAATTATTAATGTGAATTTATCTCTGAAAGATATTTTAACATATCCACGTGGGGCAGGCGACAGAGAGAGGTGAAAGGATAGTTGACGGAGTACATTCACTTTTATGCTTACAACGAAATAACGTTCTATAATGGAAGTCACCACAATGCGAACAATTTGTCCACCAAATTAGGTTCGGATTAGTGTCAGCTCTTTTAAACGAATTACTCGCTAGAGCGGATTTCTGTACCGAGAAAAAAGCACTTTCGGCGCAGCGGGCCTTCAAGAGAAAATTTTTGTCGCTACACTCAGCGACCCGAGCGTATAGAAAGTTCAGGAAGTAGTGAGGTAAAATACGGTCGATGGAGAGAAATGGTCAATGTGGGGTTACAAGTTACAATGAGAGTGAACCCCTAGTATAGGTTGTACCGTTGTATTCTACAATACGTACATAGCGGATGGCTCGCAC
>JAWWLR010000149.1:31285377-31295971 GCA_035041075.1 Acraspis erinacei
TTTTGAAAAATTCAAAATGGTAGGTTCAATATGACGCCTTAAAAATATGTTTTTCCTGGTACATTCTTCAAAAATGGTAGAAAAAATGTTGAAATTTTTCGAAAATTCCTCCAAAATACATATATCACCATTTTTGGAATCTCTAACCAATCTGACATCAGAAATTCAAAATTAGAAATGTACTATTTATTTTATAAAAAAAATGCTGCCATTTAATTCAAAAACCATACTTGGAGGTCTTTAGGATCTCTGATAACGAATCTGATATCAGAATTCCAATATGCAAAATGAAGGATTCAAAATGACAGCCGTATACTTTTGATTTTAGAAAAAATGCTCCAATTGAATTGAAAAACCATACTCGGGGGTTTTTAGGATCGCTGATGACGAATCCGATGTCATAATTCCAAAATGCAAAATGGCGGACTCAAAATTGTGACCGTGGACTCTTAATTTTACAAAAAAATGCTTCAGTTAAATTGAAAAACCATACTCGTCGGCTTTCGGGATCGCTGATAACGAATCCGATATCAGAATTTCAGAATTCAAAATAGCGGATCTACTATGGCGGCTGAACACTTATCCTGACTCATTAAATGGTAATAAAATACTATGTACGAGTACCCTATGTTACTCCCTTATTTAACTACTTTTCTTTTTCAAAAAACTGGAAAAAATATCTTTACTATAGGTACAGGTTTATGTTTTTGACAATGCCAAATCAAATAAAGACACCAACCTAAGCAGTTGACGCTTATGAAAAAGTATTATAGGGCATATTTAGGTGTGCTTTTCTTTCTGACTTCTGACTGCAATTAAGCGCCTCGAAACGTAAACAGTCCACGGGTACTGCGCTTCATCGCTATGCTGCTATTTTGTCATGCATGAGTGACCACGCCACATCTTCCTGCTGTTCCACTTATTGAAAACCGCGGCGCAGCGTTATTTTTGGAACGCACAAATCGGAATTACAAAAATAGAACTTCGACTGTAGTTATAACTTCGATTTCCCAAAATTGTGTTTATTCGGCCCACTATAATACTTATAAGGGTAGACAAACTGACATTTTTCACTTGGTATGGGAATGACTCCTGTGCTAGACTATACGGTCGTCGATTCTAAATCGCATATCGATTTTTTTCATGCTGTTTAGCCATTAATGATTTATTGTTTCTGCATCTTGGATTCGTATTTTGCTTCATATAATAAATTCAAGAAAACCTTTCACTACTATATATATATATTAGCCATTACCGCATTAATCTGCAGAAATTATAGCGCAGATAAGAAAATAGCGTAAAGGAGAAACAATTATGTACTCTGAGGATGAGAGATCTGTGTTACTTAAATTTGATTTATTTACTTAAAAGTGTGTGTGCACGCAGAAAAATGGATTTTTGTAGAGAAGGGCGAAGGAAAGGCCCAGACCATACCGTAAAAAATGGTACACTAGTAGGCTATGAGCTCTCCAACTGGCGTCACTTTAGGCCGTAAACAGCAGTCATAGGAGACAGTCGAAGTTTCGAAAAGGCACGACTGACGCACCTTTACCATTATCGTTGGCGCGAAGTGTAAGGTAAGTGAAATGGTTTATTCCAAATTCTGATTTTTTAAATTATAAATGGATATTTTTTCATTATGAAGGACAGAAAAACCTTTCTTTGCTGCTCCAAGTGTCGCAGGCCTGTCTGCCAAGAACACAGGTGTGGGTTATTCGGTGATTGTGTATTTTTATTTGGCCTTAGCATTACTATCGTTTCTTTCCTTTATATTACTTTCATTATGAGTGAATTATAAAAATATATGCAGTTTTGAAAAATTAAATGGATTAAAAAATGAGACAATGTCTATTTCATTGGAAGTTGTACCCCTTTACTTACTTTCAAAATACTTGATTTTCATGCTCAAAACTTAGGCTCATTTTATTCATGCAGTGTCTCAATTCTTTATTCAAAGCACCATTCCTAAGCTTTTATTTCCCGTTTGAATTAAAAAAATATACTAATTAAATCCAAAGTTATGATTTTTTAAATAAAACGGTGCATTCTTCACGTTTTTATTTGTTTAATTTATTATATTGCTTAAACAAATCGGAAATCGGCATTATAGTGATTGGTCCTTATACTAGGATAGTTGATGATATTTCATGAATTTTGCGCAATTTTTTAGAGCACTTTAGAGCACTTTTTAAAGCGCCGAGCACAAGTGACCCACCTTCACCATTGAAAGGTGCCGAAAATTACGTTACCATTTAAGGGTTAATAAAATAAAAAAAATTTTAATTTAAACATTAAAACGCCATCAACGTTTTTACATGATAGTTATTAAGCTAAATATTTACTCAATCGACTTTAAGCTATTCTAATAGAAAGGTTTTTTACCTCTCCTACAAAACTATGTTGAACGTAGGAATGATTTATCTATATTAACGTAAAATTATCATTTCTCAATTGATTAAGGCATATGTCTCTGTTGCAAAGCGCCCATCTAAGTTGTAGATGGCGCCACGTGATGGATTATTCAATCACACATTCGCGAGAGAGCATCACTTTCTCCCACTGTTCCACGTACTTTTTCCCACTTCTTAGGAAACTTTTCCTCACTAGTGGAAAAAGGCTATTTTTCAACGCTCACGTATACGATTGAGGAGTATCTCATGTTGCCTACTATTTTCAGACGAAAAAAGTCGTCTTTTTCACGTAGGTGTTGAACAAAATCATTTTCTGCTGTGAGGATCTTTTATAAAAGTAGACAAAAGTGCAATCAATATTGCTGAATAATTGCCTCTTAATACTTAAAAAGTAAGCAAATATAGAGTTTCATTATACACATTCCCACCAAGATTTTGTTTCACAACAAAAACCATTTTCAAACTCTTCTAGATGATTTGTTTTCTCACTTGTTTTCTGCTTGTCTTCATCGCTAGATCCTTCAGGTTCGAATTTTTCAGGGTCGGGAAAGTACTTCGGATCAGGATGTAGTGCGTATATAGGAATCCAAATAAGAGTTTTCGCTCCGCTGTATATTCATTGCTCTTTAGTGCAGCATGTTATTCCATGGTTTATATATATGTAGTTCAAGAGAAACAAAACACATCAATGTCGATGAAGGATTGAAACCTGCAAAAAATTTAAAAGCTTGTCCAGTAATATCATAGATAAAAAATTGAATATAATTATTTATGTATCTGGTATTCATTAACAAGTGAAGCATGTCTGGTGTATTGATATTCATTTCTTCTCCCGTCCTCACGGCACACAGTAGGAAAAAAATCAACTTTTGTCGGAAATTCTGCCTACTCTGAAATTTTCAACCAATCTTAATCTTTTTTAGCTGAAAATCTTCTTAATGAATTGTACTGTAAGAGAGCACTGCTACTTTTTTTTAATATTTGCAAAATAACCTTATAAAAGAAATTTGCATTTTGGGTTATTTCGCAACTTTTTTTATCATTTTGGATCATTTCGAGTCAAGAAATATCTAATTGTTGGAAATTTCACTCTACTCATCTCTTATCGCTGGAAAATATCATTATATTTGTGACAGCTGCAAATTAGATGCCTAGAGAAACTTCAAGCTAGAAGAACAGAGTGTTGTGATTAAATTTGTTAGAATAACAATAGTAGTAAAAATTCTAGATTCGAGCTAATTTTCTAAGTTTATTTTGTAAATATTAAAAAAAGTCGCAGTGCTTTCTTACAGTGCAATTCATTAAGAAGATTTTCAGTTAAAAACTATTATGATACTACTATGCGGCATCGCTAACATCTGCCGTAAAAATGTGTAGGGTAAGGAGGGGACAGCGACGACCAGTTAACAGATAAACGATTTTTTTAAAGTTAATAAGATGTGGAACTGATCAATTTTTTCTTATTTCGAGTTCTAAACGATTGTATATTGGATTTCTATAAGTATTAATCACATGAATAAAACAATTATTTAATCATTTAATTATTTCTAACAAGCTGTATTTCGTCGGCCTTGCCCTCTCCCCTTGGAGGGCAAAGCCGACCGCGGCTTCTTATGAAAATCCAAGCATCTAAAGATAGAAAAATATGATGTTTTGCTTCTGTGGTATTTTATGTACTGGAAAAATTACCTTTAAACATATGCAGCAAGAATAATATGTTGTTTTGAATAAAAATAGTGATAGCTGTAATATAAAGTCTTATTCGTTAACATTTTACTAGAAACGGACTTCACGAAAAGTTTCTACCATACCAATACAAGAAACCTGCATACCGAACGGATTGAGCACAATTATGTTCAATAGTTTCTTCCATGTACTCCACAAGATAAGTAGCTGTTCTGCATTGAAGATCATTTATCGACGAAACTTCTGACATGTCTATTACCTAAGCACTTGTAAACTATTTTAAACTTGAATAACGCCTAATTGTTGTAATTACATTGTGTGATGTGGTTTCATCGGTCAAAATATCAATTTCTTATACTGTAAGTATTGGCATTATAGTTGAAAACTTTAAATTTCTGTCAGCAGATCTTCCATTCTTTCGTATTAAAAACTGTTTTCGGTATAATTTTTCTTTTACAACGTCAATTTTCAAGATTTTAGTAAGTAACACTATCTCTATAATAAAATAGATTTATTTAATACAAATTAGTCTTAAAATTGTTTAATAATAGCGATGATATAAAGAAAAGTCACCTTTGCCCCACCGGTCGGCGCTGCCCCCCCCTTATCCTATATTGCTCGACAGAAAAAGAATACTCCTATCAACTTCATTATTTTTGGGCACATTTAGAAACTGAAGAACTTCATGATGCGCCAAATACCGCGGAATGACGTCGCGTCCTTCCTCCTTGTCTCTATTCTGCATTGAATTGACATTGATTCCAAAAGCGGCAGTGGCAATTACATCATTGGCGTAGCTGGTAAATACATTCTTAGTCTCAATAGACTTGGCTTCATCGGGAGGATCAATAAAATATTGAATTGAAGTCACAAGAACAATTTGCATTTAATTCAAACATAAACTTCATCTTTACTGCTGTAAATTATGGACTTTGGGTTTTCTCATTACTTTCCATCGTTCTTCCTTTAGCGAAAATGCATTCTTTCTAAAAATGGGATCTATTTCTTCTTTCATGAAACTTTGCTGGTCGACAAAATAGTCAAAGTTTTTCACACACACACACACACACACACTTCTTTTATCAGTTCTACATCTCGGTGAACAGCTACTGGAGTTTGAAAAGCCATTATACCGAAGTATCTTGGACCCGGAAGAACTATTATACATATTGGTGATAAATTCCTAAATTGATATTCATAAAAAAATAGAGCTAGATTGTTTCCTAGTAGTAGTAGAGATTTAAAATGGGAGATTCCCTTTCAGGCCCAAAAATACATTCTGCAGTAGACAAAAACTAGAGCACCGATTGCGCCCAGAAAGATAGTAATAAAGAGCTTGAGGATTATCGAATCCATGATGCGGCCTGAAAATTAGAGACTCTCTTTTAAGGCTGAAGGTGTTTAATTCGTACAATTGTGGGTCCACTAATGCATATATTAAGCTGTTCTCAATAAAGTCACACATAAATCTCTAACTTGGTCAAGTACATGCTTGTACGCAGGGGAGTCGCAAGTAAAAGGGTAACTGCTCCAAATTTCGTCTCCCCTTTACATTTGGCATTGTAAAAAGAGTAAAATTTTTTTCATAAGCTGACAATAAGCATGCATTTTTTTTAAATATATATGACGTTTAATTTAAGAGAGTGACTGTGAGTAGTATTTTAGGTAAGTTACAAAAATACTACTAATTTAAAAAACGTTCTGTTCTTTATAAATTTGCCAGAAATTTACAACATTTAACCATTTTTAAACTTAGGAAAATTATCTGTAATTTCTATTATTCAAAAAGATATTTTTTATTTTTCTTCGTATAGATGCCGGATAAGTAATGTACGATATGGAGCGCACTCGTGAACTTTTTGTGCCTGTAAGTGATGATTGGAGAAGAAGCCACTGCTGAAAACATTATCCTTGACTAAAACCCCCAGTTTCATGCGACTGCCTCATAAACTACATTTTTTTCATGTTAGCATATACGAAACTTTATACGTATTTCTTTAAAAGAAGATACACTGTTTAAAAAAAAGGATTTGTGCAAACGTTCCTTTATTCAGATCTGGAGCTTGAAGGACAGCTACTGCAGTTTAAAAATCAAAATACTAAAGTACCTTATATCCTGCAAAATTTTTTTCATTATAGAATGAGCGGAAAAAAGATTTAGAAAACGAATACAAAATACCATGGCTAAAAGTTGTGCATTAGGATCCCCAAGTAGTATCCTAACTAAAAGATCAATTTGTATGGTAACCCAAACCTCGCTTTTTGCTTGTCCAATTTTTACACACCGATTTCATGATTTTCACTTAAAATCGACCGTCGACTATTATCTCCAAGTCGACTTTAACCACTTCTTAGTACTTTTCCGGCTGTCTGACTTCACTGATCGTCACCCTTTGGTCAACAACCTCGAAAAAGTTCAGCAATAGCCTCGCGCACGTCTACTCTAACAACACGTCTTTGACTAACAAGTCAAAATACACAATAACAAGTCAAACCTTGTCACAATGGCGGTGGATTTGGACACAGCGCAATTAAATGTAGGAACAATACATACTCAGAGAAAAGTTTGGTTGCTTTAACAAAAAATTGTTTGGAACAAACAAATAAATACATTGCTATATGTTGCATATGATGATAACTATATGAAGCATATGATCAATCAAATGTTTGGTTGTTTAACCAAATTTTTTTATTTTAAAAGTTTGGTTGATTACAATAAATATTTTGGTTGGTCCAGCCAAATATTTGGGTTGCTCCTATCAAATATGTTGGTTGATCTAAACAAAAATTGTGTTTGAATCAACAACCGTCGCATCAACCGACGTTCAAAATATATTGAAAAAGCCCTTCTTATTAATTATAACCTTTGATAAGCATCACTTGCAGCATGAGACAAACCAACTTCCACCAAATCTGACAGAAAGGCTTTTTTACTACATTTGTTTGGGGTTCTTTCATTCATTATGGATTTCTAGGTTAGATTGCCCGCACCGGTGAACCAAGCTGCAACCTGCGAACTGAATGTTGTACTAACATTCAAAATGTTTCTGATGTTTTTACAGACTTCAGTTTCGCAATAAATTTGACCATCTGAGTGTCCCGGTGTTCTTGGAACTAATTTTTTGATAAATTGATGACCCGACGTACGATCTTTTAGACACGTTTCAACAAACAAAGTAGGTTTCACAAACTGTTTTGTTGAATAAAATCAATATCTTCTCTGAGTGTAGTATGTCTGGACTGCTCACTGAAACACAAAACAACTGATGTTAATAATAACAACAATAAGTGTCTAAATTGTTCTTATAGCAATGACCAATGTAACACAAATTATAACAGTAATCACTCAGCTTTTGATCATAATCAATGTCAAAGCTTTATTAAGAAAATAAAAAGATACATAACCTCAACGGATTATCCACTGCAACACTAGTTGACACATGGGAAATAAATCGGTTAAGATGGTTCGGGCATGTTGAGGGAATGAAAGATGAACGACCAGCGAAACAAGTGTATCAAGGTAAAGCAAATGGTAGCGCGCCCAGATGCAGACCGCGGAAGGAATGGTTAGAATGTGTGAATGAGACCCTAGTTAGAAGAGACATAAGAAGCCATAGAAACACGAGAGCGTGAATGTAAAAATGCATAGGCGTTAAAGAAGCTAGAGAACTATGCCAGGACAGAAAAATATGGCGGAAAATAGTTAATAAAAAGAGTGTCATTAGAGAGAATGACGCCTGAAACAGAAGACTTTGGATACTAATGGACCCAAGTGGGGAACCTCACATGACGACTTTGTAAGGGTCTTGACTTGGGGTGATTGCTAGAGAGATTGATCAGCAACCTGGGTCGGAACAGTGTTGCGGAACTACTCCCGTACCCACCGAGTCAGTCACGCCTACCCCGAAAGGGAAGCGGCTTAATAGTGTAATAATATTTATTACATTTATTTTAATTTCGATCAAATATAAATTTTGAATTATTTGAAATATTTTTCCGATATCGTTGGTTCGTTTCCCAAGATATTTGTGACAAGATATACATACTTTTTATTATAATTTTGTTAACTTATTAAGCACATAAATCCAATATTTTGAACAACAAAAAAGCCCATTTTTTCGCTATTTGAAATAAAATTGTTGATGAATGTTATAGAACTGTTGTAAAGACAAAAGTCCAATTGCAGAAAAAACTTTATGCAAAATTTATCATATCTGTGTAACTTTTTTGGTCTATACTCTATATTATTAAATTCAAAATTTTGAAAAGGTCTTTGGTGAAAAAATAATATCCTTTTTGTTTATTATGGAGTACCAATGTGGCTAAAAGAATTGTTATTTTATCTTGGAAATTTTCACCCGTATTCTGTCTGAGTTAAAAAAAATTTCGGTTTGAGTGATAATCAATTTTAAGAGCGAATATTTTATATTAACATTTTTTATAAGTTCAAAAACAATACAAATTTTAATAAATATTAAGTTTACTAGCAATAACAATTGAATAGTGCAATTAAAAAATTTTAATATAATTTTTTGAATGTATAATAACGGCATGAAGTATGTGATTATCTGGGTTTTGTTAGTATTTTATTTTTTACCACTGTTTCAGAAATATTTCAAAAAAATTCGGAATACAAAAATTTTGTTTAAATTTTTAATAAATTCTTTATTTCAATTCTGCTGCGCTTATTTTAAAGTTAAAATTTGATAGAATGTAATCCACGCCTGAAAAAAAGGTGCGGGTTTTTCTTTGGATGTTGCAAAATTTTGAACTTGGAAGAAACGAATAGAAATAATTTTTAATTGCAAAATCATTGTTCAGGTTTAAGAAGTTTGATAAATTGGTACACCTTATTAGATCTAAGTTCAGACATTGGAAGAATTTCAGGAAAAATCAGCACATGTTTGATATATTAAATTCCTTCAAATGTTCCTCTTGGGTTGTTTTGAATTTTAGTTTATAAATAAAAAATGACTCATTTTTCTCATACACATAATGTTTTGACTTTTTATCTCAAGATATTTTGTTTAACGCTTCTCCTATATAGCAGTTCTCTTTGAAAATCATATGAATCCTAATAAAAGAAAATTAGCTTTGTAGACTTTTCTAGTATCTTTTAGTATTTTTTAAATAATAATGACGTGCGAAATTGTTACATATATTATGCAAGAAAACTGGGAATGTTCTTTGAGTACATTACCATGTCAGCTACACTAGTTCCCAGAAACGCTTATTCTCTTTAGATTTTGCTATCTATTTGATTGAGTTCAAATAATAGCTTAATAATTGAAATCACGAATGTGAATAATTAATATTTAAAACTCAAAAGTTCCCTTAATCTGCAGCACATATTTTATGATTCAGCGATTCAATATTATGGGCGAAAAGGACACTCCTACAGTCTTTTGGTGTAAAGAAGCAAAGCAGTTTACTTTTATTACCATTAAAAAATTTTCTCCTTGTATTGCTCCCTCTTTGAAGTTTCTTGTTATATACGATCATCGCCTTTTGTCAAGAGCTGTTCTTCGATCAATTCAAATATCGCTTTGATCAAAGATATTCTTAGGTACCTTGGACGAATAAAAGGAAGGGTGAGATCATTTAATGGTGTGCTCGAGACCGTAAAATAAACGTAACTCAATTACACGGTTAGACCGTAAAACGTTCGTAAATCTCAATGTTGATACCCTCTGCAGTACGTGCTGCGTTGGATACTCGTCAACATTCACTCGTTACACATTTTTTTAATGGGACCATAAGTGCTGCCGATTCAAATGCGAAAACTTTTCTCCTTTTTGCGGATGAATGCCAAGGATGGACAGTGCAAGAGTTGTCATAAATATTCATCCCTTCGTTATATTTACCCTTTCATGCAATAATAACAATGCCAACATGATACTACACTTTTCGTTTTGGCAGAGTATACATGAACGCTGATTGTACTCGCCATAAATTATTTACGCGACAAAATTTCCGTTGCAAAATTCATAATGTTAAATATTTATTGTAAATATATTTATTTATAGTATAGTTTTTGTTATTGAAGAATGTAACCTTGAATAGTTTTTAAATCGCCACATTTATAGATGTTGGTTTTACCTCGGGTTTTATCCAACATACTTTTTATACGTACAAATATATCACGTCATAAACATGTAGATTCACCGAATGCATATAAAACACTCGCAGAAGCGGTTGCTAAACTTTTACTATCAAAACATATGGTAATTTATTAGTGTTTTGCTCCCGAAAGAATTTCATAAATAAAGTTCAAGTTGGCTCTAATGGGATGATCAGCCAGAGTCACACCTAGAGAGCAGTCCATTGAATTCCAACGTCAGGCGGGGTCATCGGGTTAATTCGGTGGTGGGCGAAAGAGATGTGTCTGGAAGGAAACGAACGCAGAGTTATGTTGACTTCCAGATATGAATAAGTAATCGAGTCGTACTTTAAAATGTATTTAAATCAGTCTATAAGATGAACCTTGAATAATCCTT
>JAWWLR010000149.1:31314528-31325496 GCA_035041075.1 Acraspis erinacei
TTCCTATTTACTCCATTGTACTTTTCAATGCTATTAAGGTGTGCTTCATCTTATTTTACGAGTCGAGTAACAAAAGTCTGTCTTTCTTATTTCTGCATTTATATAGTTTTAAAAAATTTTCCTATACCGTATTCAAAGGTGACAAGTTTTTGGAACTGGCCATAATTTTATCTGCTAACCTGATATGTTCCTCAGAATTAAATTGTAAATGAAATGATATGCCTCGTGTTCTTCCCATAAAAAAAACTATATCTTCTCACGAAATGCATTTTTTGTCGTGCATTAAATTGCTGTTCAAATTGCCTTAAAGACTCGTGTAAAATTCCGTTCGTTTTGCGTATCTGCTAATTTATCTAGATCGCAGATCCCACGCCTACTCATTTCATTGTAACTTAATCCAACCATCCTAGCACGTTGTCGCATTCTTGAAAAAAATCAAATTCAGAAGGATTTATTCTTGATTTTGATGCGTAAAGATTTTTTTCTTGAAAACATCCGCAATGTTAATTCCAGGGCCTAATTTATGGTAGAATTTTTTGCCTAAGTTTAAATGCAGTACCGGAATCCGAAGTCGCAGTGCACATATTCCCTTTTTAATTAATTCTTTTAAACATGATAAATGATTTAAACTCAATAAGAGCGCAGGCTGTTTATTTCATTAATGGATCATTATTATTAATGTATTTTCTATTTGTACCAAGAGATATAGTTTGTTTCTTTTTTTTATTACTATTATTATATGTGAGGGGTTGGCAGTTTTATTGATCGGTTGTACATTTTTCTCTTCAAAATAATTCAAAATATTTCATCGAATTCAGAATAACGCAGTGACTTCATAACATTTCATAAGACAGTGTTTTGAGCACTGTAATAAATAGAATTCTTTTTTGAGGTCATCACCACGAACTTCTCTTTTATTATCCAATTTATGATCTACGTGGGATAATTTTTATATTTTCGAAGTTTTAAACATCTGACTAAGATTAAAAATCAGTTTTGATAACACAAATCTTTAGGTTACTTCACAAATTTTAAATGACTTTAGGACAATTTAGTGATTAAATTTGACTTCAGGATACGAACAGGATATTTCAGCGACTTTATAGGAAACTTGAGAATCTTCAGATTATATCGGTTTATTCTTCAAAAGATTTCAAATGCTTTCAAGGCACTTCAGTGAGTTAAAAATACTTTATTCTTTTAAAAATACTTCAGCACAATCAGAAAACTTCGGGGATTTCAGAAAACTGCAGTGTCAGCAACATGTATAAGCGATTAAAGAAACTTTCAGTACCTTTGGATTATTTGGATTATTTCAGGATATTTTAAACAAATGTAAGGATTTTAAAATATTTGGAAAGCGTTCAGAATACTTGGGAGATTTAACATACTGCATAGACTGCGTGATGTCAATGACTTCAGGAGACTTCAGTAACTTCAGATAAATTTTAATTATTTTAGGATATTTCCAAGAAATTGGCGGGCGGCTCATTCATACGGACATTTTCTTACATGTGGCAATATATTGTTTCTTAAATTATAAAACTAATTCACAAAGGACAATATATTGTTTCCTACATTTCATAAGTAGCACTTTATTATTTCTTACATTTGGACTTAGATATTTTTCGAATTTGGTGTCAAGTATAAATAACATATGGGTATATAATATTTTTGAGTTTGTAAATTTAAATAGTCCAATCAATTTTTATTACATTTGTAGTTAGAAAATGTATCTTTTGTACAAATACTTGAAGAGGGTCATGTACCTATTACTTAAATATTGAATTAGAAAATGCATTAGTATAAATATTTAAAGAGGGCTTCACAATTCGTTCTTTAATTTTGACGTCGAATATTCTTTTATTCAAAGTAAGGATCCTAAATAATCTCAAGCTCGCACATTTGTTTCTTCTAAGCAAAAATATAATTTTTTAAAAGTTAATTATAATTTTAAAATAGAAAAAATATTCTTTCTTGCTGCTGATAACGTGTAAAGTTATTTTAGGAAAGTCAGTAAAATTATGAAGTGCAAGATATTTGCCCGGGGCAATTCGGTTTCCTTGCTTTACATTAACAGAAACAAATACAAGTAGATTAAGGGAAATCTTTGGTTTTATTTTAGACAAAAAAGGGACAACTGTGTCCCAACTCGCGATTTTGGGTATAATACGATTTGGGTATAATACTGAATTCAACAACAGTTTAATCAGAAGTCATCTCGTTACATGGCACTATCCATGACGCCAAGCGATGCCACGCCATTTGAGGTTATGCATTGTGTCAGAAGCAAAGTGAAGCTATGTCAAAGGTCTCAAAGTGTTGAATTATGATAAATAAGTGTATGAAGGAAAGGATTTATTCTAATGTTATTGACTAAGTACATAAAAAGGGTACTTCGACTCGCAATATGAAAAGGTTGTTGATTTACAGGACGCAGAAACTATTTTTCGTACTAATAGGCAAGGATTCGACAATGTCTATCGACCAAAGATTATCATTCCGAAATCACAACTTCTTCGCGTACTACCGTAAGGGTCGAATACTGAAAACTTTATTCAAGAAGTGCGAATGAAACAAAAGGATGTCGTTCAGCCTTACATTATCTGCGTAAAGGTTCAAAAAGACACAGACTACTAACTGCTCAGTGAAATTTTACTAACTGTTTAGTGGAATTTTACTAATTTCTTAGTAGAATCCTACTAATTTCTAAGTGGAATTTTATTGTTTGAGTAGTGCAATCTTACTAATTTCATTAGTGGATAATTTTTACTAATCAATTTAGTAGTTTTCTACTAATCGTTACAAAATATATCCTAAGATGTAAAAGTCTTCGTCAAAGATTTCTATGTAAAAGATTTGGAGTTTGCGCATTCTGGGCACTAAGGTACCGGGTTCAGAAAATACAAATGCGGTCCTGAGTCTTGACATGAAAAAACGCATCCGATTCTGGAACGCCCAGACCCGAGGAAAACCCAGAATTGCGAGTTGAGTTACTTAATATTTTGGAATCGTAACTACACAAAATTTTATATAAATTATAACATTTAAAAAGTTAACAATTATAAGCTAGAACTAGAAAAGTAGCCTTTTCAAATACTAGACTTTGTTTCGTATAAATATTCAATCCTCTTCGAAACATTTCCTCCTACGTTGGTGAAGTTCTTCAGCTTTCATGTTCAAAAACATGAACAAGAAAATAAGATTCTGTATATAGAAGATAAATTTTTTAGTATAAAGACTCATTAAATTATTGTCTGATAAAATCGACGCACATTAATTTAATAATCATTCAAATAAAGTGATTCGTCCCAAAAGGAATTATCATAAATATCTAGTATCTAGTACATATCTGCATAAGTATAGTTTTTCATTCCCAGGCTGGAGCCCTACATTTCTAATACAAGTGTAATGCTCCGATTTCGGCACTCACAGGACAGCGAAACTACTCATATGTGCTGAATAAATGCTTTTCCTGCACTAAAAAAGCCGTAAGAATCATCCACTGCACTGCAAAGATGGTAACTCTGCACTCACAGCGCGGCGATGATTTTGAATTGCGCTGCCTTGTCGCCGGCTCTTTTTCGTGTAATTATATAGTGCAACGTGCCCCTTTTTACCCAATTATATTTGCGATACGTGCTGGATGCACTCCATTATCGGTTACTCCATATTTGCAAGCGTGATGTTATTTCAATGTACTGCGTTGCTGCTGACAGAACTCACGTTGAGGCTTTATTATTCCACTGCGCTGCGTTGCCGTTGACTTTGCACTCACGAGGTGGCGATGATATTAGATTGCGCTGCGTTGTCGCTGAATTTGCATTCATAAGTCCACAGTGATATTCCACTGCGCTGCGTTGTCGCTGGCTCCACATTTACGGGGCCGCGGTAATATTCAACTGCGCTGTGTTATCACTGACTGAACTTACGCGTTGGCGATGTTTATCTATTGGGATGCGTTCTGAATGCAGACTCAATTACTTCGTAGCGCATTGGAATATCGTTACCGCCTCGTGATAGCCGAGACAGCGATAACACCCATGATTGCAAAGTCAGCGACGTCGCACTACAGTAGCATAGCATCGCCGTCCACGGATGTAGAGTCAGTTACAATGCATTTTCTGGGGAAATCATCACCGCCCCGTGAGTGCAAAGACAGGGACGGCGAAGCGCGCAGTGTAAGATATTACACTGCCATGAATCGAGGGATAGCAAAAACGTAGCCAAGTGTAATATCACCGCCGCGCCGCCCCGGGAGTGTAGAGTCAGCGATAACGCAGCGCAAAAGAATGTCATTGCAACCCCGTTAGTGTAGAACTGTAGAGTGTGGACTGTAGAGTCAGCAACAGCTCAGCATAGGCCGTAGGGTAATATCACTGCAGCAAAGACAGCAGCAACACAGCGCACTGAAACAGCAACGTCACTCGTGAATGCGAAGCTAGCGAAAATGCAGCGCAGTGGATTCTGACCGTCGCCTTGTGAGTGCAGTGTCATATGTAAGTAGATTTATCTAGGTTTTTGCACCTTTTTCGAAATTAGTTTGTTTAAAGCCCTTATTTTTTACTTCAACTCTTATTTCTTCTCCAGTTGTCTCTGCATACCTTTCTGGAAACTTATGCTCCACTTTTTCTTATATATTAATCGCAAAGAAGAGATATTAATAGTAAAAACTTCCCTAACAGATTATGTAATCCTGAGGCACGTATGTTGCACTTCATGATTTCACTTACTTTCATAAAATAACTCTAAATGTTATCAGAAGCGCAAAAGTATAGGTTTTCGCTCTTAAAATTATAATGAACTTTACAACATTCTATTTTGCTTAAAATAAATGAAAGTGTCCTTGCTTAGAATAAAAGAATATTCTAAGTCGAAATTAAAGAAACTATTGTGAAGCACTCTTTAAATATTTATACACAGAAAATTTCTAATTCAATATTTAAGAAACAATTACATGACCCTCTTTAATTATTTGAACACAAGAGAAAGTTTTTAAGTACACATGTAAGAAAAATTTTACATGACTTCAATTTTATAAACTCAAAAATATTCTTGGTCCGTATGTTAGAAAGAATACGGTGTGCCTATGCAATTTCTACTTGATACTTAAGTCGAAAAATATCTAGAATTATTGCCGCTTTTAAGAAAAAATTATGTACGAATGCGCCGTAGTCCAAGCGTTAGCATCTGCAGGATATATAAGCGCCTTCAGGGTTTTGCACTGCCTTCAGATTATTTGGAATATTTCAGGACATTTGAAAGAAATCAACTGAATTCAACAGATTACGAGTTTTTTCAGAATACTTGGGGGATTCGAGAATAGTTCAGTGACTTTAGGAGAATTCAGTAACTACAAGATGTCAGCGATTTCAGGAGACTTCAGTAACGTCTGTTCGATTATTTCAGGATTGATAGTAAATGCACCCGCACGTTCACTTCCCTTGATTTTTATTTCCTGATATTAAAAATATAAATAATATTAAAATGTTTGATTAACATTTTTTTAATTTTGAGAGTTTTGACATTTTGAAACAATAATTAATAATTAAGAAATTAAATAACTTGCAATTTTGAAAAAGAACAACTCGTATTTCCAATGGAATAGAAAAGAATTGAACTTGTTAAATTTCAAAATGAAAACGTTGTAAATTAAATTATTTAAAATTGAAAGCATTTGAAATTTAAATATTGTAAATCAGAATCTCTCAAAATTGAAAAATTTCAGACTAAAATTGAGATCATTCTAAGTCTGATTACAAAGGAGTTCAAATTATATAATTTTTAATTCAAATCGTTTAAAATTGAAAATTTTTATTTTGAATTAAAGAAACTCGAAATTGAATGATTTCAGATTCAAATTAAAAAAAGACAATTTGATCTATGCATATTTTAAAAATATTTAAATCTAAAATTAATTTTCAAATTATGCATTAAGATTTTCAAAATTCGACCATTTTAATCAAAAATGCAAAATTAATAACTTAAAAATCAACAGTAAGACTTTTGCATGCACATTGACCTTACAGAAAAAGTTGCGAGACAAAAACACGGGAAAAGCGAGCAAAACATAGGAACTTCAATGTGGACTACAGTTTTATTTCCTAAAATTATAAATATAAACCATTTGAAAATGGATTACTAAACAAATCTTTGAATATTAGGATAAATGTTTTTGATAGTAATGAAAAATTAATTATTTTGAATTAAGAGCGTCTGAAATTTAAAAATATATATTTAACGATTTTGAATTGAAAACATTCTAATTTAAACTATTTTGGATTAGGTAACTTTTTAAATCAAGGACATTACTTCTAATGGAATAAAAAGGAATTGAACTGGTATCATTTCTCAAAAAATCGTTTAAAATTGGATAATTTAAATTTAAAGTGTTGGAAACTGAAAAATGTTAAAACGGAAACTCTTGAAGTTCCTAAATTTTAGAATAAAATTTAATTTAATAAAATTTAATGATTTCAGAAGAAAATTTTGAAAATAGAACAGTTTCAAAACTTTAAATCAATTGAAATTATATTATTTCTATGATTAAAAGCGTTGAAAATTAAAAACTTTTCAGCATAAACAATTTTCAATTTGAAGCGATTAAAATGTTACATTTAGTATTTTAAATCTAAATTTAATGTTTCAAAACAAAATCTGTTAAAGTTTAAAAATTTTAATTATTATTAAATTGAAAAAATTAAAATATACACTTGACAAATTTTTATAACATGAACAAATTAATTATCCGTCATTGTCACCGTTAAAATTTTCAATTATAGATTTTTGAAATTGTATTCTTCTAAAAAGACATTCAGAATGAAAAGTAATTTGATATGGGAAACGTTACAAATGTAAAAGGTTCTTCTCCGGAACGTTGAAACGCAATAGAACGCGAATTTGATTAAAACCTGAAAAAAATGTTAGTCGCAAAAAATTGTGATATTATATTTCATTTATAATTAAACCCTTGAAAATTTTAATTATTTTAGGTAAGGAAATTAAAAAATTTTCAAATGGTTAATTATACTTTCCAAAATGAACCATTTTCATTTTAATTGCAAAATTAAACCTTATGAAAGGGAGAGTGGTAAATCGAGCGTCCTACTTGAAAATTCAGAATCCTAAAATTGTAACCAGTCGAAATGATTGAATTACTAAATGTATCAATTTCAGATACTTAAATTGTCATCTAATTTGATAATCTATCCTTATTATGTATATTTTAAAATATTTTCAAAAATGTCAGCATAATATATTCATTTTTATCATTAGGCACCATTCAAACATTACGTTCCTGAAATATTAATAAAAAAGCTCCAAAAATCGTTATTGCGTAAATTGACCCTGCATCATTGCATTTTAGAGGAAAATCTTTAGATCGAAATTCAACTAAAGAAAATTCTGAGAAACTAAAAAAAAGGAAACTTCTATCTTTAATAGGTGCCAAGTGATGACTCGTCAAAGAAC
Source organism: Acraspis erinacei (assembly GCA_035041075.1). Taxonomy (NCBI): domain Eukaryota; kingdom Metazoa; phylum Arthropoda; class Insecta; order Hymenoptera; family Cynipidae; genus Acraspis; species Acraspis erinacei. Next base: position 31,321,999 of record JAWWLR010000149.1, read on the forward strand.
TCGGATTTTTTCGAAAAAACGAGGCGCAAAACCCCAATTCTGAATTTTCTATGAGTACTTTGTGTAATTTCAAGTAACTCTAAAAAAAAGAAATGACTTAGACCTAGGTCATAATTTATAGCTTCCTAAAGTCGACCACTTTTGACCTATTTTCAGAGAAAATTACTTTGATTGTTGGGAAAGCTACATAAATAATACCGGAAAAGAAGTTATAGTGCATGAAATTATGCGCATACCTATAAGAAATATGATCTTCTATCCTGCATGGATTACGAGTTATAAATTCTAAAAAAAAAAACATTTTTTTCTATTTTTTGTTATTGTTAGACATTTTTTTTAAGACAGCCTTTGTGGTTGCAAATCCTACAGAAAAGCGGTAAGAGGATAAATGATATAAGGCTAAATTTTGTTACTGGCAAATGTACTGTAGCCGTAATTGAGCATTTTGGTGGCATATATGCATTTGCGATCAATTACAAAATACAGTAATTAATTGTTTAACCATTTTTTAAATAATACTATTCACACTATGAATTGTGTGCATATTTTATGTATTGCCTTCGTGAAAATTACTTCTAGAATATTTGTTGACGAAAGTGCATGATGAAAGAAATATAAATCAACTGGTTTTACATTGTTTATTTATCATTTATAAAAACTTGTATTGAAGGGAATATTTTTATAGCGTTGTATTATTTTATGTTAAATGTCGAAAATTTCTAATTTAAACATTGCAGAGGAAACAATAATTGCCAATTGTTGAGAATAAGAGAATACGTTAAGAAATTAATTACGTAATTATGCAAGTGATGAAAGAAAAAAAAATAATTGCCTAACTTTTTACGATGTTTTCCATCTCCTGACATTAAGTTTTAGTCAATGATTAATAGTAATTAAAAATAATTATAAAATTATTTAATTAGGTTTTTCATCAATTGCATATAATCACGTAATTAATTTCTTTATATATGCATTTACTATCAACAATTAAAAAGAATCGTCCTTTCTGCGATGGTTAGTTCATCAATTTCTGGCATTTTTAACCTAAAATAATTCAATATTGTAAAACGAATCCTTTCCATAACATTTTTTATAAATAATGAACAAACAATGTATGCACAGTTAATTTATATTTTTTTCTTGATTCGTATTATGACAATAGATATTCTGAAATTGATTCTCTCAAAGAAAATAAATAAATTATGGACATAATCAACGGTGCAAAGAATATTATTTAAACAATGGTTAAGTAAGTATTCCGAATGAAAAGGGTCAACATTTAGTGTCCATATCTAGAAGATTATATATACTTCTTAGATTTTTGCATATTTTCTTCACAACGACTTCTTCTCTGGCATCTTTATGTAGATTTGCCTACAAACGAAGTATTTCGAAAGAACACGAGCAATTTTTCTGAAAAATAGGTCACAAGTGGTGAATATTGGGAGGCTATAACTTGTGTCCTATTTTGGCTATAGCTTTTTTTAGAATAACTGGAAGTGGCGTGAACTTTAATTCAAATCCTGAACATTTTTTCTTAAAATTATTAGGTTCCAAAGTATAGATACAAACTTCAGAATTGAGTTTTTAGTCTCATTTTTGAAAAAATCTGTGTTAAGTTTTTTAACCTTCCTCAGCAATTTCGCTGGTTTAACTTTTCTGTCGAAAATGTTTGCTCTAAAATACCATAGCGTGGGTCAATTTAAGGAAAGACGATTTTTGGAACTTCTTTCAACAATATTTCAGAAACGAGTCGTAGTCATTTCTATAAAACTTAAAATTTCCATCAGGACCCCTCAATATACCGTTTTAGCAACAACAAAAAACGCGTATTAACTATACTTAATGCGGTGAAAAAGTACCAGATGCCTGGACTATAATTAAAGAATATGTCAGTGACTTTAGGAAACTTGAGTGGTTTCAGATTGAATCGATTATTTCAGGATGTTTCAAAGAAATCAATTAACATCAGAAGACTTCGAATGATTTGGGGATAAGTGTACCTCTGATGTCACGAGTTTTGTCAATATCAACGCCTCGTTATGATGCTCTTTTTTTTCTTTAAGAAACGGAGAGAAGTAAAAATAGATTCTGCAGTTGTAAATTCTTATTAAAATAGGCCCTGCTTATTCTAATGACTGACTTGACATAGCAAGGCAGGCTTCAAAAGTTTGGCAATGGTGTTCACATTAGTAGTATAAGTTATTATAGCTAAACTATAGAAAGGAGCCGCGCCCATCTATAATTGGCTGATTTTCGAATCAGCAGAGTCCTAACTCCTGACAGTTCTTGTAATTTGTTCCTGCAAATATCAGCTCCTTAGGGTCTTTTAGGTCATTTGGGCTGAATCCGCGTCGCTAAAGTGTAGTGCGTGTGGTCTGGCTAAACCGAATCGGAGGCGTTTACACGGACTTCGGATTAGGGGAACCGCTTTTGTAAAATCCATATTGCATTTCATTCTGAAGGAATATAATTATACTGTAACGTAATACGAAATTAGCTATGGATATGTGACCCTTTCAGTAACGTGGCTTCGCACGATTATCTCTCGCCTGGAGATTCTTTTAAGGGTCGAAGACTTTTACGGGACATTTTTTCCTTATACGATTATTGCTCCATAATTCCCGATGTAGTTCTGTTAGTGATACCAAAAAGAGCTGAATCTGTGATCAGAGAATGCCGATGCTTTTCGACTTTACGGGTGAGCGAGACCCCCTGATTATTTTTAATGTTTTGCATGCACGAGAATAAAGACCTGTTTTTTTGCAATATTTGAATATTAATAGGAAGATTTTTAATCAATATTTTAGACCAATCTCATTATTGCTAAAGTATCCTATCACCTAAACTGCCGTGCATAACAAGAAAGAGGTAACTTCATTTCATATTCGGTCCCCGGATTCACAATTGTTTCCAATATATTTACATAGAAAACAATTATGAATGAGGGGAAAATTGTCACCTGATTCATAATCGTTTTCTATTTAAATATATTGGAGAAAATTGTGTAACGGGGGACTAAATCTGAAATGTAGAACAGTTACCGCTTTCTTGTTTTATACATCATTATAATTGATATTAATAAAAAATATTTTCCAGAAATGATTTAAGAACAATTTTCAAGTAGAATAATGTAAAAGTTACAACAATTGTTTCGAATGGTTACAAAAGGGAGATCATTTGTATATTTGGAACTAGTTCAAAGTAACGACGCTAGTTGAAAAGGCTGATTCTCCCAGAATTGGTTCTACGCGCCATCTCTGGAGGAAACAGTCAACTGTGTGCGATTTATCATATGTACATGGTAACACAAGAGAAATGGATATCATACGCGTAGGCGGGTAGGTAATACCAGTCATGATATATTAGATTTCTTCTATACCGACGCTGGGACATGCCGACTTTTAAGCAGGCCCCCCAAGCCTCAATGCATTTTCGAGGGACAAAGTTTCTTAGTGGCTTAGGTACGAAGTGCCAGTAAATGTCCGGCGGGGGCAC
>JAWWLR010000149.1:31363418-31377759 GCA_035041075.1 Acraspis erinacei
AATAAGAAAAGAAAGAGGGATGGAAAAGGTGAAAAAGATAGAGAGAAATAGAGAAAGGAGAAACGAGAGTGAGAGTCAGAGAAGGGTTGTAACAAGATGGAGGGAGCACGATCGGGCCGCCAGTGTCTCTGCTTGAAATTTATAACCCAATGATATCATTTTGTACCCCGGCGAAGCCAAGCCACCCCCGCAGTGTACCAACCCTGGCAGGAACCAAGCCACGGCATAGTGGCTGACATCATGGTATATTGCTACCAGTGACTCTCAAACACTTCCCGGTGCCGCTGACTGCGAATAATAAATCTCGTCGCTCTTAACAAACTACCGCGAGAGCCGTTTGTCGCGCTCACCCTCCAACAACAGCGCTTTATGGAATACCCTCTAGATTACGAATGAATCCGATTGCCTTTCATGCGATCTAAATAATATCCTGGAAATCAGATTGTTGGTATTTTGAACTACTGTTGATGAATATCAGTAGCAGAATTAAGTATCACGTATTAGTATTTAACTAATGATAAGTGGTCATGATCATTTAACTTCCGGACTTTAGAGAATCTAATTTAAGCGAATCTAATTAGGAAATTCCCAGAAAAAAATATTGTAGGCCTCAATAGGTAATGTCAGGAAAAGTTTTTAAACGTGGCGTTACTTTGACCAACAAATCGGACAACGAATCGCCGATAAAGGGACTGGTTGAAAAGAAGTCTTTAAAAAAGAGAGTAAGAGCAAAGGAAAGAGAGAGATAAGAGTCCGGAAGAAGCGCACCAATTCGAAATAAATAAAATCTTCAGTGCTGCGAGGGTACTGCTACTACATCGGTTTTGTTTCTCTTGGAAACGACCCTTTTTCTACTTTTCCACTCCTAAATCTACCCCTCACTTCCAAGCCCACCGTATTTTGACATTTCTTGTCCTCAAATCCTCTGCGATCACTGTAAGCTCAAGCGATAACTTCATTCTCATTTAGGTGATTAATTTCAAAAGATTGATCCTTGAAACCTAACTTTATTCCAAAACAAAGCATTTTTACAAAAAATAAATAAATAAAAAATAGTATAAAGCATGTTTTTCCTAGAGCAAACAAGACTTAAGAAAAGAAAAATCGATTGCACCAAACAGTTGTCCTTCTCATTTGTATGCGAGTTTCGACGTTTCAGAAGGTTGAAAAGGGAGTAATGGCATGGGAGCACCCAGTTTTCGACAGGGGAGGAATCAAGAGGAGAAAAGAAGACGTCCGATATAGCTTAAACTTAGCATTCACAAACCAACGTTCTCAGCCACGAAGAGTAGAGAAAGATAGAATGAGAGCGAAACGAAGACGGAAAGGGGGGGGGGGGGGGAAAATAAGAGCGGAAACCAGAGAGAAGAAGAAAGAACCAATTCTGCGCTCCGTGTCTTTGCGCTCCATGGCAGCTAACCAGACAAAAGGTGGAAGAGAGTAGAGAAGAAAGAGGGGCTAAGTGAGTTGTGAAAGAGGAAAAGAGAGGGCGATAGAGAGAATCAGGAGGGTGGAAAGAAAGCCTGAAACCTTGGCAAGGGATAGAATGGCATCGTGGATTCTTCGCTTTCCTACTCCCATTGATTTACATCTTGTCTTGTCTTGCGAATAGTGGTAGGACCCGAGAAACGAACGAATGGAGAAAAGTCAAGGGGAGTAGTTGCTGAGGGGATGATATCAGCAGTTTGTATGCGCGGCCGAGGCCAAACTTTGCTGAATTGCCCTATGACTCCTTACGCCCTTTTCCCCTTACTTTCCGTCTGCCTTCCATTTATCCAACCTCCCGAAGCCTATGTTGTTACCGATCCTCCGAATTCTCTTATAGTAACTCAGAGAACTAAGGGCTAACGGTGTTAGGTTATGTAACAGGAATTAATCACTGAATAATATCAAATAATTATGCCTTAAAAACTCGGGAGAAGGATGGATGTAGATCAAATGATGAGGCCGCTTAAACTTGATTACCAAGTTACAGGATTTAATTGTATAGCATGATTATATAATCACCTTTGCTGATTAAAGTTCCGTCCGCGGTGTAGTAGATCGTTTCTGCGAACATACCTAAGTTAAGTACATAATGCATAACGCGAATGTAACAGGTAAGCAAGTTTAAGCGGTCAAATTCTTTGTTTATTATTTAATTTTTGACGTCTTTAATGAAAATTGTGAATTTTAAAGCAGATTCGAAACAAAAGGTTGAATCAATAACTACGTGATTTAAAAAAGTAGTACTTACTGTTATACTCGCCCGGATCACTCGGATCCAGCCTCTTCGCCCTGCGTCCATGTTTGCTGTTGTTGTGAACAAACATATTGTCAGAAACAGCCAATAGGGGACCCTCTACTCCAACTTGGGTAGATATGACAACCTGAAATGAAATAATTGTTTCTCGTATTTCATTTTTATTTGCTCGAAGATTTAGAATAAAAAATTTAAAAAGATTTCCCTTTCTGATTAAATTTTTGCAATTTCCGTGCTATCTTGATTCTAAGAGGAAAGAGAAAAGACTCTTGCTCAAGTCAAACCTTAACATTTTAATTTTCAAGTTTCAGCGATAAGCAATTCCCAAAGAAATTCGTAAGTCTAGTAAATGTTTTAATTTTGGTTGAGGTTCCGCCGCGCGTTGAACCGCGAACTACTCCAACAAAAGTACGAGACGAGGGTCAAGAGGGATGAAGCAGCAGGAGTGGCAGTAGAAGCAAGAAAGGGTGAAGAGGCAATATCGTGGTTTTTGTTATTTTATTCTTTAATCCTGTCTTTTGTTTTGGCGCGTGGAGTCTCGCTGAGGTAGGGTAGCGAGATACGCCAAGGAATAGTGGGACGCGCCGTTATATAGGATAAGGGATGGAATGGGGGTAGCTGAAGTCGTGCTGAGCTAATTGCTAGCCCCCTCGATTACAAGTCTCTTGAATAGGGCTCTCAACTTGTGACACGTTCGCTTATCGTACAAATAATAATACACATCCCTACTTTAAACCCCCATGAATTATTTTGACAAATCTCCCTTTTTACAGGAAATTTTTGATTTCAAAAGACTTCATTAGAAACTGTATTGTATAATTAATCTTTTATTAAGAACTGTTCTGCAAACTTTTAAAATACTTTGAAAAAAATCGTGACATCTAGAATTTGTCAAGATCTTGAATCTAGTCTTTGTAAAGGTTCTCAATTAATTCAAATTAAATTTCCACGCTCTCACCTGGAAACGTCTCATGTCCCGTGGATTCCCAGCGTTCTTAAGACAGTTCTGGTTGCACTTGAGGAAGAACTTGAGGAAGAACCTGAAAGCAAAGAGAGAAAGATAGGGTTATACTCGAGGGTTAAACGGTTGACAAGGTACTTAAAGCTCTTCAACGTCGAAAACTTAATTAGAACGCGAACTCGGCCGGAAAGCGAGCCTGAATACTGCATAAGCCAATCGTGACCCTGCTTCACTTGCCTCTATTATTCAGCATTTCTCTAGATTAAACCTCGACTCACATGTTCTCCAACCTTTATAAGCAAATGGGGCCGTAACATAGAAAACAGTGTGCCACAAGTATACAGATTGCAGATCCTTAAATGTCAAATAATTTAAAAGGGTTCTTTAAGTATCCGGGTTTGAAATAGATCCTAAAACTTTTTTGACGTAGAATTCCGTCTATGTTTTTGGTCGCTACGGGTATGTATGCAATACGAAACTTACGTTATTTCGCTGCAAGCGAATGAGTGTAGGGATTCGAGCGCATAAGTGTGTCTCTTATGAATGCTTGTTTCTTTCGCGTGCTTCCTCTTCTCTCTTTTTAAGAGTATAATAGGGTCTTTTACCTACACTTGCTCTCTTCGTACGCTTCTACTTTCTGTTTTCTTCTTTATTCTTTCTGTCGCATCTATGACTAAGTAATACAATAATGGTCACATGATGTTTTTTTTGGAATTCCGTATTTCAGCCAAGCCTTTGATTATGTGTCGTTTACGTCTTGCCCACGTTTCTCATTAAAAGATTCGGACCCGTAACCTTTGGATTTTTTAAATTCCGGGTCGAACCAGCACATCTACTGTACCCCTACTGAACCACTTAGGTACCCGGACCCTTTACAAATTAGGTGTTTCAAACCCTGTCAGCATGCATTTATTTTATCTTAAAGAAATATACAAAAAAGGGACGAGTGACAAGAATCTGAGATTTCTGAGTAAGAAAGGTGCATTTACTACTTTCGCAACTTAGGCAACGCTTACCACTTGAGATAGCGCGAATATTGGAAGGTCTTGAGCTGTTCGGGAGAGAGATGTGACGTAGACAAGGTGGAAAGGGTGAAAGTGTAGAAACGAGTATAAGGCAAAGAGAGGGGCAAGATGGAAGATTCAGCGTTGGATAGCAGGTATGTGCAGCCAAAAAGCCGGCGGCTCAATTTTCATGAATTATGTAGAATATCGGGGGATATTGAATTCGGTGAATTTTTCGTGACTGTACGCGGGGAGGTTGAGGAAGGATAGGGTAAATATGTGAATCGAAGAGGATCTAGAAGTGGAAGAGACGCACAGGAAACAATCAGGAGTAGGCCAGAGCGTGGCGAGACGAGTCGAGAGGGTTGGTAGGCCTTCGTCCCGTGGGACGCCATTGTCATCCCCCTGCGGAGTGCGTCCGGGATTCCATGGAAAAATCAAACGCATACTTTCCAGACGTATTTCTGCAAAGAAAGAGATGTAGCTTCATTGAAACTACTCATTTTCGCAAGAAATAACTAATATAAGCTTTAAGTTGACTTTAAATATTCCAAATAATGAAAAGAAGATCATTTAAGTATGGAGATTTAGGGTTTACGAGTGTTGATTATATGTCGTAGAGCCGTTCTTGACAGCAAGGCGAATTTAATTTCGTTCACTCTTAGAGGGCGTTAAGATCCTATCGAAATGCTGTATGGGTATTCAAAGCATTGTACAGTGTCTTATCGAGGAAAGAGATCTCGCTCTAAGCACCATGTCTCTTCTTGCCTGAGGCATCGTAACACGCCTTCCAGAGGATAGAAACTCCATCGACCCTTTACACACATAACACCTATACCTCGTTAGAGACGGTTGAAAACAGGTGTCGATGGACTACGAAGTCTTAAAAATAGTGTTCATTAAAATGCTGCAAATAAGAAACTATTCTGCTTTTTCTTTATTTTTTCAGATAATTGAGAGATATCTGTCGGAGATGATTGGAATAATACTATTATGACTCTAATGAGCTTGAGAGTCCCTGAGATGAAAGATATCACTTCTCCGAGATTATTATCTTAGCCAGCTGTCAAGAACTATTTGTTGCTGACGACTGCATTTGTGCGAAAACTTGTACGAGGAAAGAGATGAAAGAGATTCCAGGCTGGATCAGATGAGGAGGAGGAGACGGATATCACACCCTCGTGCAAGGTCGAAGGGTACACTAATCATTCGCGACACCCAGTGCCGTGGGCTTGCTCCTTGCACGAGTTTTCTTCTATTCTGCCTCAGGGAAGTATTGGCTGTTAGAGACTAATGGATTGCGTTACAGACTGATTCAAATGCGAACTGGATTTCATTCCCAGCCCGATGGGGCATCGATAGCAGCGTTGAAGCGCCGGGCGTTAGCTTCTTAGAGCAGGGGATAAACTCAATTCTAGGGTGTCTATTAGATTTTTCTTCTTCAAGTATGTTCGCACAACCCTGGCGCTCAGCCGGTTATTTCGCTTGGTCTGGGGAAATTGTTCTTGTATTTGATACGCATTGATGATTTCCTAGTTCAGCTTTTTTATTATGAAATCTTAAGGGCAAATCGTATTATATGAATTCATACTTTCCCGTGTTTCTTATGTTTTTATAGCTTCTTTTTTTAAACTAAAGAAGATATAAAAATAATTTAATTCGAGAACTCATTAAATTCTTACAACAACTGCACAGTCGTATAAATTGCCTCTTATAAGTGAAAAGTTTTTTTACAAAGATCGAGTGCTACGAAACTGCTAATTGGTACATGCGAGGTAAAGGTAAACAAAGTTCGCCGTGCGAGGTTCGATGATTTATTGCAAGGTTTGATTGAATTCATTGGAGTCTGTTTGCCTGAGTTCGACAAGCAACCCTTCCTCCCACTCGTCGTGTAAGCGAGACTCACCGATATTTAGCTTTTTTCATCTACGCCGCTGAAATAGCCCCAGGTTTTTTCATTCTGATGCCAAGTTGCATGCTGTAAAACTGAAAACAGCGGAACACAGCACATCTATTGGGCCTTCGATCCTCCCATGCTAACTCTCACCCTCCTGTGCTACCTCTCACCCTTGTAGCAAATGCTCTCTCGCGGCTAGACTCACCTCACTTCACCATGCATCGTTTTATTTCATTTTATATCGGGGATGAAAAGGCATGCCTCGACGTTTGACTGCAGTTCGGGGATGATTTTGCAATCGGACGCAAGTGGACTGGCTCTCTGTATATTTTATTCTCTGTCAATTCGTTAGTGACTGAACAACGAAGCCATGGCTACAAAAAATATCCTGATCTGGTATTTGGGGAAAGTACTTTCAAAATGACAAAATGACAATGGTCGTTAGTATTTTAATAATAAACTTACTTCAAGAGAGAACTTTAAATATGAGATGGAATTATATAAGTAGCTTCTGATCCGATGTAAGTATATTTCCATGAAGGGTGAATGGATGTAGGGAGCTTAGTGACATACTTACGGGTAACAGTACCAAATAGGGTGGCATCAAGTGCATTAGGAATCTATTTTCTTCAAGGTGCTGGTATCCTTAATCATATTTTAACCTCCCTTCTTTCTCGAGTAAGTGGAACAAACGCTATGGAAATTTCAAAGAGAATCCTTGTTTTTATTTCTTACACGACAAGAAGCGATTTCAGAATCATACTCTCATGAATTCTTTCATTGGGAAAACGCGCTTCAAGGAAAATAAAATTCTGTCTACTCAGCAGAATTAAGGGTGTGCCTTGTGTAGTGTGCTAATCACCTATTAATACGATCCAACCTTCCAAAGTACCTTTCTGGGAGGTTTTCGTTATCACTCAACTAACACTGGTAGTCAGAGAAAAATAGGTTCCTCACTCCGACGAGAATCAAATCCTAGTTATCAGAATTACCACCAAAGGGACACTTATATTGAGGATCTATTAACTTTTCTTACTCATCGATTAGTGCACACTAAGCATTCCTGAGTCAATTACTAGAAGGCGAGAAATTCTTTGGGGTCTTTTTTAGTGATATTTCCAATTAGAGGGTGAACAAACATACACGGAGAAAAAACTTCAGAGGCTCCCACCCTTGCAAGGGTTAGAGCTAATAAACGGAATAGTAAATTATGGACGGGCCACTATGACAGTAGAATCTACTGAACGCGTGTTTAGTCGATTCCACTAGTCGCTGAAGAGTAGATTCTACTACGCACAGTTGGACGTACGATTCCTGTTCAGTAGTACATACTGAAGATGAGTGCGTTCTACTGAACAAGAATCGTACATGCTACTGCGTGCGCAGTAGATGCTACTCTTCAGCTATGAGTAAAATCGCGCTTAAAATTATAAAAAAGAATCCTTAAAAATATATAATTACACATAATACATGATTTTTTCAAGATATTCATGCATCTACTTATGATTAATTGGTACATCGTAATTTTTAACGCTTAAATAACAATTAAAATTTCGCGCGCAACGGGGTGGATTCGAACGCATAACCTAACGCACGCTAGTCAACGAGCCTAACCATTCGCCTATCGAGACTAGTTGTCAGCAGCTTGAGAAACCAGGAATGGATCCGCCAGTCAGCGGATCAGAGAGGTTAAGTTTATATAGTTTAACTCAGGAGTTTCAGAGGGCTATACAGTTGATTTTACCTAACAGATCGTCAGCGTTCGTACTATTCTGTTCAGTAGAATCAACAGAACGCTGTTTAGTGTTTCTCGACCAACGAGTAGTTGCTATTACTATAAATCAGCTTACTAAATGCGAATAGTAGTATATACTCTACCAGTTCTCTCCGTGTAGTAAAAATGAAACAGTCTTAAATTATGTGTAGGAAATATTTTTTTAGTAATTTTTTAAGGAAAAATATGATCAGTATACTTGTGTATAATCTGTTTTGTTTTCACGAATCTGGTTTATTGAAAATGATTTTCTTTACCATAAAAGGAGACTTTTCAAGAACAAAAGATCAATCTTTAAAAAATGGAGAAGTTAAATTTTCAGTTTAAAATATAATTTTAAAAAATGGACTGTATCACTCGCTAGTTTGAGCGCGCCTAGGGCGCGCGACTATTGGTTCTCGTGCTTCGCATTCGATTATGTATTTATCTCGCGCTTCGGGCTCGATTATGTATTTACCTCGCGCTCCGCGCTTAGTCTTTGTATTCACCTCGCATTTGTGCTCATGCCTTTTAAAATTAAAGATCATAGCATCGAAAACTGTAATATGGTAATTTTTAATTCTGTTTTGGTAAAGCTCTTTTGGCTTTAACGAACACAATCTCATCACATATCTCGTGCTTCGCACTCGATTTTGTCGATAATACATAGATACTTTCCTACATTATGCTCAACTCTATTATATCACATGTATACTTAATTTATTTCTCTACCTTGGTTTGGGGCTGCTGATTCAGATATTGCAAAATAAAGTCAAAATTTTATGTTAAATGATTACCTTAATATTTTTTTCTTATTTTACAATTAATTTTATCCTCATTTACGATGAAACATGTATCATTACAATAAATTTATATTCTTACAATCCATAATATGCATTGATATTGACACATACGTATTTTTATTATTTTATTTTGTGATTAAAAGAACATCTTCTCGCTCTATCTCGAAATTTTTGAACGCAAAATGGATTTTTAAATTTATTTTTATTTAATTGTATTTTTTGGGATGAAAATGTGAATTTTTGATGTTTTAAGAAAATTCCAAAATTTGTTATGATAATCTCTCTGTGGCCTCTAAAAATTAAAGTTTCTCTTCTTGTGACTTTTTTCATATCGTGCGTAATTTACCTTAAAATTTTCATTTTCATTCGTTTTTTTGGATTTTGAAAAGGCTATAACTCTGAAAATTTTCTTTTTATCGAAAAAAATCGTAAGGACCAATTGTTCACATTTTCGAGTACTACGAACAGCCGTATGTAGCATTTTTAAACAAAATGGTTAGAAATATATTGAAAATGCTCTCACTTTTTAAATTTGTATCCAAAATAGCTGGCTAGCGAACTTATCCTTTTCTTTTGGGGCTTAAAAAAGTCTGCCAAAGCTCAATCCAAACTGATCATTTTTTCGAAATTTCTTATGGCTACAGACAGACATACATCTTGGTTAAAATCTTTTCTTTCTGGCTCAGCGGTCTCAAAACGTGAAGATTTGATGAAAACCGACAAAGTCAAATTTTACATAAAGCAAATACCTTCTCATTACGATGAGAATGTAAAAATAGTGAATTCGGGTAATTTAAATGAAAAATATATTTTTTTATAATTTTTTTAGTATTAATTGTAAAAAAATAGCATTAAGAACATATTTTTTTTGAAAACCCACACACTAGACAAAAAAGATATTGAATAAGACAAGTTTTTGATGAGAATGTGCCCACTAATCAACAAGTGACTATTGACAAATTTGTAGATCTTTTTTTAGTGCACAATTTTAGTCATATCATCATTTGACGTATCTTGCATAGTTTAACCGTAAAATGTGAATTGTTGATTTTTCATTACTATTTATGCAAGCAAAATGTGAATTTTCGTTTGTAAAGGAAATTCTAAAATTTGTATCTCTATTCTTATAGCATATTAAAAAAAAAACATTTTTCCTGTGTTTACCTTTTTTCGTATCTTCCGTGGTTTGGCTGATAATGTTAATTTTCGATTGTTTGCTTGGATTTTGAAAATGCTATAAGTCGGGTAATTTGTATTTAATCAAAAAAGGTCATATAGATAAATTCTTTGTATTTCCATGTACTATAAGAAGCCTCACATGAACTCGTTCCCTCTTTTTAGGTCTTAAAGGAGTGTGCGAAAGCAGATTCCAATCTGATAAATCTATCGAAAGTTATTGTGCTAAGAGACAGACAGACAGATCGCCAGACAGACAGACATTTCGTAAAAATCGTTTTTCTGACTCAGGGTGCCTCAAAACGTGGAGATTTGATGAAAATCGACAAAGTCAAATTTTACATAAAACCATTCTCATTACTATGAGAATGTAAAAAGAAAACTTGAGTGGAAGTAGAAAATACATTAATTGAAAAATCTAGTAAGAAAAAAAACATGCAAAAAAGCGTCTACAATATACAAGGACAAGAAAAGTAAAAACTGTAATATGAAAGGATAGAAATTCTGATAAAAATAAAATGATGTCTTCAATGTTGAATCTACGTAAAACAATTAAAAGAGCAATGAGGATTTTCTAGTTTTTTCCTAGACTGGTTTTCGTAATACATGCATTAAATGAATGATTTAAAGAATCTTGATATGCAATTTGCAATGAATCCTCTCTTTTACATGGACTGAGATTTTCCTGACATTAAGTTTATATTATGAATTTTCTGTGCTTCGATCTTATTAATGTTTATCCTGATGCATTTCCCTTTTTTCAGGGCTACCAGTTGAGCGTAAATAATTCTTTAATATCAAGATGACTCTATACTTATCATAATTAAGTTCGTCTAAATTAAGGAAGTCATAAATGAAACTTGTTGATCATGACCCTGCAAAATCCTCTTTATGTCTCAGCATGTCAGATTCCTTTTATTTACTCAACCAATAAAATAAATCGTTTTCTGTACATTTTCTTCAATTATTATACACTACTGGCAGAAATTATGAACACACCTATTTTTCGAGATATTGTAAATAGGTCATAATTCTTTAATATAACATGCTAATTTCGTTGTCATAATGCTGCAAAATTTAATAGAATTCTGCGTCTCGAAAATTGAAGATAAAGTGTCAATTTTCAAACTCTGTGAATAATTAACATTCTTGAAAGCTCTTGGGCTTATTTTAAAGTCTTTAATTTGTACTTTTCTACATTATTGAGATATTTTTTTAATTTATTGCCTAGTGTGTACCTTAGGGTCAAACTTGGCTAAAGAAGGTCGCAAAATTTCAAATAATGATGCACTCGATCACCACATTATTCAGAAAAATTCAAAACTATAATAAGTTTATAAGTATTACTATAATTGATTAAAATTAAGGCAGAATATAAGGAATAAATTTAAAAAATAAATTTAAATAATTTAGCAAACCCTCATAGAGACTTTAAAATAAGCACAAGAACTTCCATTAATGTTAATTATTTGCAAAGTTATTCCAATTTTCCAAAAACAATTAAATTTTACGTTTTTTGCAATATCTTATTTAAAAATTGACAATGTCCGTGACATTTGACTGATTGAAATATCTCGAAATCGGTCACTGACAATCAGTGAAAAGCTACTTATTCATTCCTTAAAATAAACACTTTTGAGAGTTGGCAGCACTGCCTCACCTCTACTGAAAATTCCTATATAGGATCATACACAGGAAATGACCAAATCCCGAATATTCGGGATTTGTACAAAGTGGATTTTTGTCAAACGGACGTTTGTAAATCTTGAGGTTTTCAGGTATTCTACATATTTTAATAAATTTGCATTTAAGAAATATTGGATTCCATTGCCAAAATTGTATATATCCCACACAGGACATTGAGTGGATATCGTACAGGGCGGAAATCTCGATATCCTTGGAATATGCCACGGATATACAGGGAGAATTTTGGGACATTTTTCAGGATATCCCATATCCTGCCGAGATATCCTAGGGGTATGAGAAGGGTATCATTTTATTGTGAGGGTTGAATCTGGCACACCCTGCATATAATGCAATATTAAAAAAGGTGAAAAGATTCAATGCTTTTAAATGTCAAAGAACCTGACCTATTATATACTACTACATACGTGTATGTGACACGTATGTGTGGTTCGTGTTCGTCGGATGAGTGTCCTGAAATTTTATGATACATTGATTGGCGTCGATGGCTGTGTGTTTTTACGCACTCTTGGTTTATCTGTAGAAACTGTAGAGTCAGCAGTTCGAGGGCTCGAATCCTCAGAGTTTTGCGAATTTATAAATAAATATAAACTAAATCACACAAATAAAATTTTTCCCTGCACATGTTTCTGTTCAGGAACCTATGTAATATCCTGTGTCATTTTATATACAGTAAAACCTCGTTTACACGAACTCGGTTAAGGCGAACACTCGGTGAACACGTACAGAAATGGCGGTCCCGGCGGAGTTATACAGGGCCTCATGCAGTTTTATTCGGTTAGCACGAATTTGGGTTAGAACGAACTTCGAACAAGGACGAGGAACGAGGTCCCAATGGTTCTTTTGTTCTGCATAACACGAACACGTTTATGCTCCTTGGTGAGTCATTTTTATAATTAACATCGCAGGACCCTATGGTCTATGTCTATGATTCTTCTTCTTCTTCTTCTTCTTCTTCTTTGGAGAGTTTGTTTTTAGTACTAGGTCCTCTTGCCACTAACAGCGAGACCTATCCGGCCATAGCAATTATATCAATTCATATAGAGTCGTATTCAAGTTGATGGTTAGATACCAGCTTTGTAGCAGATATATGGAGTAGCGGTAGAGTAAGCTTCAGTTTAAGCGGTAGTTAAAATTGTGAAGAGTAAGCATGTAGTAATCACAGCTTCGTGGGGTTCGTAAGCCGTTTAAAGTGTGAGTTTCAAAGCATAGAGAGCAAGACGTGCATTTTTAAAATAGTGAAAAAAGGAAGAAAGAAGAAAGCAGGTTTATAAGCAATAGATATAAACTATTCTAAACACGCAAGCCACTGTTTTTAAGAAACTGTATAATTAATTGATTAGGGTGGTTATTTGGGTTACAAAAAAAAGTCTCCACGCAGAAAGGAGGATACTTCTTTGATTTCATGAGTGATTGCTCAAGCATTTTCCGTTGGTCTAGAAATCGAGGGCAAGCCTTCGTTTCATCTCCACAGGGGCATGAGAAGGAATCTGTAAGGTTGAATCGGGCAAGGCTATCTGCTAGGGCGTAGTGATTACTTCTTAAGCATGATATATTAACTATATCACTTCTACTTAAATTGGTGCTAAAAACCAAGGTTTAGGGGATACAGTGAATTTAAATTTAAAGTAATGGAGGCCTACATTTGTATTTTTATTCTCATTCATAAGGAATATATTAGAGGTTTTTACAAGTTGAGTTGAGATTAGTTCAAAGAGGTCTGTATGAGGGATTCTGTCATCCAAAGAGGGGCCATCCGTGTAAGATAGTTTGGCAAGTTAGTCTGCAAGCTCATTAGCAAAGATTCCTTTATGATCAGGAATCCAGTTAAATTAATATGTTTTTAGATTTAGCTAGATAGAGGAGGTTCCTAATTTTATAAATGTAGAAGGAGTTACATTTCAGGTTGTTGAAGTTAAGTCAGGAGGTAAGAACACTTTGGGAGTCAGAACAGATAACTGATGGGGATAGTGTCCCATTTAGTATGGTATCAAGGGCCTCACAAATGGCAATTGCTTCAGCTGTAAAAATAGAGGCTAGGTGGAAAAGTTTATGTTTATTAAAAGTCTGGATGGAGGGACAAGTGATGCCGATTCCTGTGTGTTGGGTTTCAGTTTGTTCTTTTTGTAATTTTTCACCCAACTGAAGGTCATTGTTGGGGTTTTCAAACTGGATGGAATAATCAAAGAGATAATTTATAAGGGTGGCGGAGTAAATATTATGGGGGGTATATTTTTTTAAGAAGGCGAAAGCGTTGATAAAAGGGAAAGCTTGGCGAAGATTGTGTTTGTCCTTTTCTTGTGTACGCTGGTCTAAGCGGTAGAGTAGTTGGAACAGAGGGTGGTTTTCAGTTAAAAAGATTTTTATTACACATTTTCTGTTGAGAAATTTCATGCGAAAAATGGAGGTGGTTTTTTCAGCTCGGCAAACATTACTGGTATAGGGGTGGATCTAGGATCAGACTTAAAACTCTATTTTTTAGTTTTCAAATTTTATCGAACATTTTGGCGTGGTAAATAGAGAAGGCTTGACAGCCATACTGTAAAACACGTCTACACTGGTATGCAAAGATTTTGGGCCACATTGTTTTTCTTAACTATTTCCTAAAAGGCTAACTTAAGAAAAGAACTATTTATATACAAAGTAAGTATACCATTTGTACTATAAAATAAGGTAGGTAACAGCCTTTAAAAAGAAGCGTTTACGGATTTTATCCTTTATATTCTATTTTTACGTGTGCAAAAGTATTGGGCCACTGTGTTTGCATATTTCTGAGAACTTCGCCGGGCTCTCTACATGGT
>JAWWLR010000149.1:31432361-31444840 GCA_035041075.1 Acraspis erinacei
ATCACCAAATTCCAGGTGTCGATGCTTTGACCTTTTCTTTTGAATGGTCTGTGCTCATATGTGGGGGAAAGACTAGGCCGAGCGCGTAGCGCGAGGTAAATATATTGTCGAGCGCGAAGCGCGAGATAAACATATTATCGAGCGCGAAGTGCGAAAACCAATAGTCGCGCGCCCCAGGCGCGCTCAAACTTGAGAGCCGCGCGCGCAGCGCGTGATGAAAATGTGCCCGCGAAGCGGGCGGATTTTTTTAAAGCATCTTCCGCTGTTCATCTTGAACACAACTGAGATTGCTAAATTGGACGTTATTTGGCATACTTTAAAAATCACTTAAGTTCAAATAGGTAAATTTTATGAAGCACTGAAGCCTTTAATGTGTAAATTTAGACACTATCTAGAGCAGACAATACATAGAGGAGTTCGGCTTCCGCCTGGTTGCCACCGAAGGGAGGCGCGTCCCGCAGGACTACGTACGTAAGCCGTGGGCGACGAAAGCAAATCCGTTAAGCTTCCTTCACGACCTTCTGATTGATTTTTATTTAATGACAACACGTTGTTGCCCTGTGTTCATGTATTTATGGATGGGGATGCTAGCCACGGATTACCCATGGAATAATAAAGCTCGAGAGGATCCTCCGCGTGGCTTTGATCTTGCTGAAGCCCTTTCGACGCTGGGACAACTTTGCAGAAGTATTTCAAGGTTTGCAAAAAATACAGAATAAATAGCTTAATAGTTTCTAATTGAGAAAATCTTAAAGAATTAAATTTTAGCTTGTTGTACATTTAATGAAGAGTTGATATTTCATTAATAAACGTAATAATTAACAAATCCATTAAGTAAAGTGGATTGCATTGTTATTTAAAATTCTGATAACCATTTTCTTTAAGCTGGAGGGTTGGTAAAAAGTGGAGAGTTATTTGGGTGAGAAATTGAAGGGTAGATGGAGAAGTAATTAAGGCAGAAAAGAAGAATATGACAAAGCTTATAAGGAACACGAGTAAGGTTTAGCCCTATAATCTCTATCTTTTCGTGCAGTCGAGTTCTATGGGTGGCTTAATAGTAAAAAGTCATGCGAACTTATTTGTACCAGGAATAATTAACATAAGTGTTCACATTATGCAATTTAACCCGCAAAGAGATAAGAGTATCGTTCTACTTGGACTAGAGAGTAGGTCAATTAAGTTTTTACGATTGTCTTTAATAATATTAATATTTGAGCCAACTTTCGTATTAACTTTACTATATTATCCTAAACTTCTCAAATAATTTCATATCGCAGTTGAAAAGACATAGTGAATTTTGACTTTAAATCTATGATAAGCGAAATAGCTACATCGAACGTATTGTAATATGAACCAACACTATATTCAGCAATGTCTCTTTCTGTAATAATTTACTCATTAATAGTTCAAACACGTAGATCGAGCACTTGGTACTTTCATCGCTTATGAAGAAATTAAAGGTTATTATTTCATGCGACGTTTTGCACCTGAATACGTATAACTCTGGTGTCGTATAATCACTGTTTAAACATGTAATGATGTATAAGCATACACACATACCAGAGTGCTGCATCGTGCGACGACAAAACACGCGACATTATTTGCATGAAGTCCATTACACCAGCAACTATGTTTTATTTACTTTTTCTTTCTCTGCGCGGAACAACAATTTGAGGCAATTACTTTTGCACTCTTCTTATTGTTCCGTTTTACAAATGGCTTCTGTGGAAATCTATTAATTCCTTCTCCAATAATGAACCTTCTAGTTAGGTGAATACTTTTGCAATGCTTTCCTCGAAATTCGAGCTCTATTGTCATCTTTTATTAGATAAATGTAAATTGTGATGAAATTAGATCTACGTTCTACGTGTTTTCCTTAAGTTTTGATCCACGTATCCCCCTTTGTTAGTGTCAGTAAGTTTGCAACCTATCTTAGATAATTTTGGTAGAATAAATTTTGTTCATGAATTTATTTAGGGGACATTCAAAAATTACGAAAGACAATTTAAGCGAAATGGGCTTTGGTAAAATTTTACTTTTTCTTATGAATTTACAAAAGAGTTCCACTTTCAAGTAAATAGTCGAATTTTCAATCAAAAAGGGGAAATTCTCTGCAAAGAATGTAATATTTGATACTTCAACTAAGAAAATATTTTCATTATAAATAAAAAATATTGAAATTAAACGAAAAAAGGCAAATTATGAACAAAATAGTTTAACACTCAAACAAAGCAGATTCATTTTTAATGAAGCAGTTTTATTTTGAACTTACAAACATTACATTTTTACGAAAAGAGACGAATTTTTAAATCAAAAAGACAAATTTTCAAGAAAACGCTATCCAAAATGTTAAATTTTCAACCCAAAAAGACGAGATTACTACACAATAATTAAATTTTCCAGCAAAAAGGTGATTTATCAACAAATAAGATTAATTTTCTACCAAAAAAGACAAATTCTTTAAAAAAGACATCAACTTATAAGCAAATAGTTGAATTTTCAACCAGAAAGATTTAACAAACAACTTAAATTCTTAACCAGACAGTTGAATTAACGAAGTTGTTAAATTTGTTAAAGTAGTTAAATTTTCAGTCACAAACATTAATTTCTAGCAAAAAATACCAATTTTTAACCTTAAAAGTTGAGATTTCAATGGCCAATGTAATAGTTGATATTTCAACCGAAAAAATATATTTCTATCTTAAATTAAAAATAGTTGATTTGCCCAAAAAATAGACCGATTTTTAACGAAATTCTCGATTCCTCAACTTAAACAGATTAATTTTTTACAAACAGTTCTACGTGTAACCAAAAAATTGATATTATACGAAAAAAAAAGAAGTTTGAAACAAAATATGTAATAATTGACATTTCAACGAAAACGAGATTTTAATTTGAAATTCAAAAAAGTTAATTAAATTGTCATAAATGAACCTTCAACAAATAAGTTGAATCCTCAACTAAAACATTTAAGTTTTCAACCAAGCAATTACATTTTTAAACTAAAAGATTAATTTTCTACCAAAAAAGACGAATTTTCAACGAAACAAAACAATTTTAGATTAAGAAAGACAAATGAATAATGAAAATTAAACTAGAAAAATGAATTTTTAACGAAGTAGTTCATCTCTTGACCAAATAGTTGAATTTCTTCCCAAATTTTTTTGGCTGGGGGAGGGAAAGAGAAAATCTCATGATATCCTGAAAGAGGTGACTGAGACTTGAGAATTTCATTTTTCATTATTTCATGAACTTATGGTTATTATATTGAATATTAATACTAATAGTACTAGTACATATGCGGCTACCAACATTTCGGTTCTAATAGTCGGATTTTTTCGATGGGTGTATACTCTTTCAATATTATTAGGTAAATTAGAAGTCAGGCTGTAACAAATATCAATAAAGTAACCTGATTTTTTAAAATGTTATGCACTAGCTACTACAGTATGCAATAGATTGCGCTGAAAACAGCTGTTCACAATCAAATCGGTTAAACTTTTTTTTTAGAATTTTCGCAGACGTTAAAATATCAGGGACTGAATCGAGACAGTGAAAGAATGAAACATTCGGGTCAAATAACAAAAAAACAGATCGAATTATCAAACCGATTTTATATACATAACTGAGGGAGACATGTCACTCTTATAATACGTTTGGATCAATCGCGAACATCATCCTTCGTTCAAATTTTTCTCAGCAGTGTTCAAATGTTCAAATATGTCATTAGCATGTATCACTCGTTCAATGAAAAAAACGATACCGAACCACATATTTCGTTTCATTCCCTGGAAAATATCTTACGTAAGAAATTGTTTTGACTATTTAGCCCCCCCCCCCACCAAAAATGCTTTACATAATTTATGCACGTCCCCTAATACGAATTGTCTCATTATAGTAATGATATTAATGTCATGTAGTACTTATTTACGGGAAGTGTAATCAAATTACTTTTCCTAAATAACGATTAAGGTTAATTATTTTATTCCTTCTCTGAAAAATGAGCCATTATCCAGAGTCTACTGATATCCAGTATCAACCATCCTCCTCTATAGGTCCTGATGTTTCAGAAAGCAGAGGCGAGAAGTGGTTCAAGGACAACGAGGCGATTCGATCCTGAAAGAGATTTAAAAGCAGTTATGTGGAGTTAGTAGTCTCGTAGCTGTTCCTTCGAGTTAACCCTACAGTAACTCTGGTCCCAGAAGAGGTTCTTCGAGTGTCCCTAGACGAATCTCTTTCACGCTTCAGCCGGATAACCCGTAGTTACGGCATCCCAGGTCTCAGATGGGAACTATATGGCAGAGGGTAAAAGCAACCACCTCGGTCAACGTAGCGTGTCCTGGGGGTGCGACCAGTCAGAATCAGTCCCGCGGGGGCCTTTCTTCGCCGCCATCAAGTCCCACCAGGAAACGCACTTTTAACCCGCTCCTAACCACCCGATTCCCACGGGAATTACTTGCCAAGGACTAATAGTGAATTGGTTCGAGCCTGTTTCTTCAACTCGACTCGAACGCAGACAGAACGAGAGGGAACATGGGGGAAGTTTAAGAAAAAAAATAATAATCGAGAGGAAATCATAATGACCCATCAGGAATGCGTTTTCTCTTCGATTCCTATCTCGTTCGAGTTGCAGGTTAAACCCCCAGGGCTGGCGAACGTCGCGAATTGTCAGAGAACGACTCCTGATTGGATCCGGTTCGTGCCCTTTTTCTGGCTTGACTTTTTAGTTCGTTATACTGCCGTCATAACTGGTTTCAATTATCGATACGCTTTGCACTAAATCATCTCGCCTGACAGTCGACGATGCATCTTTCAGCTTTGCATCGGACGTATAATAGATACCTTTTTTCCAGATTGAGGGGAAGTTGATTTAATCTTAAGGATGCACTGTCTGTTCGTCTCGACCTTTTGCGGTTGCCTGGCGCAGCTGACTCGCGATTATCATCCCATAGTATACAAACTTGAAAAACCAAATAACTTTTTTCCCTGGCTCTTTTACACACGAAATTACGACTCGATCCGCGAACTTATTAAGAAATTATTTCCAGATTCGCATCAGAAATTCAGCCTATCTTTCTTCCTGTCGTGTCAGTTGGCGGCAAAAAATAAATATTCCATTAAACTTGCTTCTACCTACTTATATCCTTCATTAGATGCATAGAGAGAAATATTTCATCAGAAATGAGCTTTCTTACTGAAATAAGTCTCATAAACAGGAAATTATATAATAAAATGCAATCAAGTTTAGGAAAAAGTAAGAAAGTCATCACTCAAATCTCAGGAAGGAATTTCTGTTTGTGTTTTTGAGCTTTGAGGAGTTTTAAATATTTACGTCATTTAAATTCTTATGTTCAAGCCTTCGAAACTGAAAACAAATTTAAATTTAAATTTTGAACGCTCTAGGAAACCAAAATGAAAAGAATTAAATTTGAACTATACAAACGAAGTCTTTTAAAACTACATAGTAGTTTTAAATATACAATTAAAATGACTAATTTCCTTTTTGAAATTATGGAACTTGTAACTAAAAAGTATCTAAAATTGTATGATTTAAAATTAGAAGCTATACAAAATTAAACCATTTGTATTTTCACGGTTTCAAAAGTACAATAAAGTACAATACAATACTTAATTTTGTATGTATTTAACAATTAGAGGCTTAGAACATCTTAATTTTTTTTCAAATTTTTTAATGTAGGATAAACGAAATTCATTCAAAAGAAAGCAAAGCCTTAACAACTGTTCTACTTTGAACATCAAATCAATGTTACTCAATTTCAAATTATAAAGGATTCCAATTAATATTGTACAATTTTTTAATGATTTTGAAGAGAGTCGAATTTAAAATTGTTTTGTTTGAAACAATTTAATTTTTTACTTCTTCATAAGAAATGCCTTTAAAATAAAATTGTTAATTATTGAGTTTTTGGACTTTCAGCATCCAATTTTAAAGGCTTCTATTTGAAATTATAGATTTTAAATAAGAAATTTATAACTACTAGGGTTTTGCATTTAAAATAAAATTTTGAAACACCTTAAATACTTTTAATATATTTCAAGCTAAAATTATTTATATTTATGTATTATTTATTTGCATGATATGTGTATTAATTATACAAGAAATATTAAAAAGTCAAAGGAAAATAAAAATACGGAAAAATATAAACAAACTTGGAAGCTTTCAATTTGAAATTCTAGATTTTAAAATCAAAAATTTTTAACTACTGAAAACTGAAATTATATCTTTTTATATTTATTATGATTTATTTGCATGATATTTATAAATATCTTTGTACGATCGTAAATATATAAAAATTTAAATTCCATGAAAACTGTTGTCACCATTTTTCTTGTATTTTCACAGCAGTATATTTCGATGGGTTCTACGAAGAATAGGCTATCTTTTCGTTACCGTTAAGAGTTAGGCTAACTTCATTTTGTATGAAATTTAGTAAACACTTAGAAGTATTAAAAGAAATAAAATCTTTAAAAATTTTTTGTTCTGAAGGTTACATGAACCTAACTCACATTACAAACTGTAATACAAAATACTGGAGATTTGAATTCGTTGGAAATGTTTCGAGAAATAATGGGTTATTTAATCCACCTGAGAACTTAGCTAAATGAAGTTCACCTAATTTTTAACGGTTAAAAAATATAGCCTATTCTTCGTAGAACCCATCGATCTGATGTTAAAAGTAAGAAATAAGTTGGAAATGTAAATTTTGGTTTATCAGATGAATGGGATCGTTTATCAAAGACACATCGCTCATCAACAAGGCAAACATATCCGATTATCGTATGAGTGAATCACCTTTTATTATAGCTGTTAAGGAAAACAGTAAAGAACCGTGGAAATAAAACCGATCTGCCATCATACCCTGGAAGAAAGACGAAGGGAGTCCTGGAGAAGGGTGAAGATAAATTCGAAGATAGTCATTCAAATCTGCCTGTAATGATTTCCATCCCGAATCGATTCCAAAGACCCCTGGGAATCCCGTGTATCGGCCGAGTACGACCCTCTACTTCTAACATACAGGGACGATGAGCAACACACCTACAACAATGTTACCCACCCCCTAACTGTTGTGGGTGAGCTGCATTGCGAGGGTTGCAACCTCTTTTTCTCTCCTTATCTACCGGGGATTAACTTATCTCGGGCTTATTATTTTCTTAATCTATAGTTAAATACTCATATTTTAGTATTAGCTTCGCTTTTGATCAATATGCGATTCGTTTTACCAGCAGATTTGTGATTGGCGCTCAAAACAGGGCTCAAATTTCCTCAATAATAGTATATTCAACATTTTTGTATTTAAGGATGTTCAATACGTTTTGTTCAATACGTTTTGTACGTGTTGTGTTTTCTCTAAGAAAAAGCTGTAATTTTCATTCCATCTTAAAACAGACAAAAATAGGGGCTCGGTAGTGTTGCGGCTAAATTAAAATTTGGTATCCTATCCTATAGAACTCTTTTTAAAGGTTTCTTTATAGTTCGTTAATATCCGATAGATGGCGAGGGACGAATGGTCATGTTTTCAACTGCGCATATACTGAAAATCGCGCACCTATTTGAAATATATAAATACCATGAATAATCATACAGATAAATATTAACAAAAGTTTTTTTAACAGATTAAATTGAATCATAGAATTCTGATTCTATCTGATTCTATTTCATCCATTGCGAATGATATTTTAACTTTAGAATTAATATATAATATTTTGTACAATATGTAGACAATTAAACGTCTGCATTTTTTATTAAAAATAGTCGATTTTCAATGAAAACGCTAAGGTACCCTATTATTGTTCAAACGCATTAAATATTTTTTTTAATCTAATTATTTTTCATTACTAATAGGAATTTAGACTCTTTAATTTAACCACGGAAGAGTATTTAAAAAGTAAACATTTTTCTTAATTTTTGACTTAAAAGTAATTATTTGCATGTTTGTGTTTTTTCTTCTGTTTGCGGCTAAAGTCGTAATTTTTGTTCAATTTTAATTAATAAAAGTATTAAAATTAAATAAAAATTATGACTCGCGTAGAGCGTAAGAAAAAATACAAATTTGCAAATAAATACATTTAAAAAAATAATTATGACCTCACCTATTTTTATTGTTGCCAATAGTAATTTTTTATCAATTTTATCAATCAAGTCATAGATTAAGATTTTCAACATTTTAAATTTAAAATAAAAACTGCTTCACTTAATGTGAAGCTAATTAGGTGTTTAGGATAAATTTGCGTTTGATTGTACGTAGTGGACATCCTTAAACAACTTCTTTATTAAATTTATCATTGCAAAAGTTTATAATACATTTAAAAAAATGGTATATCCTCGTGAAAATGATGAAATATGTGAGATTGTTCTAGCTTAATGTAAGCTCGTTCACGGGTGCGTGTTGGGGTTGAAACTTGAAAGTAGGAAGAGCTTATAACGGTGTTACGAGTTACGTACAATTTCCTGTTGTTCATTCATTTAAAATAACGGCGTAGCGTGAACCCCTCTCGCTCTGAACCGTAAATGTTTTCCTGGAACTAATTAGCATTTAGCATTTTTAATCCAGCAAAAAAGCGCGCTCGCACTGCTCTGTTCACTAATACTTTTTCCAGTTCGTTAGATATGGTTTTGGCATTACCGTGATTCATGATGGCCACATATCAAAATTCTAAATATTTATGCTTCCGAGACCTTTCTCTAGCTACTTGATCAAACTTGTTTCCATTCTTCATTAGAACGATTTCTTTTCAAAAGGCGGTTGAAACAATGCTATCCAGATAACAGGGATCGCATTAGTGTTAAAAACGTTTTTTTAGCTGACTTTGAAAAATCTGTTGAATAAATTTGCACTTTCTACTGAGAAAAATACATTAAAGACAAATTCAAGAAGATCAAAGATTGAAAAATAGATAAATAGCAGGATTGAAAAATGCTCATTGTTTATTTTCCTTGAAAGCTTTTTTATGAGTTGTGTTAGATTTTCTTTCGTTATTCTCATCAATTTTTTCTATATGTAGTGAATTCTTTTCAGCACAGAAACCATAGTTCTTTAAAGTATTTTTCTAACGAAGCTAGAAAGAAATAATTTGAAAAAATGACAACTTGGGAAACCTGCTTTTCACAGATGTCGAAACAAATTTTAAACCAACATGCTTTTCTCTGATATGCCGATTTGCGTATTTTATTGCATAGTTTAAAGGTATTAATAAGAATCAGACGAAATGTATATATTTGCATCGCAGGATTTATATTCTTCCCTATATTCCCCTCTTTTCCCTCTTTAACTCGTTTTTTCACTTAATTACGAAATAAATTAGTAGAATCCTGTGAGAAAATCCAACTATTTTTGGTTCAAATATCATTCTTCTTGATTAAAAAGTCTACTATTATATTTTTTGCTCTAAATTCATCAGTTTTCCTTAATAATGCAACTTTTTCAATAAAAAGTCGGCTTTTTGTATTAAAAATGTAACTATTTTGGTAGAAAATTCTATCAGTTGCTTGAAAATGAATTTTTCTGGTAAGAATTAAACTGTTTTAAAGAAAATTCGTCTTTATGGCATCAAAATTTAACCAATTAGTTAAACATACAAATATTTGGTGGGAAATTCACTTTTTGGTTGAAAATTCATATTTCTAGATTTAAAATGTATCTATTTGGTAGAAAATGGATTTTTTGCCTTCAAAACTAAACAATGTGGTTGATCAGTTTTTTCTTTCTTGTCTGAAAAATCTTTCTTGGTTGAAAATTCAGATATTTTATTAAAAATTCAACTAATTAGTTGAAATGTCTATTTTTTGTTTGTTGAAAATTTACATTTTTGTGTTGAGAATTAAATTGTTTGGTGGAAAAGTTGTCTTGGATTGAAATTTGAATACTATTGTAAAAAAATTAAAATATGTGGTTGAAAATTAACTTGAAAAAAATCATATTTTCGAGTTGACAATTCAACTATTTTATAGTAAATTTACCTTTTTGGTTTGAAAATTCTTCAACAGAGTTAAAAAATCAACTATTTCGTTGAAAAGTTATCTTTTTGGATGTATTCAATTATTTCCTATTTGAAACAAAGATATTTTTTGTTGAAAGATTAACTATTATATTTTTTGTTGAGAATTCATTTTTTCAATGGAAAATTCAACCACTTGATAAGAAGTTCATTTTCTTGATCGAAGATTGATCATTTTAGTTGAAAATTCATCTTTTTTTGGTAGAAAATTAATTTTCTCGGATGAAAATTAATCTCTTTTGTTGAATGTGCATTTATTTTATTTGAATGAATTTATGCTCCTTTTTTCATAAAAAATATATTTAGTTCCTCGATTCTTAGAGAATTTTGGGCTTGTGCTGCCGTTCAGATCGAAAAAAAATATCAAATCAATCTTTTAGAAGATATTTGAAATTGGTGTCATCAGTAAGAATCTCTTTCAAAACGCCTTCTCACAAAGGGTATTTATTCCTGATTATGTTTCTGTCTCTTACAAAATAAATCAAAACTTTGAAAAAAGAGAAAGATTGTAGAGAACTGCGAGAAAAAGGAACTTTCCTTTTCGAGAAGAAACCGAAAATGATCAATTGTTCCAAAGGAACCATATTAACAAGATAATTATGTATCTTTTATATTCTTATATAGATTTAATGACACTGCACTGGACATGACATGTGATGGTTTTAAGGTTATTTGTAAAACTCTTACTACCTGCCGATATTTTATGTATACCGCCATTTATCGGACATTGAAAAACTAATAAGGAACCCTAAAAAATAGTTATATTGGAGTCACAGATTTAAAGGGTGTCAAATTCCATTTGAGACGCAACATTACCGAACCCCCAGTTTTTAGTCTGTATTTCTGGGATAATTACGATTTCTGATGAAATTTGTTATAAAATCTAAAGAGATGTAGTATTCAGAGCCGTGATATTTTAGTAAACACGTGAGTGTTATTGGGATTCGAATGTGCGAGAATATATTCCTATTAGACCATATAAGTGGTATATATTGGAGTACCTGCGTACGAAACGATTGGTCGAATGGCGAGGAAATTGAAGGAAATCTTAAAGGTTGGAGGGTTTCGATTCGAGCTCCCCTGAACCGTCCGTGTAGCCAATTATTGCGGATTTATAACCGAGAACCTCATTCGACCGGCAGCTCTGGCCGAGGCGCATTTTCCAAATCGGGAGAATCGCGCGATTTACATGCCGTTATAAACTCGTATTTGACTCGTAAAACGCGCCATTTACGCCCGACTTTACTTTCACGTGTTAGGTAGTTCGAGTGTTTCAATAGAATAGACGATTGCCATCGTATTCCTTCGCTCGAGCACAATGCAGGACAGACTTGATTCACAAATTTATATATCGACTCTTTTATTCTCTTTATGACTACTATCGATGAGATACGAGACTTATTGAAACAATGCCTTTTTGAACTATGGGCCGTTGAAACTGCGTCATACTCCTAGGGTGGGGAAGGAGGGAATTATCAGATTTTGTCACGATTTGTGACATATAGGGGCGAGGGTTTAATGTAGAATGTGACATCATAAATGGAAAATATAAATGTGTATAACAGTTTTTTACAATGCTTGAAAAATTAAAATTAGTGAGTTTATTTTACGAGTAAAAGCACCCCTATTCCCCATTTTATACCCTTTTTATAGAATTTCACTATTTTACTCTTTTTCTAAAAAACTTCCACTTTTCCGATTAAACGCGAACTGAATTAATAGAATTGTGTTTGATTAAGAAGTCTAGTATTATAATTATGGTTTAGAATTAATCACTTTTGGTAAAAATTGATACTATTTGGTTGAAACTATTTTTTTCCTCGAATATTAATTATCTTCATTAAAAATTTAACTAATACATTTTTACTGAAAATTAATATCTTTTAGTTGGAAATTCATCTATTAAATTTGTCATGGAGAATTCATATTTTTGAGTTCAAAATTAAAGTAGATGGTTGAAAGTTGAACTAGTTTGTTAAATATTCATTTTATTGATTGAAGATTAAACTATTTTGTTGAAAACTCGTTTTTTATTTTAAAATTAATATTTTTAAGTAAAAATTTAACTGTTCTGTTTCGGATTAAAGATTGATCGTTTTTAATGGAACATTAAACTTTTAAACTTTTAATTGAAAGTTTCTTATCTCTATTTGTTGAAAATTCATTCTTTTTTGGTTGAAAATTATTTTTTTTTTATTTTTGATTATAAATTCAAGTATTTTGTTGAAAATTCTACTTTTTATGGTTAGAAATTATTTTATTAACTGAAAATGAAATATTCAATTATTGGTTAAAAATTGATCGCTGTTAGTTTAAAATTCGTTTATATACTTTGATGTCAGTTTTTTTTCTTGTAGAAAAGTAATCTTCTGGGTTTAAAGGTTGTTGAATATTTAACTTCTAGAAATTCGGAACGTTAAGAAATTCGATTGCTTTGTTGAAAAGTGGTCTCTTGTGTTTGA
>JAWWLR010000149.1:31671654-31684981 GCA_035041075.1 Acraspis erinacei
TTCCGTGCGAATGTGGTTCAGTTTACATAGGACAAACAAAAAGATACATAGAAACTAGGATCAAAGAACATAAAAATTATTGCAAAAAAGATGCAAGAGGCACTGCATTAGTTGATCACTCACATGTTCATGATCATCGATTTTTATTTTCAAAGACTAAAATTTTAAGTCATGAAAGACATAGTAAAAAGAGAAATTTTAAAGAAATATTTTATATTGTCAAGAATACAAACTCTGTTAACAAAAGATTCGATGTTGAATTTCTGAGTAAAATATACCACAGTCTTGTTTTATCGACAAACAATTGTTAAAATTATATATACATTTTTTTTCAAATATGTAAATCCCTCTTAAGTTTCAAAAATAGGCACCAATGGCCATCTGTATTCAAACTTAGGAAGCTAGAATATATAGTCAGTTATGTGTTGTGACGTAGTCTACCATTCTCCCGAAATTGCGAACAACACCGTGTGTTGGCCCACAATTTTAATTTTTATTATTATTATTAATATTTATTTGTTGACGCAAAAACAGGAGAAGAAGAATAATGTTTCCTCTAAAAACACATTTTTTATTGTTTTTAAAATTTTTTAACCTTGAGTTTTGTACGCATAGTCGACTCCGAACGTAACTGTCACGTCGGTAAGTTTATGGGTTATGTTATATATTTTACAATGTCTAATATTACTCATAAATTTAACTTAGCAAAAAAAAACTCCGTTCTATTTTCTTCAGATAGATAAAGAGAATTACAAAAATGTAACCTGAAGAGGCTCCACGTCGTGGAGCGAAAGCTCGTTTTAAATAAAAAAACTTGAAGACTACTTCACTACACTGAACATGATCAAAAATTATTTATTAAAAAAGATTAAAAAATTAACAGATGTATGTTTAAAAAATTTAATGAAAATAATCATTACAAAATAAATAAAAACATCATCGGGTATTAAAAAAATAGAATACTAAAATTTAAAAATGATGAAAATATTTAAAACTTTAATTCAAATTTAAAAAGAAAGCCTTTAAAGAAAGTGAAATGAGTTGGAAAAATCAAAATTGAAATTGGTCTCGAATAAAAAAGTAATCACTTCATAAGTTTATACAATCTTAGTATGACCCCCCCCCCCAACAAGTTGATAACGTAATTTATGGACGGCCTCGTTCGTAAAAAATTATTTTGTCTACGTGCCCCTCCACCCAATGTAAGACAGCCTAGACAAAATCCTTGACCCCCCGCTCCAGTACATTACGTAATTTACACTCAGAAGAAAGATTGTTCGATTCAAAGAAAAGTTTTTTTGATCAAAGAAATTTCTTTTGATTCACAGGAATTTCTTTAGTTTAAAGAAGTGCTTTTTTATTCAAATGAAAGTTTTTCTATAATTGCGAGGTTAATTTTCGTTGAACGGAAATAATTATATTAAGGAAATGAGTTTTTTATTCAAGACAAATATTCTAATTCCAATTTGAGCTAAATCGGTTAATATTTAGGAGTAGCGCAAATACCACGAAGTTTTCCCTTGATTTTCAATGGAAAAATGCCAGCCTTTTTGTAAATTTAATATTCAAATGAAATTTTATGTTACAAAGAATTCCGTGTTCTGGTATATTATTCAGAATTCGCCTAAAATAAGAATCAGTCATAAATATAGAGGATGAATGACTTTAAGCCACTCTTATGAGTCCCTAATAAAACCGCATAAGTGATCAATTTTATTTTTACATAATTGATTAATTAGGGAATATTCAAGTATTTTGAACTAATTCTCAATTGTTTACACACTTTTAATTTGTTTAAATATTTGTGTCTATCAAGTAAGTCACGCAATTAACTATTTTCTGGGCGTTAAGAGTTCTTTCATCAAGGACAAAAATAAAATAAATTGTTTCAATTATTTTACATTTATTTAAATAATACTCATTTGTTCAATTATATAGTTTATCTAAGAAAATGAGGAGAAAATTTTTATCTCTCCTAATCTTCAACTGATTTTAATATTTTTAAGTACTAGTTTATTTTCTAAGAATAATCGTAAATGTTTAAATAAATTTAAACTGTTTGAACAATTCTATTTTGTTTGATAATTTTATTTCTTCCTTTTTTCGAAATATTGAATTATATTTAGGTGCTCATTTGTGTTCTAAGAATACTCTTAAATGTTTGAACAAATTATAATTTAAACAAAAATTATTTTAAACGCTTCTGAAAAAGAAACTGATTACTCATATCAATTATATCAGTAGGAAAACTAAAGATAAAAAAGCAGTTTATCCTCTCTCTATATATATTAATAGCAGATAAAGTAGGTCAAATTAAATACATGTTTTTAATCATTTAATTTCATTAACAAATTTTAAAGTATTCTTAGAAAATAAAGTATTACCTAAAAATATTTCAATATTTCGAAAAATGGAAAATAAATTATTAAGCAAAAATCTTCAAATCTGTCGATTTGGTGAGATAAAATTTTGTACCGGTTTTTTAGGTAAACTGTATAATTGAGGAAATACGTATTATTTAAATAATTGTAAAATTATCCAAACCAATTATTTTATTGTCGTTACGAAACGACTGGGTATTCTTAATTTAACGATTATTTGGATTATAACCACAAGGAGGGCTTAAAGTCATTTACCCATAATATTTTTTATCTGAAATAGGCAGAACAAGCGCACTGTATCTGCCCGCAGAGCGGCAGTAAAATAGAACTTTATTGTACTGCGCCGAGCGGCATGTAAAGTGACAACAAGGAGGAAGAAGTGAGTGAGACGAGAAAGAACAGGGAAAGAAAAGAGTGACAAAAATTCATTTAAAAACTACGTTCAGCTACGAAGTGCATTTTGGACTTCAAATTTTACCCCACGCGCGTGCGTACGCGGTACAATCAAGCGCCGGTTTCCAAAAAAAGAACTCTTATGCTGCCTATTTCAGATAAAATATAGTATGCACCACGGCAGTAAAGTTTTTTTTATAGTAGGATGCCGCTTTACCGTAAAACACGGAATTATGTGTAATATATGATTGCGTTTAAATACTAGATTTGCAAAAAGCTGACTTTATCGCGTATTGAATCAATTGGAAACTTCATGACCTTAGTGCCACCCCGAAATATTATCCGATTGGGTTCAAATTTGAAGATCATTTTATTGGGCATTTACGGGCAAAGAAATTTGAAGAGTGAAAATTCGGGCCACCCTAGTATGCACAGCCCCTAACATGGAAACGTCGATGTATTAATTTGAACCGCCCCAATGTTGTAATGTTCATCAAAAATCTGTGTTCTGCATATGAACCCTGAGTAACAGTGGTAACATTAGAACTTTCGTAAATTACAAGCCTTACCAAGCAGAGCCTTTCGTTGATGCAGAGTACATGCAACTGCGGTGGAAGTCCCCAGGAGGACTGAGGCGAATGCAGCGGCTCACTATAACCTCGGATTCGAAATCTGGCAGAGTAGATGCGCCGGCTTCTGAAGGGTTGTAAACGTCACGCAAGGGAAGCAGGCAGATAAACGAAGAAATAGTTACATGTATGAATACGATGCTGCGGATTCGAGTGAGAGAGATGAAGAGCTTTGCTGGCAGAAATGGATATTCGTCGAAGTGAGGCAAGGAGGACAGGGTAGGGTAAGGTCGACTTCCCAGGAGGCCTCTGGTGTAATTAAGCGAGTGCACCCTCACATGTCTACATACGTTCGCATCGCGTCTATCCATCTAACCGTGGCAGGGTTGCCCTCATCGTCGTCTCCTCCTTTTCTGAGGAGGGTGAGATAAGGTTGTGCAAAAACCTCGGATACGAAGAACACCTTTCCCATGTACAAATTAAAAGAACAAAGGTACCTACTCAAGCTGACGGGCTTGGTTAGGATGACCCTTGAATATATAATCAATGTTTTCTGCAAAATTATTTTTCTTTCTTATTCATGGAAGTCGTATCAGTGGACCAAAAAGTGATGCTTCTAAAGTTGAGCTAAATCGGTTAATATTTGCATGGTACGCATGCTCTCTAAACTAAGTCACCTAAAAGAGCAGGCTCAAATTTGCATCCTAGAAATTATATTTTAGGGATGTCGTTTGAGTATATTGACCGAATATGACAAAATAGTTATACCCCCTTTAAAACAAAACAATATTCATTTTAGTTTTTTTTTTTTAAATGGAGTTTCGTAAATAGGGATTTGGTATCTAGACTAGAGCAGAGATCCGCGGTATAAACCTGTTAACTGCGTATGGCGTCTTATGAGAAATCCGTGCTTTTTCTCACGTCCGTTCAGTTTCCTCGTAGAATAGGCCAGTGAGACACATGTTAGTATGCGTGCAGTTAAATGTATGTGTGTATCTATGTTCGGCCCAATAAATTGCTTATTCAATAATGGCATGCGAAAACTCATTTACTGTTCAAAATGCCGAAAAATTTAGTGAATCATGGGGCAAATAGAAAAAAGTTTTGCTAATTCCATTTAGGTGAAACTAAGTAATGGTTTTAAGCTCTGACTTCTAACTACTACTAATGTAATATATGCGAAATACGTTTTTATTTAAAAATACCATATATAATAATATTCCATAAACAGCAGCCTACTATGAGGGACTATATAATGTTATAAGGCTACAACTTTCGAATCCTTTATGGAATTAACCAAAGAGATTCTTAAAAACTTTGCAATTATGTAATAAAGTCAATTTTGAAGGTGACGTATAGCGAAATTGACGCAAACATGAAATTTTAAATTATAACCCAACGCCTAAATTTATGCTTTTCTAAAAATATCCCCGTTGCTCCTAGAATTAAAAATTTTAATTATTTATAGAAGTAATTAAGCATAAGCTAGAAAAATTTGCAATGATGTAATAAAATTAATTTTTTATATGATATAGGTAATTTAAAGCAACAAAGTTTCTGTATGAAAGTAACCAAAGAGAAGCTACAAATGGTCCATTTTAAAGATGCCATAGTGAATTTGAGGAAAATATAGGGAAGTTTCACATTTTTACCAGAAACTTATTTCTTTTTTTTTAACAAAATTTCAATAAGGTTTGAACCAGTTTTACTTCATTTCTTCAACTAAGGAGACATTTTTTTATTCATAGTAAATAATTTTTTCTGGATATGAAAACCCTTTTACATTTTTTATTCTTCAATATTCAAAAAATTTTATAATTTAAAAAGAGTTATTGGATGGTGTAATATCTTTTTAATTCACTAATTAAGGGCAAACTTGTTCGAACCTTTTTGATTTTCTATTTCCAAAAAAAGAAATATTTTTTCAGACAAATTTCTGACCAGTCGCACGATATTGGTTCTGAAAGTGATCTTGCTTTTTCTCTCAACTTTGAGAGGTTTCCGACAGATTCCGTGAAAAAATGGAGAAGTTAATCTCTTTTTTGGGAATTAGGGGAATTCATTTTGAACATTCTAATTGTTACTCAACACTACTTTTTTGTCTTTGGATGGAGGTTTCTATATTCGGCGAACAATCAATTCTGACAAAAACTGTACCATGTAAATCCAATGGAAACCTTCACGTTGTAAGCGGTAAAGGTCAAGTTTCTAAAATTAATTTATTATTTAAATTAGAGATAAAATTTCTCGAAAGTTAGAGGAAGATGCCCTCTTGAAAACATAGGTGCGAAACGCTGAATCTGCTAAAATTCACTGCTTGCCATGGGGACAACATTGAAACATCTTCGCTCTCCTTATTCCGTATCCTACGTCGTAGAAAATCGACGGAAGGTTTCTAGAATATATCTATCTATAGTATATACAGGTGCGTCGAGGATTGTATGCAACTTCCGTGTATTCGGTATGTTAATCGAGGGCCAATCATGCGGTAACTAGCGACCCGAGGGAGATGGTCAGTCTGCCAACCAGCGGTCAGGACCCGTCAATGTGTCACTTACGTAGCCAGAATACCGAGGCGAACCGACAGAACCGTTTTCCCTGATGCATATGCTCGCGTCAGTCGTACGTCTAGAATGTTCTGTCGCCGCGTTCCAAACTGGCATAATTTCCTTAATCAGATACAGATCGACAAGCAAACTTCTGCCAGTGCTTAGAGAATATCCACTATCAAATAAGTAGGACTCGTGTAATTTTATGCCATAAAAGAAAAGCATAGCTAGCTGATGTTTTGGAACTATTTATTGCTTCGGTACATATAAAAGTAAAACACGTCTATTTATTATAGACATAAGGTACGAGGAAAGTTTATGAGAATCATCTAAAGCTAGGCCTAAAATGTAGGCCATTCCAAATATATTTGTAGACATCAGTGTAGTACTTAACTAAATCTTCATGTAAGAGCATCTTAGACCGTGATATAGAAGGTAAGGCTCTATCTTCGGTTTATCTCTGTTTGGTTTAGGACGCATTTAATGATTCTTCTGTTGATTGATTTAACGTGTAGGCTTGAGCAAATCACATCCTACCAATTGATGAAATCCTAAGTAGTTAAAAGCTCATCGGCATGGACAGAAGTACTCGTCGAGGCGCAAAATTGCGTTGAAACTCGAATTAAAGTTGGTGAACCATTGAGTGGGCAGAGAGAATGAACTGTACGAGTGCGGGGGCGATTCTTGATACGGGATCGAGCGACTTGACGAAGGTCTGCAGAACTGCCACCACCCCTACTTTTACTTCCACTCAGACTCGAAGTAACAAACACCACAACAAAATAAGACCACTACCAATATCACTGGTCGCTCAGACCATAGACCATAGCAATCGGTGAACTGGGGTGTGCGAGCTGCAAGGGCGCAGGATACAGGACGATAAATAACTACAGCATGAAAAAGGGGGTGCAGTGCCTACCGGGGCCCCTAAAGCTAGACTACAAGAGCTCCTCCCATCCCCCTCATTTCTAGTCACTCGCTCCTCGCTTCCAACACCATACAACATGCGAATCGGACCATCCCCAGCAATTATACCCTTGCACGCGAAATGTTTTATTACCCCGAAGTGGAACCGTCTGAGTTTCATCCGCGCGTGCTAACGAATAAAACCTGGT
The DNA here is from genome assembly GCA_035041075.1 of Acraspis erinacei. Classification (NCBI taxonomy): domain Eukaryota; kingdom Metazoa; phylum Arthropoda; class Insecta; order Hymenoptera; family Cynipidae; genus Acraspis; species Acraspis erinacei. The sequence goes on from JAWWLR010000149.1 coordinate 31,678,662, forward strand.
CTACATTCAGATTTTCACAGGTGTATGCTTGTGAAAGGAAGAATGTGACTTGATAACCTGTTGATTAGTTAGAAAGATATCCGATTCAATATTTTACTCTTATGATGTGATAATATTTGTCTTCGTTCGATCGCACCATTTTGTAAAAACTATTAGTTCGGTTATTTAAGCTTTTAATTTTTGTGGAGACATTTTAATTTTCAATTGCACCAGAAAGACGATTTGAGGAACGTCGATTACAGGGCCTCGGCGTGCACACTCTCACACTTGGGTATCAGCACCTCCGTGGGCCGATCCCTTTTCAGTGCCGGACTGCTTTCGGTAATGCATCAAATCGTTTTTTCCTTTGGTGCGGTCGCCCGCTATATGTAGTTACGGGGCCGCCTCGTACACCTGCGTTATACATGCAACGAGGGTTCGTAAATCGGTACAGATCCCCGAACTGTGCCATTTTTCGACTCTCTGGTGTACTTTGTTTTTGTTTCGTGTTGGGTATAGGTAGCCGTTTTATTAGCTAGCCTTCTTCCATGAGGAAAATATGACCTGCTTTGAGTTCAGTTTTCAGGAAGATAAGTGTACCTTAGTTTATTTCTGCCATATAAAGTTTCTTTATCTCTGATAAAATTGGTTCATGTTAGGTTATAAATCCTTGCTCGTACGGTATCTATAAGCAGAGACTAAAACAGAAGAGTTAAACTCCTGTTCTGATGAAGAAAGTATAAAATTGCACTTTTTATTAAAAAATGAGTTTTTATGTTGTTGCATTCGTTAAGTTCCTATTAAAGTAAAAATTAATTTTCCAAAATTCCTTCATATGAGTAGAAAGCGTTCCGGTGTTCCATATTATCTGAAATCATTAATTTTCATACAAAATATCGTGTGCACCCAGGGGGAGAATATCCCTGGCGAATGTTAAAGATAGGAATTCATTCTGAGCGAATCCGAAGCAAATTTCCAATCTGAATGAATTAGAATCAACCCGGACCCGCATTGATCTAACCCGAATATTCAGTCCGACTGAATCCGAACACTGATTCATTCTGATTGAAAATAAATCCGGGTCCGGGTAGATTCTGATACATTAGGATTCGAAATTTACTTCAAATTCCTTCAGATTCATTCCGATAGAAGTCTCGGATAGAATCGGATTGAGTCGGATTAATTTACAGCGTTTTTGAACAAACGAGATTCAAAAGTTTTTTGCGTATTGGTTTTGATTTATTAGGATTTCCTCGGGTACAGATATCAGAATGATTCGGAATAGTTCTGATTGGCTCGAAATAAATTTCTATCCGGAACTTTCGCCAGGATTACTATTTTCTGTTAAGAAACACTCTAGATTTCCTATATAATTCAAGTTTGCGGATAATTTCACATTTGTTAAGATATGAATACAAGTAATGTCTTTTAAATTCGGAATATAATAATTTTAAAAGCTTTTTGACTCACAGCAAAAAGGTTTCCACTGTCATAACATTTTATCTTTCTTTGTTTATATAATGCATGAATGAAATGCGTAAAAGCAAGGGCAGAACCCATTTGGACAGACTATATTAAATGCATTAAATTCAATTACCCAATTCTGCTTCAATCACTCGATAAAATATGTGGTCGTGGACCAAGGTCTCGAAGGATCTGCCAGGCTGGCAGCACTTGAGAGGTTCATCTAATCCCAAAACGCACGGCGAGTGACGTAGGTAGGAAGCGTTCTAGCTAATTTTGTAATCTGCGCTCGCACTACTTACTAATTGCTCACTAAACCAGAGCGGATCCAATCTTCTCTAGTTGTCATTCGTGATGCATGTCGTCGTATCAACATTCCATGGAGAGAGATGAAATGTTAAAAAGAACCCTTTAATTATATCAGAATTGAAATAGCATCAATGATCTTGAACCTGCAAATTGATTGTTAATTAATGATAAATGAAGAGACTTGATGGCATAGCTTTTATCCCTTCGCTCTTCTTCCCTTCCTGAAAACTCGTCCCTTAGTCGTTGATTAATCGGATTATATTAACTTGGTTAGCGTTGAGTTGAGTTCCTATTATGGTGTTCTAGTTAGCGTCTTGTTATGCAGAAGCAGGCTTCTCATCCTCAGCATACATGTCATCTCTCAAATTTGATCTTATCACTCGAGGAAATAAAAAAGTATAACAAGTATTGGTATCAAATAAGAGATGGTTCGTTAATTTTTATTTGATAAGCAACAGAAATCGGCGCACGGTATCGACTTTTCAATTGCGTAATAAATAAAATTAGAAGTGAGGGTAGCTTGCAAGCTCGTTGAAGAGGGCGAGGTCTAACTTAATTCGAGTAACTTCCCTCAACTTAATAAAGTTGTCTCAATTTTTGCATCATTAGCGAAACGCGCTCACTGATTTCTCATTCGATTTTACATCGGATCACTTTGTGATAGGTGCAAGTTGCTTTCAAATATCAAGGATTATTGGAAGACTTTTTGGTAAATACTTAGGCATGAAACACAAATAGCAAGTTTTCTTCTTTTATATTTAAAGCAAAAAATCATTACTTGGTGAAAAATCACATCCGTGTGGCGTAATCGGGATAGTTCATCAAGTCGCTTGCAAACTCGTGAAAAAATACTATCGGTCGTTCAGATTTATGAGTTTAGTCGGTGGCTACGACCTATGATCGGAAAAAATAGAACGCATTTTACTTTAGGGTTAAAAGCGAACGAAAAGTTTCAGTTCGAATATTAAAATTTCAGAATTGATCAATATGACTACAGCTCAATCAGCAGTAATGTAATTAAATTAATCTTTGATTGGTATTACTTATCTTGTGAGGCATCAGTCAAGAGAGACAACTCATGTCTTGCAGAGGTACGATTAAGATTTCCTGTATGTCGAGGGTAGTGTGAATACAGCAGAAGGGATCGATCTGCCTGGACAGCCGGTTGATTAGTTACAACCCAGTGCCGTCAACCAACTACACACTGAATCCATTTCGACATATGTGATATATAACGAGCACGTATGTGCTGTACGCGAATTGCCATGATAATCGCAGGTCCGAGCAGAACATGGTGCAATCATGTTATATTATGCGTAACGCGTGCCTTGTGTGTACATAAGTCGGAAGCATTGGGCTCAACTGCACTAATTAATATTACACATAATATTCATCTTCTTCCCTCCTCTAGAAAATACTTGTTTTTATCAAGTGAAACAACAAAGTTTAAACTTTAATTCTCTAATTAATACAGACCGGCCACTGACCGCGAAAAACAGAAATTAACCTACAATTATGAGCACCGAGAAAATATCCGGAAACTTTTAAAAAAACACAGGAATTTTCCAGATTTGTTTTTACTTTTGCAATAAATATCTTATTGCTCTTCGAAAATAAAGTGTTTGGAGTTTTTATCAGTGTTGCCAATCATCTCCTTTAAATTATCGAAAATTATAAAGTTAATATTTCGCAAATAGACTGAAAAATCGCTCTTCAGGAAATATGATTTCCTATGGAAAATCCGAAATTTATATTTTAGATCCTGGGTACAAGAATGCGAATATCTTCTGAATTACGATGGACCAAACGGATTGCTTTCTTGAGGAACGCCAACATTTATATTTTGAAATAACATCAGTTGCTTCCTTGTGCAGAAATTTCACTGCGGTTTTAAACTACGATACTTCATACTCTTTTCCCTATTCCCTGTTTTTCCCTTTTTACATTCTCATCAGAGAAGATATTAGATCTGTGTTTGTGTGCATATGTCAGGCTGGGAGCACGACAGCTTTTAAAAAATTAATCTATTCGAATGGCCTTTGGCACACTCTCTGAGCTTCAGAAACTGAAGGTCAAGTACTTGAAAATTGGAAAAATTTATCCTTATGACATTTTTCGCAAAAAAAGAAAATTGTCAGAGTTATAGCATTTTCAAAATAAAAAAAAATAAACGAAAACGATAATTTTAGGGCAAACAACGTACAGTACGAAAAAAACGTACAGGAAGAAAAATGTTGTCTTTTGAATGCCCTACAAGATTATCATAACTACTTTCGGAATTTTCTTGAAAAATCGAAAATTTAAATTTTGACAGCATCAAAAAATAATGGAAAAAAAAATTTTTAATTTTACGGTCAAACTGTGCAAAATAGTTGAAAAGACGTTTGAAGACAAATTCTACAAATTGGTTATGAATCAGTTTATAATAGGATGCGTACTTTTTGTTTTAATCGTGAAAAACATCCTTAAAAGTAAAAAAAAATCTGGCCGCTGCGTGGGCACATTCTCATCACAACTTTTGTCTTTTCATTTCTTTTTCGTCTCGTGTGTCGGTTTTCAAAAAATTTTACTTTTTTATGGGTTTAATGCTATTTTTCATGATTAAAAGAAAAAACAGAACGATCAAAACATTATTCATGACAAATTAAGTAATTTTTACATTCTCATCAGAGAAGGTACTAGTTTTGTGTAAAATTTGACCCCTCCATTTTTCGTCAAATGTCCACGTTTTGAGACCCCCTGAATCCGAAAAACAGGTTTTTACGAATGAGTATGTCTCTTTTTGTGCGGATTGGCCTTTGGTATAATCTTTTAGTGTCCTAAAATAAAGGTCAAGTACGTTAGCCAGCCATTGTGGATAAAAATTCAAAAAGTTACTGCATTTTGAATATTCTTGAGACCACTTTTTTCAAGATTCAAAAATTCTCTATACGGATATTCATAATATTCAAAAATACGAGAAATTTATTCTAATGACTTTTTTCATAAAACCAAATGATACCAGAGTTATAGCATTTACAAAATTCCAAAAAACTAGACGGCAAGATTATCATAACAACTTGTTGAGTTTTCTTGAAAGATAAAAAATTCAAATATTCACAAAATAAAAAAGAATGGAAAATCCAAAAAGAACATTTTTTATTCAACGATTTCATCTAACACAACGCTGGTGAACCCCCCCCCCCCTCATTAATCGAAATTTCGTTGGACTGTTGTTGTAACCAGGCTCTAGACTCTAGACGCTTGGAGGGACTCTTTTTGTAATTTATTAGGAGATAATACAATAGAGCACCACAACTGCGATTTTTAAAATTTATATTTTTCCCAAGTTTTAAGAAAATGCTGCTTTTTCTCCTTTTCTTGTTTTTCGTCTTAAATAATTAACCTATTTTTGATAAAAATTCTACTAGTTTGTTGAAATTTAATTATTTCGTTGAAAATTAAACTGGTTTCTTAAAAATGGTTTTTCTTTTTTTGTCTTCAATACAACTGTTTTGTCGAACATTCGTCTGTTTGGATTAAAAATTTTTTGTAGAAAAGTTATCTTTCATGATTTAAAGTTATTTCTTTTGAAGTAAAATGTGCATTATTATGCTTTCTGTCCAGAATTCTTATATATTTGTGAAAAATTATACTATTTGGTTAAAAATTTAATTATTTGGTGGAAAATTCATCTTTTTTTAATTAAAAATTCATCCTTTCGGATTGCAAATTCATCTTTTTTAGTTGAAATTTTATCTTTTATGCTCGAAAGTTAATTCTTTTGAATTGAAAAGTGTATTATTATACTCTTGGTCCATAATTCATCTATATTTGTTAAAAATTATACTATTTGGTTAAAAAGTTTAATTATTTTGTTGGAAATTATATTTTTATTTAAAAAGGCATATTTCTTGGTCGAAAATTTAAATGTTTTGTTGAAAAATTCATCTTTTTGAACAGAAAAGTTCTTCTTTTCGGATTGAAAATCAATTTTTTGGCAGAAAAGTCATGTTGTTGGGCCCAAAAATCCTGTTTCTTGGTTAAAAATTCTAGTTGTTTGTTTAAAAATGATGTTTTCTACTTGAAAGTTCAACTATTTGTTGAAAATTCAACTATTTCCTTAATATTGGATCTTTCTGGTGAAAAAATTAACTTTTTTGTTAAAGTTTCATTTATTTCGGTTGAAAGATATCTTTTTTTAATACATTCGACTTTTTAGCTCAAAAAATATACTCTTTGGCTGAAAATCCACATTTTGTTGTTGAAAAATCCACTATTTTGATATAAATGAAACATGTTTCGACTTGAGGTCTCAGGAATCTGTTACAATAATTTTATTTAGAAAAATTTACTCCGCTTTTTTTTAAATTCACGATATTTCCCCTATTTTAAGAGAATTTTTTTTCTATCATGTTTGAGATCACTTACATTATACGTTTACAAGTTACATTATTTATATACACTGAGAGTTTCATTCAATTAGCTCCCATTTAAGTCGTTCCTAGAACTTCAGTCTTGGTATATTGGTTTATGAGAGCCGTGGCGCTGAAAAAGAGGTGGTGCTCATTCAAGCTTGACAAAAAACA
>JAWWLR010000149.1:31735502-31746693 GCA_035041075.1 Acraspis erinacei
AAGTAGTTAAATATTATTCATATTCTTTCTATTTTGGTAAAATCTTTATAATTATTATTTGAACTCATATAACTGAAAAATATCTAGGCCCTGAGGATAAATGGCCGTATAGCAAAGTTATTGAAAACGTAAGGAAAATGGGTGTCATGATAGAAAAACGAGATTTTAAGGTTTTCAGTACACCGGCTTGGATTTATAGTGCAGCATCTCACCATGAAATCCATATTGGCATCGGTAAAATGATTACAAAAATAAATAAATGCATGAAATAATCTTCGGACGGTTTAATATTTTCTTGTAGGTCAGTATTTAGGAAGTGTATGTTTCATACGAAATTATTTTATTTTCATAAAATTTTATTGACTTAAAGAAACATATATACAGACTTATGGATGTTTTTCATCAATATTTTTATAACTAAAATATCTTTTCTAGCTTTATATTTAAATGAATAAATGATATATCAAATTGGCAAGTCCAATTTCTTACGAAAATATTATCCTAAATGTCCCCTTGCTCTCAAACACTTGCTTCATTGTTTTACAATAATATTACAATTCAAGTGAAGAAGGAAATAAGTCTTGGGATCTGGTTTATAAAAATATATTTATTGTGATTTTATCGTGCGCCAAAAATAACAATTATTTTTCAAAGCTCTGTTTTTTCAAGTACAATTTTTGTTAAGTAAAATCTACTACTAATTCTACAATAATCAACAACAAATAAAATAACAATGTGGTGAAATTGAGGGTGAAGAGCTTGTGATACCAAATGAGGTGCAATTAACATGCTCCTAATTAATAAAAAATGCATTAGGTTCTTCTAAAATCGAAATATATCTTTAAGTTTTATGACTTCAAGATTGCTCTTCACCGTAAATCGTTTTCGAAAATGAAGCGCTAGAACTCCAAGGGGATAGGAATTCCGTTGCTTTTTATGAATTTTAAGTTTATCTTATAATAATATGAATGAAGATTCGAAAGTGATACCATTCTTGCTAAAATAAGTTTTATCGTACGTATAAAGATACGATTTACAAAAAGCAGCTCAGTCCATAGTCCTTCAGTTTTCAAATACGATTCTAGAAATATGAAAAGAGAATTATTAAGAAAACTACTTCTTTTTCTTTTGCGTAGAATCTTTTCAGTTTTCGTGTCACAACTCTCTTGACGATAGATATAAAGAACTTGAGATAGAAGACCGGATCTTTCTCTATACTCAGTTCTGACTCGGTCTATTCTTTTTGTAAGACACATTCATATGCGAATAAAGTCGCGTATTACATGACAGTACATTGTGGAATACTTCATCATCGTTTCGCGATAATGCGAAAGTCGTTGTGACAGGTTACTCGAACATAATTATTTTAGGTTAAGTACATTTTTTGAGTAAATTTTCACGTTTGGAAATCACTTAATTTAAATATCTAGATCAGCACTTTTCATATGAAATTCGAGTCGATTACACTTAATTTTATATGAGAATAATAACAGAAAAAATGAAGTAACTTCATTTGTAATTAACCTTATAGTTTAAAAATAAATATCAAGAGTTTAGTGTTCTAAATCAATAATCGTTGCTCGATATTTCATAATGATAACGCTGATGTCATCAGACTCTCTGTTGATCCCAAAATAAGTTTACAATGTGAGTGGATTGTGTATATTAAACACAAACTTCTAATAGCTGTCTTTAAGACATTATGTGGACATCCCTGGATATCTTTAGGATCATTATGTAAAATAGTTTTGTCTTCGCGACGCAAAAACTGAGTCTCTCACTCCATCTTCGCATGACCTCTTCTACTACTTGTTACACCTTTCCGACATTGACGACGCTTTACTCAGACTTTGGTTCTGATCTCATGGCCAGATTCATTTATGGGATAACTCCCAAAGCGCGCGAGTCTTTTGTACACAATAAAATTATTCGTCCACTACGAATGTTCAACTAAGGGCCAGAAGTGGTTCCACTGTCATGCGTGACTTCCTGGCTTTGTCTTCTTGATATTTCTTTATCTTTATCAACTTCCGTTTGCCTTGGCTGAGCTTCTTGAGCGGTACTTCCGTCGTGGTGGTCGTGGCTGCATTGAATTCTTCTTCCTCGAGCATTCTCAGAGTCTCAAAAATATTTCTGGGTTGATCGTGAACTCGTTCTGTGTGGCTGCCGTTTTTGTTTGCATAGACGACTGATAAGTGAGAGAAGCTAGATTTGGGTGGTGCTGTGATGTCCGCGAAATCGCGGAAGTTTGCAAAAAAGTCTCCTCCTCGAACTGGTTGTGGTTTCGGATTTCTGTAATAGTTGTGTCTTCCACGACCAGTTCCACCATGATAATAAGGACTGTAGACGGACTCATCTATCGAGTATTCATCATTTTCTTTCTCTTCAGGATAATAGGTTCCTCCACGAATCACGCCGAAGTTTCCTGATCCCAAAAGTGGATGCAAGGCTTCCTTTGATTGCGTAGATGCAGCTTGGTAATTTCCGCGGTCGCGTTGGAAGTACCCGAGAAATCGGTTGGGTCGGTACCGCTGTTGCTGCTGCTGCTGCTGATGCTCCGTGTAAGGAAGTCGATGATTGGAAAACAACTCGGCAAACGAGGGGAAGAAGTTCTGGCTATCAGTTTCAAGGTTCTTCTCCCTGGACTCTGATTCGGTGATTTCTTCCTTTTTGTTACCCTTTTCTTGAGAAACTGTTGCTACAACACTAACGGAAGGTTCGTTTGATTTTACTGTTAGGACTGTAGCGGGGGCTGGATCTTGTTCCTGGGATTGCTGGTGACCGTTTCTAATTTTTGCGTTCTCTGCTACGATTCTGAGTGGTTTTTTTTCTAATGTCGCTTCAGGTTCAAGCAACTCTTCGACGTCCTCTGGTTTTGGTTCTGAACTATCCATTTTAGATATCGATGCTGATTCCTTCTCGTGGGTCGCTCGGCTTTCACTCTGCTCCATTTCCGACTCATCGGGTTCCATAAACATGTCGGAATCGTCACCATCATCATAGGCATCTTCTCCCATCTCAGAAGCGGATGCTATTGAGTCCTGTAAAATAAAGATTATTATTTTTTAATGGATCTAGAGATAATAATGCATGTGAACTTTAAAGAAACTGATCTTTAGCATTTTTGTATTTCTCCGATCATTTTTAACTTTGCATTGAATAAGATATCTTCTCGAACGATGTGTTAACTATTTTAACGGAACGATCTTAGGAGGTAAGAGATATTGTATCTGGTGAAGCTTCGACAACAGCGTGTCCTCGCCTTGACATTTAAAGCATCTTCCAGCAACTATGGAAGTATAGTTAAAGTTTAGACATAGTCACAAGCCATGCACGAGACATGATAGAACGTTTAACTTTTTTTATATTATGTTCAAAGTTTTTTTTTCGTAAAAAATTGTAATTGATTATAGAAAACTTATTGCCGTTTTTTCTGCTTCTAATCAATTATTTTTGTTAAAGAAATAGGTGTATTCTATAAATCTGAATAAGAACAATAAAACCAATTATATGTGACGTTCCGCAAGTGAACAGCCACTTTGTCGATCGTGATTTGGTAGATATTTGCGTTTTAACTTAAGTTTTAAAAGTGACACTTTCAAACTTTAGATGAATTTTTCCTATATGAACATATACGTAACATTATACCGACAACGTGGGCTCGCTAAATACGGAACGTCACATATTAATATAAATGATCAGGTACTTTAAAGAAATTGGTGATCGACGTTACACACTGCTCTATATTACACTAGTACTTGGAATTAAAATGCAGTTTCGACCTGGCCTGCAATGGCCTTCAACATAAATTCAGACAATTCAAACGCAAACAATCAGCGCCGCATGAACCATTTATGTTGAATTTAGACGCATGCTAACATCTGACGTAATTAACGCAATGAGAGTGCTGCCATCATGATATTTGTCACGCTTGACTGAGCACCGCCTCCTATCTCTTGATCGCGTGGTCCCTGCATCACCAAAATGCCAAGGGGGCTTTCTACTAATTTACACAAGGAGAATATAAATTATTTTAATGTGAGAAAATAAACCATTGGACAACCAGTGGTTCCATTAAATTATTTCTGGCAAAAAACTTATTACGCAACTTAGAATAAATAAAAAATCTCAGAAATTTGGAATGAAAAAAATGTATTCGACGACTTATCACATTATGATTTTTTCTATTTTTAAAAATCGAGGAAAAGTTTTGGAAATTACATTTACCGTTTGGCTTCGTTTCAATTAAATAATTGCTTTTACATATTTTTATGTATAATTTACTGGAGTCTTAATCACTTTCAATAGGGAATGACGCTCATTCGTGTTTTTAAATTATTTTCAAAACATTTTTCAGATTCAATGTTACAAATTTAACCTTCATTATTTTATATACTTCTTTTCTTAATACTCCGCGTACAACAATTTGAGGAAAAGACTGGAGTTTTCCAACTAGCAAATAGGATGTCGCCCAATTAATTAAAAACAAACTTTTAACCGTCATTTATACGTTAATAGACGTAAAAATAAGTGTTAATACTTGTATATTAAATAGGAAAAAAGTAATATTCTGGGTGTTAAAAATGTAAAAAATATATTAAAAATTTGTAATAAAATAATTTCCGAAGTTACGAAATAGTTTAAAATATTGTACTTTTAAACATTTTGCTCAAACTTTCTTGAAAATCTTTAAAAAAATAAGTAGCCTAATAAAAGTTATTGGAATCCCAAATTTTGGATTTCCCGGGTTTTAAATTAAAATGTATAATTACAATCAATCTGAATTAAAAAAAACATATAAGTTAATTGTAAATAGTAAACATGATTATACAAAGTTTTTACTTTTTTCAATGAAATCCAGAAATTAACTGACAAATTTCATTTTAAATCAGGTAAAATTTCAAGAAAAGTTTAGTTCATGCTGACAGAAGCTTTTTTTACTTGGATATATATCATTCGGAAGTAAAATATACGGGACATATTTTCTTTTTCTGTTTTTGTGAAAATTTTTTAAAATCTGTTTGTCTTTTGTGAATTATACATCAAGTTCTCTTAGTATTAAGTAAATATAGAGTTTTGTAGCAGTGGAACCAATGTTTTCGGAAGTAATTATGCTTATTATACCTTCCGCACTTAAAATATGTATCCACCTGCATACCTACGGAAAGATATTGAATGCATAAATTGTTACTAGAGTCAGTTGCGACACACATCAGACACGCCTAGCATTGTTACGAATATGTCAGGTCAGCGACAGCAACGGGAGTGTTACTGTATCGTTGACGCGACCTCCGCGAGGCACAATTCCTCACTCCTGTATTCAAATTAATCTTCGTATAGCCTATTGTGAAATGATTTTTCAGCAAAAAAAATTTTATCAACACCCACAGGATGATCTACATTTTCCTCAAATTGAATTCTATTAGGATATCAATTAATGGAATACTGCATAATTCAAGAAGAAAAAATTTATTTGTTCCTTATTTATGTAACTAAAACCGTAATATTTATTTATTTCGACACATAAATATAATTAGCACTTGTTTTCACTATGCACGATGACTCGCACGCACGATTCATAGATTTTACTGCCAATTTAAAATTTACTCAGTGCACCTACCACAAATTTATCACAGGTTTAGACCCATTTTGATAGTATGAACTGCAGACCCTCATATATGCGTGATTGGCAGTAATGAATGCTGTAACGATTGTGAGAAATAAGTATTGGCGCCTTCGAGAATAAAATTCGATAGGTTATATTCAGTAGTCACTCGCTACTCGAATTCGATTAGAATTGATAGATAGAAATCTCTATATGCGATGTAAATCACTCAGCTTGTCAAGTACCGTTTTATGAGATGCAAAATTCTGTCGAAAGTTGAAACCATTTTTTCTGTTTTGTTTATGACCAAATTACGAAATAGAATTGATAGACATGGGCATTATTGATCTACTAGATTTTATTTTAGGGAATTATCCATTTATCTATTTTGAATAGAATTGATCAATTGTATAATAGATTTCCCAAGTCGTCCAATTCAATTGAATTTGACAAGTGCTTTCTCCTCTTTGGAAACTATCGTTTCGGTGAAAGATGGATTGTCGGTGCAGAGAATCAAAAGTGAAAGATACGTTATTATCGTGTGATTGCGTTACATGGAGATTAGTCTTGCACAGTTTGCGAGGTGCAATAAAATGCAGGTTGTAGCGCCCGAAGATTATTATATTAACTCATGTTGATGCATTTTCTATCCTATTAGGACTGAGAGTTAGACCGCCGTGATAGTATGAATTATATCTGAATTAAGGGCAATCAGCGCGTGCAATGGAGCTCAGAATGGATGGTTGGTCTTTTCCGTAATCCATGTGCTCTCGGAATCATCTCCTCAACGTCAGACTTCGGTTTAATGTTACTAGAGGGAATTTTAGATTGTTAGACGCGAAAGCATAATCTGATTCCTAATCTAGCAAAATAGATTTTTTCCTTAGTTCGATCGTGGGATATTGAACTATGAAATCACTGATCGAGATGCAACGTTCAATCGCTCTAAAGACCAACGTGCATTGTACTCGAACTGATCGATTCAAAATCACCTGGTGATTTTATGCAAAGGATTCAACGATTTATTGCTATGGATTGGAGACCTTTTTACGGTTGCATTTGCGTAACAATGTAATATTGTCTACTTTGCAATAATATGCAATATATATATATAGTATCTAGTTATTAAAAATACTAATGTTTATTAATTTTTGTTTGCAGACCATTTTGAAATGTAATTTTATTGCGTCAAAAACAAATAAAATAAAGTTTTTAACTAACGGATTTGAAATGAAGTTTGACAAGCTTTACGACAGTAGTAAATATTTCTTGAAAATATAAGTCCTTTCTGTACTATTTTCAAATTAAAAATTTAAATTCCGAATACCTCAATACACATATCAGCATGTTTTGATTAAATGTATATTAAAAGGATCCTTCGAATTTCTAGTTTATAACCCTAAATGGACATAATGGTCATTTTATGAAACTCTGAGATATTAATTAAAATAATTGCATAATTGCAAAGCTCTAAGATTCTGGAATCAGAACTTCACAGGATGAACTAAAAAACAAATTAACTCTAAAGTTGCTTCAAGCGGGAGACAGGTTCTAAACATTCTCCATGTTCTAAACTCTGACTCCTAGAAATTTGCCATAATATAATTATTTTAATTAACATATCAGAATCTCCTGAAACATTCATTATTCTATTCAAGGTTATAAACTAGAAATTTAAATTATCTTTGAATATGCATTTGAAAAAATATGAGGATGTGTGTGAAGATATTCAAAATTTTAATTTTCGATTTAAAAAAACTATAGGATATATTTTTTTGGTTATCTCCATCATTAGATTGGTCAAATCTACTCTCTAAATCTGAAACAACGATAAGTATACCCCTTTATACTGACAACCCGTCGTATTAGAGACGTTCTATTACGGGACTAAAAAGAGGTTCACTAGGACAATAATTTCGCGGGCTTTCAAGGAAATCGGAGACAAAAAGTTTTTAGGCAGGTACACTTGACGAGTTTTGCCCCATATGCAGGTAGCAAAGCGAATGTGAGGGTAAATCGACAACTGATTGACTGGTTCGATATCAGGCAAGGTTTTAGGCAAGGAAGCGTTATGTCCTCTTATTTGTTTATTACATTCATGTATGAGTGTCTGAGATTGACCCCTTTTAAGTAATAGAAAGTGTGGATCCCAGAATAGTGAAGGTGCGAGGCTTAACGTATGTAGATGATAAAATTGTTATGGCAGAGTCACTCGAAGGCTTACAGAGAATTTTGAGAAAACAGAATACTAGCATGAAGAAAATGTGTCATAAAATCAACGTTAATAAAACTAAAAGCATGTTATTTGAAGGAAATGGTGAGAAATTAGTGTACAACATTACCTAAGACGATGATAGGATATAATCGATGGAGAAAAAGCCAGGCGTATAAGCGAGGGTAGGGAGGTTATCGGCAGAGTACGACTCGTTACCACAAGTAAACAATAACAAATAAAGATAAGATTGCGATACATAATTCTTTACTTTCACCCACTGTAATGTAAGAATAGCGAGACCTAGACTTACGAAGAAAAGGATAAGAGTAAAGTTAATGCATTTGACATTCAATTTCTGCGGAATAAATGCGATAAAATTAGGGTTCTGACAGTATGTCACGTCAACGGCCAAGCTGGATATGCGATTATTTTGTTATAAAGTATTATATTTGCTGCGAAATATTTGTATACCAAAACTCGACGTCATCACTAAACCACCACTTACTACATAAGCACAATGTAGGTCCCAAAGTGCCGAATTCAAATTCAAAGTAAGTTACTGCTTAACCTATTACAACATTCTACAAATGCAAAGCTACCTTCTTTATTTTTCTTAAATTAAAGTAATCGTTTTTTTGTTATTCACTGTTTTGCAATATTTTCCTGGTGTCTTAAATTAGCTCATGCTTTTACATACTCTTAAATATTGTATAATATTACAGTTTTGTTTGTTCTGTAATGTAGCATGACAAAAAAGTGACTTCTGCTGCAACAGCAGCAATTTTGAATGGGCCACCAAGGAAACGGAAACGGAAAATTGTTGATGAATACTGCTGTCCAACAGAAAAACCTAGTAAGTGACATCTGGCATAGAGACTATTTTTCGATACATGCGCATGAGAAAATAACCTCTATTGAAAAGTCACTTACTAGGTTTTTCCGCTGGACAGCAGAATACTCCTCGGAACGTCACGAAATAATTACTCGAACAACAACTCAACTGATCATTTCAAATCAATTTCCCATATCAATTATTTCAAGTCAAGGTTTTCGTAACTTTATGGGTATTGTGGAACGACGTTATCAGTACCTTGCCAAAGGACGACCTCTAAAAGATTTATAGAGCGTGTAATCATGTGGTACAACTTCTAAAAAGAGATATCTCTAAAATATGTAGTGTGTCTTTAGATACAGATGAATGTTCATCAAGGGCTGAAGATCCATATGTAGTAATAATAATAATACATTATATCGACGAAGACTGGAAAATTATATGTTTTCCTCTAAGTATTAAACATTGAGATAAATGTCTAAATGCGATTAATTTGGCAGGTAATTTAGAGAAGGTAATAGAAGACTAGAATATGGAAGAAAAAGGAACCTCAATCGTACAAGACAATGCTGCTGTTGTCACAGCTGCAGTGAATTTGCTTGATGAAGTTAAGCATAATCTCTTGTTCTGATCACACCCTACAACTTTCTACAAAGGTCTTAGTTCGAAAAAGAGAATAAAGAGAATTTGTAAAAAGATCCGCAGAATAGTTACGTATTTTCATCACTTCAATGTTACTATTGCTGCCCTAAGAAAAAAACAAGTGGAGTTAAAGTGGAAAATAAGGAATCTAATTCAAAGCTGTCCTACCAAATTGAATTCAACCTTTCTTATGTTAATAAGATTTTTTGAAAATCGAGTTCCGGTAACTGCAGCAATTTCGGATCGGCAGGTTACGAAACAAGATCACCCTAATAAATTTACATTGACGAATGAAGACTGGAATTTAATTGAGAGCCTGGTGAAGGTATTACATCCACTGCCCAGATTGCAACGACCTTGTTCTCTTCTCAATCTGATGCTACAATATCGATGGTCGAGCCCGTGATAAAAAGTCTTTTATAGTATATTTCGTTATCCTGCACTGGCGTACTCCAAGAGCACTCCGGCTGCTCCATCTTACTTCTTCATACTTCTTCCTTCTCACTCCGACCTGCTTCGGTGCAGGGTGGAGTGCACCAGTGCAGGATAATCCAATTCGGTATTAGATTATCATCTTGAACCTACTGCTGAAAACTGTAATCTCATCAAGCACTTGAACAAGGTAGTTTCGAAACAACTGATAGTACGATTTCGAATGCAATCTAACCCAAAAGAGAATCTTACGGCTGAACAATTTTCTGCCCTTCGCGACACACGGAACAAGTCACTGCAGTCTGAACAGAATGAAACCACTAGAACGAAAATTAGAAATCTCTACTTTGACATGATTTTTCGGCTTTCGTGGTATAAAATACTGTTCGAGACTTGTGTGAAAGGTACTATTACATACTTCATCCGTTCCTTCTGTACACGAAGTTGAGATCAATTCATATTGCCATAAGTGTACATTACACTGAGAGACATTTCATTTCAATAAATGATAATAACGTTTAAAACTTTAGTATTCTACAATATCAAAACACGGAAGAAAGTGATGCGTTTCAAAAATTGATATAGAGGTTTTTAACTGGCGAATTTTATATTTGCGTTACAATAAGTGAAAGAAGCGTTGCACTATTTAGCATAAAAATTGTGAATATTTAATATTCAGTATATCAAAGTAAATGAGCCGTTTCAAGATGATATTAACGTAATGAATGCGAAAGAATAAAACAATCTTTTCAAACTTTCGTACAAACTATATGAGATTCTGAAATACACTATACGAAAAATGATGACTCATCGTTAGAAAGAATCAAGTGGAAGAAAAAAAGTATAACTGCAGACAGAGAGAGAGAGAGAGAGGTTAACACAATTGGTACACTTAATTGCGTACATTCTCAGCTTAAAGCTGACGCCTAATTAAACGTATACATATAAATGCTCGCACGCTACGCAGAAATACATAGCTGAGTGTATTAGGAAATAAATACTATATAATAAATACTAAATGTAAAATATAATAGCGCTTGTGACAAAAATATTACCTTACTGAGGAGAGCCAATGCGACTCCTGTTGAGAAAATATTAATTAACATGCTCGCCAACTTCAAATGAAGATTTTGAATTGAAAATAAATACCTGTTATTACTCATAAGAAAAATCCCAGAGGGCCTTGCTGCTTGAAAAAAGCCTGCGTTGGGTTGAGTATTCTTATTAATAAATTACATCAGTGGAAACGAGAAGCTTTTATTTCTCAATTGAATATAGAAAAATAATTACTTAATTTTAAATTAATTAATTTAAAATAAAATAATGAAAAGTTCATACTGAACTGAATATTTTATATTAAATACACAAATTTAATATCACATGATGAATTATTGTACTTTGAAAAATAATCTTTCTATCTTTTCTCTTTTCTGAAATATTATGTACAGATTCAAAATAAGTTCGA
>JAWWLR010000149.1:31751794-31766345 GCA_035041075.1 Acraspis erinacei
AAAGAACTTCGTTCCAAAAATTGTTGCATTTTGATCCAAAAACGGTTTCCCTTGATTATGTAACATTAATATGTGAATTTGGAATAAAAAGTAAAAAGGCTGCGCAGACGGATCATCGAAATAAATTGATTCAGCGTTCATGTGATTAAAATCAGACGTGGCTTGAATAGACGCAACAGCCTCTTTGTTAAGAAAACCATTATCAATCAAATGAAAAGCACAGCATCTCGCTTTTGGAAGAATCAAAATACCAATATCGACGTAAACCCTCAAAGCAGAAAAAGGTTTGATTTTGATACGATTATTTTTTTGATGACAGACAATGCATCTGGATTGAGAAATCATACGTCTTCTTGTTGGAAGTTTGATTTTCCTAGAGTCAGAATCTGAAATTCGATCTTCACTGTTTTTGGCATAATAAGTGATAATTAAAACTTAATTCACAAGTAATTATTTCACCTGCAAAAATAACGAGAATCTGAGACTGATGTACAGAACTATTAAATAATAAGGATTTAAAAAAGAGTGTAGCCTATAAAGTCTATGCAGTACCTGTGTAAAAAGCTTACAATCACTACGAAAATTGTCAATACTGATAAAATAAAACTACAATAATATAATCTGGAACAGATGTATGTACGCATTAATATCACATCGAGTGGATAAGAACTCTTTAACTGGTCGAAACGTGGAAGAAGAATGAAGGAGAATATAGCTCAAAGCATCAAAAGCAAACGCAAATACCGTGTGGAGGGGGAAAACAGTTGTACGTAGCGCAGATGTAGTCGCACATGAACGATAGCGTTTTGTTTCCTATTCCACTTATTTTGGTTGACTTTAATCTCAATCCTCTTTGCCCAAGGGCGTCCAAGTGGCTAAGACCGGCAGTAAATGTTGCTTAAGAAAAATAACTTAAAACTAATAAATTAATAAAAATCAATTAATACCTTAAAATAATGCGCTCGGTTCTTAACGATCACGGAACTAATAAAGTATAAAAATAAGTAATAAAATATATAAATTTTTTATCTGAATATGATACGTTTTAAGATAAAATAGGATAGTTCAATTTTCAATTACAAAAATAAGTTTTTCAACAAATAAAATAAATTTTCAAGCAAAAATAAGTAAGGTGTATTATTACGAATATCACGCAAAAGCAGAATATTTCAATCCTGAGTTGAAATAATTGCATACATTTTCTACAAAGTATTAAAGTTTTAAATAGAAGTTTCAAACTACTTGTGGCATTTCTAAATTGAGTTGAATTTCAATAAATGAAGGTTAATTTTCTACCAAAAAAAGAGAAATGTTTAACGCAAAATGGTATAATATAAATTTAAGATAGTAAAATTAGCTTGTAAATAGTCCAAGTAAATTTTTAACGAAATCATTCAATTTGTATCCAAACAAATAATTTTTCATACAATGAGCTTAAGCGTGTATAAAACATCCACAACAAATGCAATCAAATATGGACTCAAAGTCTTAATTTATAATTAAAAAACACTAATTGTTGACCAACAAAATGAATTTTCTACTAAAAGATAAGTCTTGATAGAAAAAAATTATTTTCCTTACCACAAAATTGAACTAAGACCTTTAAATTGCCCCATTTCCCATTTCTACTCCCCCTACATTTTTGAACTCTCAATTCCAATCCTTGGAAAAATATTCGACCCACCGACGGACACCCAAATGTAATCCCTTTTCATTTCTAATTTTTCAACAATTGATTCAATAAAAGTAAATAAATATAACTGTGTATAAAGATCAGTAGAGTGTCGAATTCTGCGTTAAATTGGTAATAATATGAAAATTAAAATTTTCCCTAGCGGACCTAGTGAACGCATCGGTCACTAGGGAACCAGTTACACCGAAAAGCCTACAGTAAGCCTTCTTAGAGTAAGCTGCCTGAAATGGTCGTTTTTCCACAAATTTTTTTATTTTTTTATATTTTTAATGTTATTTTTTATTCTTTGCGCATACCATACTGTATATAAATAATTTATTATTTCAGACATTTTTTAAAATACAGTAATTATTTCATGTCATATAAGATTTTGAATAATGAAGCATAAAATTCATTTTAGCTTTCTACAAATTATCACAGATTCAATAAAAAACTGCCGGAAATTTTTGCCAATTCACGCATTACTTTTTGAGGTGATTTATGGAAACTTTCTACATATAGCCCAAAATTGAATTTAAACGTGTCTTAAAATTTTCTGTAATTCATGGCCATTTTAATCTAACAAATTGCTTTTTTTTTAATTTTCGAAAATTTATGAAAACTCTCTGTAATATACGGTGACCTTACAGCAATTTATTGTAGCTTTATTGTAGCTCTTCTCTTTACTTACATCTTGGTAGTAATGCTGTATAGAAGGAATAGACTATATGGTTGTAGTAATGTAATATTGTAGAAACTGATGCTATTGTTTCTACTTCTATTACTGTGGTCTACTCTCCATTAAAGTTAAAATTCTTCAAGTTCGTGACGCCACCTCAGCATTATATTATAAACTAGAAATTGTGTATTTTAAGATACATATCGGTAATCAGAAGGTCCTTTGTTTTTATAAACTAAGTTTTTGTTCGATTTCTTCAATGGTCTCTTAACACGTCTTTTGTTTGGGATTGTGACTGCAGAGTATTAATTTTTCGAGTAGTTTATTATTGTTTTTGTTTACCATTCTTTTCCATGCAGCGCTGGCACATTGCTATATTGAAAAGTACAATTTATGTATCTTTTCAGGTGCTTTTAACTCCTTTAGTATACGTAAAATATTGGACTCTCTGCATTCTTTTTTCAAAATTACCTATACATATATTTTAAAATTTCCTGGATTTCGTTTAAAATGTGAATTGGAAAAAATATTTGAAATTTTTTAGAAATTAAATTTTGTGTTTAAAGTAAAATATAAAATAAGAATGATTTATATTTTTTAATCAAAATAATTCTCTGATGCCTTTTTATCTTTTAAACTGAAAAGTTAGTTATTCGTTGAGTACTAAATCTGAGTGATAGAAAGGTAAGTGCAAATGAAGAAAAACATATATTGGTTAATTATTATTAGCTTATTATTTTGCATACAATATTAAATAAAATAAATATTGAAGTTAAATATTCTTTAACTAAGAAAGTAAATTAATTATTGACTTTGAGATTATGTTATTTAAGATAGGATATGATTTTTATTAGGCTGTGTCTAGTCGTCCCGAAAAATTAAGGGAGTTGGAAAAGGGGCAGGGGTGTGACTTTACATTGTTTCTGTGACTACAAATTCGGGACGACTAGCCCAGGTAATGAAACATGTTCGACTATTCATCCCGAATTTCGGGACGACGGGACACTTCGTAATCTTTTTCCCGTATTTGAACAAAATTCCTTTTTTTCCCTTCTCGTTTTTTTGCTTACATATGAACTAAATTAATAGAACCCAATAAAAAAATCTATATATTTTTGGTTAGAAGTTCATTATTTTTAATCGAAACTTTTAAACATATTTTTCTAACTGAATTCATCATGTTTGTAGCTAAAAAAATTAATTACACAATTTTGATTTTTAAATTTAAGCAACTAAAAATAGGAATCTTCAACAAAAAAGTGGTTTAATTTAAATTTTTAAAGAAAATAGTTGAATTCTCAAGAAAGGAAGATTCATTTTTAATAAAATAGTTGCATTTGTATGCAACAAAGACGCAATTTCTACTAAAATAGATGCATATTTAAATTAAAAAGACAAAAACTAAAAAAATAGTAGAATTTTCATCAAGAAATGATTTCACGTGACTTATAATACCAAAATATGAATTTTAAGTAATGTGTAAATTTTCTAGGGGAATAGTTGAATTTTTTAACACAAAAAGGTAAATTTTCAACGAAAAATAAGGGCGTTTTAACAAAATTTTTGAATTTTTAAACAAGTAATTTAATTTGAAACTAAACACATAATCTTCAGGAAGAAGGAAATGCAAAAACAAATAGAAATTGAAGGCAATCAAATTACTAACAAGAATATTATATCATGGTTAACGCAAATCTTAATTTTTTAAATTCTCTAGTTTTTCCCTCATCAATTTTTGATTTTCCTGGACCATTCATATTCCAAGACCTTTTGTAACATGACTTTCTGTACCATTATTTCGTATTATTTGTTTCATTGGCGGAATTCGAAAAATAACGTACATGAATGAAGCAACTCCCCCTCCTTTCGTAACAAATCATAAAAAAAAACTATCGACTCCTCACTACCTCTTGAGCGGGTATATAATTTTAGTACGGTTCCTAATGTGTATTTTGCAACAATTCGTATAAGAAAATGTACTGCCGAGCTCCCTGAACCATACATTTTTCACTACACGATTTCTGTTTTTCATTTTATTTCTTTACTTTTGTTTGTGAACAGTTCTTAAACTGAAACCGGCCAAAAGGATTCTTTTCAAATGGACGTGCATATAAAAAATGAGTCCGTGTTGGCGGCAAGCATCCAACGCCTTTGTTCCCAAAAAACTGGCATGCATATCTTGCATGCCAATTAAGTCTTCCATCTTGTTCCGTTTCCGAAGAAAATTCGATTAAAAGAAAAGCTTGCAATAAGTCTCATCCATTAATTTTGAAATTCAACATCCCCTCCTCAAAGTTTTTTGTAGACTAAAAAAATCGCCCTCAAAACTGCAAATTATTTTTTCGCGATAAATGATATTGTGCACAACATTTTAAAAGATACCAGTTTCTCCATATTTCCCATGAAAAGGCACAATTTAGAGACTAGTAATTGTTTGATTAATTCCCAATTGACTTCAACTAATCATATTTAGTTCACAGTAATATTATAAAAAATATTACTGTGAAACTTCATGAACGATATAATTTATTCGAAAAATAATTCATTTTCAGGATTGACAGGGGAAAAATTGTTTAAACAAATAATAATTGTTTTAAAATCTGAAACTGCTCCCTTAATTTGAATCACTGCAATTTCACTATTCTTCAGTGACACACTTCTATCTATCAGTGGATCAGTTGAATCATTCGAGTATAGAGTCCTTTTTATATTTTTTGAAGAACTTTCCGGGCACAATATGAGGGTGTTGGGGGATTTAAAATTAAGATTTCTTAGTTGGACATTATCTGCTGAAAATTCCTTAAGAAATTACTAAACTTTAATTTACAGAAACCTAAAAACATGTATTTGTTTTTCCCATTCAAATTCTAATTAATATAATATTGATGCATCAAAAATCGACGCTCTGTGTCCCCTATTCCCCTGTTTTCCTGTTTTTTGAAAAAATCTTCTTTTTTTCCCTCTTTTCAAGATACTTTCCCTTTTTCTCCCTATTTTAGATTTTTACACTTACATTCGAACTAAAATGAAACCCCATAATGAAATGAAACTATTTTTGTCAAAAATAAAAATATTTGTTTGAAAATTCAATCATCTTCGGTTGAAGATTAATCTTTTTTGGTTGAAAGCTTGACTACTGCATATTTGGTTTAAAATTAATCGTTTTGGTTAAAATTTCAACCATTTGGCTGACAAAAATGTACCACTATTTTACCTTAAACTTAAATATTGAACCGCTATTATTTCTGCAGTAGTCTAAAAAATCAAATTGATGAATTTTTCTATATTTTTTAACTTATGGTATAAAAGAGAAAGAACATAAGAACAATATAAGAGCATGGCAATTGTTATATTTTATTGCTTATCTGCACAAAAAATAAGGTTTATTAGATAAGCAATAAAATATACATATTGCGTTGTTCTTATTTTGTTTTTATGCTCTTCCTTTTTTTATACCATTCGTTAAAAATATAGATAAATTCATAAATTTGATTTTGCAGACCACTGAACGAATTATAGCGGTATCTTGGAAAGAGTGGAAAAAGAGGATTCTTTCAAAAAGGGGAAAACAGGGAAATAGGGGACACAGTGTGTCAAATTTGGATGTAGAGATATTTTCTCGTGCCTTCGGGCCTTTGAAACATTGAAATGAAAATGAGAATATGAATGGGAAAAACAAGTACCTGTTTTCAAATTTTTATAAATTAAAGTTTATTAATATCTTAAGCAATTTTCAGTAAATAATTTCTACTTTACACTCTAATGACTCAACTGATTCAACTGATCCACTGATAGATAGAAGTGTTTCACTGCCTCACAGTGAAATTCCACTGATTCAAATTAAGAAAGCAGTTTCATGTCACATTCACGGCAAAGACGACTTTTAAAAAACTGTTTTCAGCAATTATTATTATTATACGGTAAAATTAAAGTTTCAAAGTATTTTAAAACTAATTTTCGGTTTGTAAATCAATTATTATTTGTCCACTAAATTATTTTCTCTGTCAATCCTGAAAATGTATTATTTTCCGAATATATGATATCGTTCATGATGGTTGCCAGTAATAGATTTATTTAACATATTTTGAAATTGTTGAAGCAAATCCTATCTTTTTACGCATTTTTCTTTTCATAGGAAGGTTGGAGAAAATGGTATCTTTTCGAATCTCTTACACAATGGTGTTTATAGGAAAAAAACGCATTTGCAGTTTTAAGAGTGATTTTTAGGAGTCTAAAAAAACAACCTTGGGGAGGGGGTGTTGAATTTCAAAATAATGAATGTCTTATTGCAAGCTTTTCCTGTAATAGAATTTTCTTCGGAAACGGAACAAATTGAAACTCTTGGATTGCAAGATATGCGTGCCAGTTTTTTTGGGAATACACGCGTTGTTTGCATGCCGCCTATGAGGACTATTTTTTATGTGTATGTCCATTTGAAAAAAGTCCTTTTGACCAGTTTCAGTTTGAGAATAATTCACAAAGAGAAATAAAATGAAAAACAGAAATCGTGTAAGGAAAAATATATGGTTAAGGCAGCTCGGCAGTACGCTTTTTTATATGAATTGTTAAAAAAACACATTTATATGTATTCAAATATCTTATTAGTTTCACTCAAGTGCATAATATTGTCAATAATTAATATTTGTACTTGCTATAAATGACGGGAAAAACATTATACAGATACTAAATTTATAATTGTTTGCATTTTTGTAAAATAATAGTAATACCTTGTTCAATTTCACAATTTCTGAAAAATATATGATTTAAATAAATATATTAATTTTGGTACCATTTATTAAGTATAAAGTTCCGAAATTTGAATTATGGTATTTTGAGAATCCCGCCTGAAATCTCGCAGTTTCGAGATTTTCGAAATTTTTTCACCTTTGCCGTTTGTTCTTCATCATTTTTAATGAACTGTATTGTATTATTAAATATTCAACGTCTTTTACGTGAGAATAACTACAAATTAGTAAATCCGTGCGGGAAAAGCCCCGCTGAGCCCTCTTAGGATGAAGGTCCTCAACGGGGGCTCGCATGGATGTTCCACGCGTGGAAACATAGGAAATAAATATAGTTCAGAAAAAATTCTAAGTTCCATTTTTACAACAAATTTTAAATGTTCATAAAAATTACATTCCCTGCCATTGTAAAAAGTTGTAAAGTAGTCTATAACAGCAAACAATGAAATATTACGCGAGTTTCAACTTGTCGGTTTAGCGAAGTGGTTAACACTCCCGACTGTTAGGGAATAGATTTAGGTATAGTTATGCAGGTTCGATACCCTCGCAGCGTTAGAAATTTTATTTGTAATATAATGTTTAAAAATGTATTATATTTATTTACTCCAAACAGGACTATGAATATTTAAAATCAAAATACTCGTAATCAATTAATATTTATTTTTTGACTGCCTTTTTTATCTCTCAACGACTACGTGAAAAGAGTTAATGTATTCTGTGTGCAGTGCGTGTGGAGATTAATATATTAATATGATTCAATTCAAGCAGTAAAAAATAATAAAATTGATCCCCTAATTCAGTGACAGAAGCTCTTCATAAAATTGAAATCCGAATTATTTAAATCTACTAAACCATCAATTGATCCTATCCGGGCTACGGTCGGGCAGCCCGGCTATATCACGGCCATGATCTATGGCCGGACGCTGGCCAGCGTAGCGTGACGATGCTGGCCGGATTCCGACCAGAAACCCTGGAGACAGTCCGACTTAAAGCCGGACTCCCCGGCCAGCTTCCGGCTTAAGGCCGGGCTCTCCAGCCGTAGACTGGCCAGCCCCCGACTTAAATTTCCACCCGGAAAGATGTCTATTTTATTGATCAGCATTGAAATTATTCCAAAGTTGTAAGATAGTTAATGTACTGATCGACATAGTTTATTAGTTTCATGCTCGAGCTTTTGATCCACGAAGTGGAGCCTCTTCAGGAATTAATAACATCTCCCACCCAAAATTTGGACTGTATTAAGGCTTGTCAAAATTTTGGATAGGAGATCCCGAGTAAAAATTCTTCGACTTCGTTTCGACAAGTTTCTACGTCTTCAACAAATATATTTAATTCTTGAGTCGCATATGTATTATATTTGTTTGACGAGAATACCAAAAATGTTGTTTGTTTTTAGCTATTTCTAACGGTTTAGGAGATCCTTCTAGAAAGTTACAATTTGAATTTTTTTAAAGAAAATTTTTAAGGTCTATACTTGTTCAGACCCACGGAATCTGAATTTTTAAATTAAAAATAACTAATTTAATAATTACAAATTTTTCATATATCAATTTTAATTTTATTTATGAGTCAAAAAAGGTTCGACCATCTCAAGACAAGGCCAAGAAAAGGCTCGGATTGAGACAATTAAGCGTCGTCTTATCCAAGACAAGGCTCGACTTGAGACCAGTAAACGCTGTCTTACCTCCCGCGACCATAAACGCAAGATGAAGGCCTATGTCTCGACTCAGTTTTGAGACGCAGCCAAACATCGATGCCTTGGAGACGATCTCAAGACATCACCAAGTCGAACTCAAGTCGAAGCATTTTTACTCGGGATGTTATTAATTCTTAAAGGGGCTCCACTTCGTGGAACGAAAATTCGGTAATAAAAATAACAAAGTATACCGAACGGTAAATATACAAATATATATCCTTGGAATAATAATTTGATTTTTTAGAACGAGAATAGAAACAATTATGAACGAGATCTTTACAGATTTTGAATTTTCTGGATTGTTTTGAGTTTTTTAGTGGAAAATATGAAACTTTTTGGCTCTCCTCCGACTGATACTTGCCATTAGTACTAGAAAGAAGATATCCTAAAAGGTTTCAAATTATCTACTCCGAAATCCGGAAGAGTCATTTAAGAAAATGTCTAAACAATAACCAAAGTTTTAGTTGTTCAAATGGATTTTGATAAATTCAAGAATTCAACATAGAATTTTTATATTCATATTCTTTTACATGACATGATTCTTCAGACTGTCAAATAACTTTCTAAGAACCTACAACTACCTCTAAACCTCTACATTTTTTGGTGCTAATAAAAGTTTATTTCCTCAGTTAAATAAAAAGCTGACTAAATAAAACATTTCAAGAAGGAAAGAGTATTTAAGTTGACATAATTACAAGCAATGGTCTCCCCAAGACTTTTTAATCAAAGCAATCAGTCATTTCTTCGTTAACCGCGACTTTTTTTCGCTCGTCATTAAAACTCGATATTTCTACGTTCCTGTCTTGCTGCTGGGCAAGAACTATTAGGTGAAAGAAGCGATTCGAATCCATCAGATCGATGAATGAACGATAAAGTTGAATTGCCCTGTATCTCAATACGATTACCGATTATCTCCTGCGGACTGCTTTGAAATTGTAATCGATCGGCACGTGCGGGTATGATATAATCCAATCGCAAATCAGGGCGGATATTCTTGAGGCGATCCTGCGATGGAGAAGTCTGTGGAGAGTGACTTAATTCCACAAATCAGGAAGTGATTTCCATCGAAGAAAAGCAATGTTCTTCAGTCTCTTTCGCCTTTTTTCGCTTCTTTTGAATGTAGAGAAATGCGATTAGCATTACGTATCAATTGCTGAGTGGGAGATGAAAAAGAAATTTGCCTCTCTCTTGTACGATACGGAGAATAGGGTATGTAAGGTAGAGTCAGGTGCTTCCTGTTCTCTCTAGCAAAAGCTTTATGTAGATTTGTATTCGTGCAAATTGGATGCCAAGTAGTAACATCGCGGAACGATCATAGGATTTCTAATTTCTCGTTTTTGAGATCCGTAGGGTGATTTCTGCAGACATAGTGTTCTTCTTAGGCGAGGACTTTCTTACCATGCAGGAAGTGGAAAGATGCATTTGCCTATTGCTAATAAGACAGCAGCAACACGAGCGTAACGCTCCCTTTCTTGAAGACCTAAAGGCATCATTTACAAAACTGGTTCATTTTAGGTGGAATTTGAACAAAATTTATTCGTTGAAAAATAAGGTTTAGATGATAAGAATCGTTTACTGAAATAAATGTATTTATTTTAACACTATTCGAAGGCAAATAGTTGCTTATACTTAGATCTGAATTCCATGTTGTTCCGAGATTTTTGCGCAAATGCACATCAATTAGTTTCATGATAAAACTGGTTAAAATTAGAATATGAATGATCTACATCTAAATTATACCTAGTACATTTTTATATCAGGTTTCGAAGAACATTTTATAAATAACTGAACCTGTGTATGGGTAAACAGGGGTATTTCCAGCAACCTTTTATTGAACGTGATCTATGATAAAAAAATGAATTTATTAAAATTATGAGAATTTCAAATAGATATTTGTATGCGGTTTATTATTCTATTTTCTATGAAGTTGCATTTGAGCGTTAATAATCTTTTCGTTAAGAGAAATTTGTAGAAGAAAAAATATTTTTTACCTCGCAATGCTTTGTTGGTTCAGATAATTATGCTTAGCAATATAACAATAATAATAATTTTTTTAATAATCAATGTAATTATGATTTGTGTACATTTATTTAGTTTCTAATAAAATTGTTTCTATAAATATTTAATATTTATGTATTTTCAGAATTGAAATCTCAAAAATCAATCATAAACATGCAAAATTAATTTGGTAAAGTCGTGAACATCTTGAAGTTAACATAACCGCCCAATATCAAAAGTATTCTTATTAGACGAGAATTTCTTTACTGCCTGCAGAAACACCCCTGTTTACCCTACAGGTTTTTATTATAATTTTTTTACTTCTCACCAGGAATTTACATATTTTCTTTCAAATTGTCTTCATGCCACCAAGTTCGTTTGTTACATGTGTTTCTACTCAGAGGAGAATATCGCAAATGTATTACTTTTTGTAAAGGCAACACGCAATCTCTAAATTATGAAGAAACTTCAATAATATACCAATTCGAAATGGTCTTTACTTACATATGAATGCATCCTTACAATAACTTGAAAATAATTTTTTTTCGTGAAAAAACAAAATCAATGCAATTTTTAATCATGCAACGTTGAAAGTTTCATGTAGCTCAGTCTCAAAAGAAAGTGTTAACCTTGCACAGTTCTCATTAATCTGTCTTCGCTTTTGAATTCGCTTAAAAGAAAACGTCATGGTCCCTCAAAAGAATTTATTACATGAGAGAAAGCATGTACTGTGCGCACTTCTTTAAAAATAAAAGATGCTCAGTTCAGAACCGAAATGCCGACACTTTACAGCATGAGAAGTTACATTCGGTTAAGTTTTACATATAGCGACTTCCTTGTATGGATCGTACAAGAACTTAAGACTTTCGTCTAATTTATTGTGATGTCTCAAGTAAAAACCAATCAAAAACTTTCTCCCAAAGGAAAGAACCAAACTGCTCATAAAGTACGTGTCTACATTTACTACTGTGTACAGTAGGTTCTTCTGCAAATGTATCAAAAATTACTAATTCTGCATTCACCGCTAAAGCCAAGGAAAAGGAGAAGAAAAATGGATAAGGAAGGTCCAAAAAGGGGTCTGAATATTCCCCGAATTCTACTTTAAATCATTTTTATTTTACTAAAAGGGCCTAGGGGGCTAAGCATGTACCCCCGCACCTAACAAGCCTATATTGGCACCATATATTGACATCTATGTGAATATAAAATGCTGCAAATTTCAACCTTAAAATTTCATTTTTTGGGGAGCTTTGGAAGGGGGAGTTAAATAACAAAAATGGGTTTTTCTCGTAAACGGCTGAACGGATTTTGACGAACAAAATATATGTTGTGTTAACCAAAAAGAGTAATTTCAGAAAAAAAGTTTGGATTCTTTTCGATAAAAAATAGGGGTAAAAATGCTTTCAAATTTTTAAAATATTTTTTTGAGGTTATTTTTTAGAGATACACCTCCAATTTTATTCCAACAGAAACCTTGAAGTGTCTACTTTAACATACATTTTTATCATATTTTTCGTGGTGGTGCGTCATGGTGAAAAATGATGAAAATCATGCATGCCGCACAGCATACAGCACACTCTCGCTCCAGTCGGGCACATCGAACTCCAATATTCGGTTTACACTTTATTAGTATAATTAAGCGGTCGGGTGGAATAATGGTGCACTTGTATTTAAGGAATCACTTCTTTTTCATTACTGTTGTACATAACATTCTGGAAAACAAAAACCAAACTTCTGAAAATTCAAATACACCATTATTGAATCCAACCGTTCAATCTTCGCTTCTTATCATTTAGTCAACCTCTCTAATCTGCTCATGAGAAGCTTTTCGCTATTTCATAATTCTTCTTAAAAACTGATTGATTTGTATTTACGATGGATATAATAACTACTGAATGAAATAGCACTAAACGCATGCCCTGAAATGTGTATAACCTTTCTTATAACAGCTTTTGTTTTTTGGTAGTCATTTGTTTCTCTGACTAGTACTGCTACTACTACTACTACTACTGAATTTTGGAAAGTGACATTGACGATCCAAATAGTTTGCGCAAAAACCTAGGAGAAGGTGATGTTTTCATCCTTGATCGTTATTTTTTGTGATGTCAAAGAAAAATTAGAGGATGAGCGTTTTAAAGTCTTGATGCCTGCTCTTAAAGGCAAGTGGAAACAACTGTCCACGGAAGAATCCAATAAGTCTCGTTTAGCCACTAAAGTTCGCTGGGTAGTTGAATCCGTACACGGTATACTTAAACAAAAATATTGCCTTTTGGATCAAAAAATCGACATCAAGCTCATACCGAAAATTGGGATATTTCAGAATCTCGTCATTTCTGAGCAACACTTTTGGAAAAAGGTTTCATTCTGACGATGACACTTTTGAGGACATTCTGCAGAGAATGCATAGTTAAAAAGAGGTGAAGAATACTTTGGCGACTGAGGTAGAAGAAAATGGTTGGCTTCGTCGGAAGATACCTTTCAAAAGGGTTACATCAGATGACATTTTTAGATGGTCCAGAAATGACGGAAAGCGATTTAAAGCTCTTATTGACTGGTGCATACCAACTGAGCCAAGCGATATCATATTTGACAGAAATTATGGATAAAGATGGGAAACTGAAGATTCAGTACGTTAAAGACCAGTCAAATGTACTCAAATTGAAAGTTTCTATCTTGTCATATTTCTCGCACAGCATACAGATTCTTCTTGAGATATAGACCTAACAGCGTTAGTGTTTCTGATTTGCCGCATTTCTCATGCGAATGTGCTAACGGAAAAAGGACTGTTGGCTGTTGCTCTCATATTGTTGCAATAGGGGACTCACATCCAAAAAGCACCCTGTTTTGTGAGGGGCGAGGGGACTCACACCCAAAAGCATCCCGTCTTGTGAGAGGCGAAGGGACTCACACTCAAAAAGCACCCCGTTTTGTGAGAGGTGAGGGGACTCACAGTAAAAAAGCGCCCCGTTTTGTGAGAGGCGACGGGAATCACACTCCAAAGCTCTCCATCTTATGATGGCGAGGGGACTCACACTAAGAAAGCACCCCAATAAGGAGTTCAAAATCGTATTGCAACCTCCTCGTGCTGAACTCTGGAAACTATCATTCTTATAGGCCAACTGCAGACGATTCTTATTTAAATATATTATATACAATTGTAATTTCACCACAGGGTAATGTTTTAAAAATGCGCATTTGTTTTTCATAATGCTATGTACAAAATAAATGAAAAATAAGTGATTCCTTAATATACACGTGCACCATTATTCCAGCCGACCGTTTAATTAAACTAATAAAATGCCAACCGAACAGTCGAGTTCGATGTGCCCGGCTGGAGCGAGATAATCTCAAAAAAATATTTTCAAAATTTGAAAGCAATATTTACCCCTATTTTTTACCTAAAAAAATCCTAACTTTTTTCTGAACAGAACATATATTTTGTTCGTCAAAATCGGTTCAGACGTTTTCGAGAAAAACCCATTTTTGATTTTACTCCCCCCTCCATATCTCCCAGAAAAATGAAGTTTTAAGTTCGAAATTTGCAGAATTTTATACTCACATAGATGTCAATATATGGTTCCAACATAGATTTGATAGGTTCGTCGGCCATTTTTACATGCTCATCCCCCTAGGCTCTTTATTTGAATGAAGAACATTTTTTCTCAATTTTCACTTAACTCTCAATTTTGGGCTGGCCTCGGGTCTGGATGACCCAGAATCGGATTTTTTTCATCTCAACCTTCCGGACCGTATATTTAGTCTCT
>JAWWLR010000149.1:31866962-31877171 GCA_035041075.1 Acraspis erinacei
CTCCCTACTTAACTCAAATTTGATATTTGATTTCATTTGACAAACAACAAAAATAAAAGAAAAATCATACAATCATAATAGGCCCACAGATTACAGAGCCCAAAATACTCTGAAAACCAGCCGAGATGAATTTTCAACGAAAAAGGTTGAGTTCTCCAAGACTTTTTGCTCATATTTCATGGACTACACACTTTTTTCGAATGAGGTATGCCGCAATGTTACACCGCAGTGCGGCTTGCCGCAAATGTTACTTGTCGCAATTGCGACTCGCCGAAAATGTCACTCACTGCCTTTTTGCCCATTTTTTTGGACTTCATATTTTTAAATGATACTTGCTGCAAATAGTTTTGCCGCAAAAGTAACTTGCCATAATATGACTTGCGGCAGTGTGACTTTCGGGGGTTTTGCATGATCTAAAAAGAAAAATTTTCAAAAAAATAGTTTAATTTTAAAAAAATAATGAAATATTCAGGAAAAAATTGAATTAAAACAAAAGTAAATATCAACCAAACAGTTGCATGTAGAATGAAAAGGTTAAACTTTTTTAAAAAGGGACGTATTTTCAACGAAATGGTTAGATTTAAATTAAATTAATTTTCAACAAACCCATTAAAATTTTACCCCAAAATTATAAATCTTTAAAAATAAAATAATTTTTAGCAAAGAATTTCAGCGAAGTAGTTTTGAAGAGAGAAAACAAATTTCAACTAAATTGTTGAATTTTCAAATCTAAAAGGTGAGTTCTTTAGAAAACAGTTGAATGTACAACCTGAAAATATTAACTTTCAACCAAAAATATGACTTTTATGAACATTTTTAAATTGTCAACCAAGTACTTGAACTTTCTACCAAGTTTTTGCATTTCTAAGCCAAAAAACAAATTTTCTACAAAACAGATGTATTTTCAACCAAAAAGGATGAAGTTTTAACAAAATTGTTAAATTTTGTATCTGAAAATACGAATTTTCTACAAACAGTGAAATTTTTCATTTTAACCCGAAAATTTGAACCTAAGAGTCGAATTTTTCACAAAGCACTCGAATTTTTTAGCAAAAAATACGAAAAAGAATTGAATTTTCAACGGCCAATATGATCTTTTAAACAAAATGTTCATTTTTTACCAAGTAATTTAATTTTTAACTAAAAAGGATCAATTTTCAACCCAAAATGGAATAGTTCAATTTGAAGTTGAAGAAAATGATTTGCAACAATAAAAAACGAATTTTCAAAGCAAAATACATGAACTTTTAATCAGAGATTTAGGTTTTCAACTAATAAAATGAATTTTTAACAAAAAAAAATGAATTTTAAACGAAATAGTTTAATTTTTAACCCAAAAAAATGAATGCCTAACAAAGTAGTTCAACTTTCAACCAATTACTTGAATCTTAAACCAAAAATATAATAGTGTAGTTTTAAATTAAAAAGAAGGAACTTTAAAAAAACAGTACTTTTTTATTAGGTTCTGTTAAATCAGTTTACATTTAAGCGAAAAAAACTGAAAATTTCTTCAAAAAAGAGATCAAAAGAGGAATTCTTGAAATGGGGGTAAAGAAGGGAACAGAGGAAAGAGTGTGAAGTCTGTATTTAGATGCGTTACTTGTAAAATAAAGACAATAAATTTGGGGCCAAGAGACAAGGCCCCCCACTTCTTTTGATTGCAACTCGTTCAAAACAGTCTCTAAATTGAACGTGGGCGATAAACCGGGACAAGTCGTAGAAAAAAGAACTCTTTCGATGAAAATACTAACTCCAGAAGCAAGCAGACTCCATTTAATAGATGTGCAAATAGAATTGCCAAAATGATTTTTCTCGCGTAAAAATGATTTTATTATAAATTTAATTATTTCACTGTACTCGCATCACAAAACTGCAGATCTGAAGCCAGTAAAGGGCTTCATATCTTCATTAATTCTCAAGATAAAGTATTTGTAAGTACATCCCCGTAAAAAGTAAATTATTGAATATTTCAGAATTTTGAAAAATGTATTCTATCAATGAATGTTGAAAAAATATCTGTGATTTTCTCAGATTTTTTCTAGCGTTGGACGCTTTCTGGGAACAGTTGAAAGATGACGCTTGAAAAAGAAGGTCGAAAACCCCAGTTTTTTGGGATGTCTTGCCCCCTAACTATTTACAAACATTTTTTAAGATAAAGCTGATCATAACGTTTAATTAGAAAGACTTTAAGCTTTCAGATGCTTTTTATTAAAAAGCATCATTATTAGCAATCAAAAAATTGTTATTCCCATTTATATTTCCATGTGTGATGTCACATTCTACGATAGTCTCACTTACGTCAAAAATGGTCATAAAACCTGTTAGCGCCTCCTCCCCAAACCACCAGGCAGTGTGACGTAGTTCTTGAACGACCCCCAATAAGAATACTATTAATATACAATAATCATTTTTAACCAGAAATTAAATTAAATTATTTCGCGTACAAAATTATTAAAGGTCATTAATCTTATTCTGCTTACTCACTAAGAAATCTTGGTATGTAAGTAAATGACATTTATTGATTCGATAAACGTGATTCATTTCAACTGAGATTTATACTTTTATAAATGGAGACAGAGGTCACGAGAACTTTTATTCTACCTGTGAGAAAAATGTGTAACTGGGGCCCATTAGCTTAAGATTTTTTTTTGGCATAAAATATAAAATATTTTCCTTTTACTGTTATTATTTGCCTATTTCACCTTGTGACATACAAAATACACAGTATAACCTGATACTCGGGCAATCACGGGAGCAATACGGTCTATCTCGTGCTGCTATTCGGCACGTGCAGGAAGGTGCGGAATCACGTGCTGCACGTGAGTCCTTCCAACTGACAGGAATAAAATTATTATAAATTTCTTGCTCCACCTCATCGAACACCTTTTCGCTAACAGATAAAGTTCAAACGCAATTCCATATTTCAACATTTCCGCTAACGTGAGTGCAATTTTTTTATCGAGAAACCTTTAGTGATCACTAGTTTAATTGTTTTATTTGAATTTAAATCGGTTGAATTTAATTTATATTTATTAAAGTGAAAGTAACTTGAAATGTAGCCGAGAGGACGAATTCGAATTTAAAAGAATCATAAAAACAAAAAAGTCGTCTTCTTTGGGTGAATGATGGGTCCATTTTAATTGCTGCAATTTTAAAACAAAAATTGCTTCACTGTCTAAGAATTTTTTTCTAATTTTAAGCTCATGCAATTGAGTCAACAGTGAAAAATTCAAATAAAAAATTATTGAAACCCTTCTTTTGGTATGTGATGTAATTCTACTGAAGTATAAAGAAAATGTTCCGTTCCTAATTAATCTAGTTTTTAACATTATCGTGGAATTGGTGATCGTGATCTAGCATATTGATGAATATATTTTTCCATATAAGAAGAAGTACCACAACAAACAAATGAAATAATTCTTAGGCGAGTTCTTGGGTGCGAAAATCGCACGCGATGTACATTCGAATTGCTCGTTGGCGGTAGTTAACGAGTCCCAATTGATGCTGTTTGTGTAACGTCTGATAGCTCAATAAAGGACGTCCGTTCACGGTGTCATTGACCAAAGCCGACATCTCGCCTAGACTCAGTAGAAACTTGTCACGTATGCTGTGAGAGTGTTCTCTTTCTTACAGAATGGAATAAATTTATGAAGAGATAATCGATTCTATGTCCACACATGGATTATTAACCTTCAGCGTACCAATTACAGATAGATGCTTATTTCTCATTATTGTGTTCCTATTCCTACCAATCAATGAGAACTTGGCACGGATCATGTAGGGCCTTGGTTCACACCACCAGTGGGATAAAAACTTTTATATCTAGTGACCTCATGTTCGCATAATTCCAATGCTATTCACAACATGCAAAACATGTACAATGTGCAAAAAAATACTGTCATAATATGCAGGCATAGAATTCATACATGCCTAACATTCGCAACATGCCCAACATTCACAAAATGCAACAACGTGCAACACACGCACAACTTACAAACCATTCAAAAGAAGCAAAACATTCACATATGTAGAATATTCACAATGTGCAGCAGTGAGTAAACGTGCATTTGATACTTTTAAATTGGACCTGAATTAATTTTTGTATATAGAACAATAAAACTAGAGCGTGAAGTTTTAAAAGATTTGCTTGCACAGTAGGACGTTCATTTAATTAATGCATGTATAATCATAAATTAATGCAATGGTCCGTAACACTTTTGGTATATCATAATGTTTTGAAGACTTTTATATCATGAAGATTATTGGGATTACCATCACGAGAAGGAAGTGCTCTACTTTCACAAGGAGTAAACAGGACTGAAATTACCCCTAGAGTGCAGACCTGCAGATACATCCAGAAAGACAGAGAAGGCAATAGAAGGGTGTGGAGTAATTGTTTAGAATGAAGACAGTGAACGTCCCGATGAGGAAGTAAAGACCGAGGAAAAGTCAAGTGAGAATGAAAGATAGAAAAGAAACTAATCACGGCTTTTGAGAAATAATGAACGCTTGTGAAAGAAAATCGAATCCATTCAACTTTCCATTAAAGTACTTTGTCCCTTATAAGCAGTATAATATTTTCTCTATATTGTTTAATCAATGCGCAATCATGTTCTGACTGCTCTGAATAATTAACGATCGAAATGAAAGTGCGAAATACGAAACTAATGTAGGAAGTGATTAAGAGTTACTTATTCTACAAGGTTATGATCAGTGCGTTGATACAAATAGCTGGGATTAGTTACACAATTGCAAATAATAATTTTTAAAGTCAGCAAAACACCTTTAAGCAATCTGTTAGTTGTGATTAATTATTAAAGTTATTTTAATTGCTTTCAGAGATAAAACCTTAATCCTGTACATCAATCGATTCAAATGCAACATTTTCCTCTTTTCAGATATGCTGAGAATAAATGGGCTAAAAATCTTGGAAAACACGAAAGGTGCAGTGAATTCTCACATTAGTGGATGCATTGTGCAAGCCTCAGCCATGAACTTTAAGTCAATGAGAGTGAATGACTTAGGTTTAAAATATCTGGAGATCATTGCAGAGGAAACAGTACTGGCTGTTTCCCCTCATTAACCTCTTGCATATAACCCTTACTTTACTAATTATTAACTTTAATTTAATCTATAGGACTGTTTATAAACGAGAATTCTTATAATAAAAATGATATCTTCAATCAAAACTTCAAGGACACAATGCGATTATTAATTTCCACATTCATGAAACAACATACTAAAATCTTTAATTTTGTAATTGATCTTTTCTATTTCTCGCACATGATAAATTATTGCATAAAGTGTAAGGAGTAGAGCAATTTGATTTTTATGACAGAAAATGTAACCTAATCACAACGAAAATTTTGTTTAAGGATCATAAAGGTCTTCCAAGCCTAATACTATAAGAATTTAAAAATAAAGTTTATAATACATATTTCAATTCGAATTGAGAGCCCACTCACCTGGCATGAGACGTTCCTGTGGATATCCTGACACTTGTGTTCTAAGGACTGAAAGGACCGCGAATAACTGAATGATTAAAATCTTCATCTTGCACTCCTATTCTTTATTATCCCGATAAGTCCAAAGAAATTTAAACTGAGCGCCCGACCGTCAAACCGGGGAAAATTCACGAACGCGAAACTGCGAAATTCCACGTGAAATTTTCCGAAGGAAAACTAATTTTTCTTGAGATTCGGCCACAAAACCATTCACGAGGGGTGAATGTAACTAATAACAAATATGGACAGAGTTCTTTACGCTGTCAGACTGTACAGCAGTCTGGAGGGCTGCCAGATGCTTTCACTGGTTTTATACGCGAGCAGGAAAGCGCCTCTTCCGAAGTAGAAGGGGATTTGTATACACTCTGTATAAGATTATAGAGTTCCCAAGGAAGATCCTGGATCGAATATCTTTTGATACTGAATGATATCTTTAAAGAATGATTTTTTATTGTCATATTTTAGGACAATCTTATTTGTTTGCAAGATAATTTCTTTTAAATAAGTAAATAGTATCATTTGTGGGCATAAAATTCGCATTAAAATAACTGATTAACTTAGACAATAATCAATTAATTTGGTTTTAAGATCTCGAAAATAATATTTTTTTTAATGTTAGATTTCGCCAAAAAATAGCCGGTTCCAATTACAATCTTCTAAATTATATTAGATTACTATAACATAGGTTAGTTAGGAGTAGCACAATAAAAGCTACAATATAAAGATTAAACACATTACAAACAATATTTTTATAATATGGATTAAAATAATTTGATAAAACACATGAAAAATACATTGTATTAAATGTGTCCTTGGAACCTTAAAAATTTCAAATATCAAAGAATCAATTATTAATTACAATAAACTTATTGGATTTAAAAGATTGGAATTTTTAAGAGGCTAATTAAACAAACTATTAGGTTTATAAGGAACCTTTATTTAAAGCAATTCAAATTCTAAGATCTTTTAACTTAAAGGGACATTATAAATTTAGAGCCTTTTGAACTAAAAAAGGAAAGCACGTAATAATTTCAAGCAATTAAAATATCTTGTATACATATTAATTTTAAATGTCCTGAATTAACAGACCTTGAAATTATTGAATAATAAAAGTATCTCCGTTTAAAAGCATCCAAACTTGAATAATTTGAATAAATTTTTCTACTAAAATCTTTTAGTTACAAAAAATGAACAGAATGAATTTAAATCATATTTTACAATATTTAAACAATATTTGGAATCTTCAGAAGTCTTCTGAAATATTTTATAATCTTTTGAAATCTTATGAAATATTTTAAGTTTATATAATTTCTAAAAATTTGTAATTATCTGGAAATTTCTAAAGTACTTAATACACCTTTTATAAAAATATAAATATTAATGTTATAAAATTGGTCAATCATTTATATCTAAGCTTTTGAAATCTTTTGGAATATATCAATGTCTATCAAAATATTCTGAGATTTTTATGTAAAAAAACATTTGTCTTCTGAGAAATTCTCTGGAATTTGTGTAGATTTTTTTAAACTATGTGAAATGTTCTATACTATCCTCCCACCTTAAAGCATCTAATTAACATCTATTATTTTTTTCATGTGGAGTTTAACGTTTTTTCTTTATATCGCAAGATTAAGAGTCAAATTTCTTGGATAATGTTTAAAAAATCTTAAAATTCCCATTGTTTTATAAGTTATTAATGGCATAAATTCCGATTATTCAAAGATTTGTTAGAACTTCCCATAAGATTTAATCTGAAAGACAACTCAGAAATTTCATACTGATCTTCTTACTTCGGTAAAAATCCTTTTAAATATTTGTAATTTTGCGTAAACCAGAAGAAAATCTTGATAGTCACTTCGATTTCTCCTTAGACTTTTTCTCAATTTGAATCATTAATACTCGTTCGACTAAAGCTAATCATGTTTGACAAGCACAAATGCTTCTCGTAAACGAAGCTTAAAGAAGTAAAAATGTTTACTGTTCTTAACGGAACTATCGGGGAATAGTCCTTGATCGATGCATTGAACTGGTCATGAATTATGGGTAACCAGAAGAGTTCATGGACTGATACGTTATTTTGTCAGCGAAACTGCTTTACTTTCGCAATTTCACTTTGTTTTCTATCGATAAGCCCCATAAGAAAGTCGACTTTGTCTATAACTACTGAATAACTGATCTTCGTAGGTTATGCTCACACTTAATTCGAAAGAAAAATAATCTTAGAGAAACCTTTCATTATTGCATAAGCACTTCCGTAATTCACGAAACGACTAAAGTAGAAATTATGCTTTTCAAAAAAATATTGAAGCTCTAAAGATGACGCGACGAATATTCGGCTCTGACTCAAGTGGATATCATCTATGGACTAAGGCAGGCAGTAGAAAACGAGGAACGTGTACACTTGAAAAGTTGTACACCGATTAAGTGTGCGATGAAGCTTTGAATAAAGCGATACGCATCGAATAAACATTCTTGAGTCAATATCTTTTGAGCACGTCAAGATATCAATTCGTCTTTGATTGATGTGATGATGTAACTAAAATTTTTTTCATCTACGTTATACAAGTCACTTCCACAATTCATATTCGTAAACCAACTTTTCGTTAGATCAATATTATTTTACTTCTAAAAATTGCAATTAAAGTCTTTCATGAAATGATAATCGTATTAATTATTGACGTAGTAAAAAAAGAATTACAATTTGCATTTTCGATGTTTGAGGTTGAGATTTATAGTTTCGAAAGGTTTGTAAATGAATTTATTTTGCTCATTGATTGAAATAGAAATATCATAAACCATTATGAAAATAATTTTTTATCACACCGTCATCATAACTGAAATTTTAGGTTCTGTGTACAATATCAAGAATATAACTTGTTAGGATAGGCTTTAAACTTCGATAGACCACAACTTTGACATATAGACGTACATTTGTCCTAACTGGTGTGATAAAAAGTAATTTGTGACTCGTCCTTCGTATCCAGAATTGAATTGACTTAGATTGGATTGGATTGGATTCCCTCTCGGATTTGTATATTAGGACTCTATGCAACCTGTTCCCACTCATGATCAACTAGTGTGATAAAAAATATTATGTCACACTCGGTCCCTAAGGAGCACTTTGCTTCGTGTGAATTGCAGTACGAATGGGCGTCAAGGCGTAGCCAAGACAAACACAAAAATGTGCCACTTAGGGTTCTTGTATCACAAATAACTATTCCGAAGAAAATTTTCAAAAACACACAAACACGCGCGCATGTTTTTGCGTGTCATAAACTACACTCGGACCCCGAGTTCAGTAGCCCCGCATTGTGATGTCCAAGAATTTACGCCGCGCCGCAATTTCGCGATAAGAGAAGCAGCAGGGGGATGTTCTGTGGTCACTCACGCATGATAAACCAGTAGAATAGCGATAAAGCGCAGGTACCCTAACGGCTAGCTGTTAACTGCGTCACAATACGACACGGCCCTGACTGTTTACGTTCGGAAGACCCCGCTATGAATCGGCTGTCAGAACAAAAACAGTATAAAAGTTTAAAAGAAGAGCGAATAAAATAACTGTTCCTCTTCTTTTAACAATGTAAAATTTATTTATTTTTTTAATCTGATTATTAAGGCCGTATCTAGTAGGGTGGATTGAAAAAATGGTATTAGAAATCGCAAACAATACCATGCCTAAAACTATTGTATTGCAACCCCCATGATGCGTACCGAATATGAAATCAATCGATTGAAATATAAGTAACCCGCGCGAGCATAATGGATTCAGAAATCTGCCCGCTGTGTTGACACGTTCTCATCGCGCACCGGGCGCGCGGCTCGTAGTTTTGAGCGCACCTAAGGTGCGCGTCTGTTGGATATCGCACTTCGCACGCAATAATATATTTTTCTCGCACTTCGCGGTCGATGATGTACCTTGCGCTACGCACTTGGTCTTTGACTTCTCCCACATCGGTGCATAGATATTTTAAAATTAAAGGTCAGAAAAACGGCAGCTGTCATTTGGTGATCTTAATTTTCTTTTTTGTTAAAGTTACTTCAGTTTTACCGAACAAATTGTTAAAACGTATCTACTGTTTCGAGCTGTATTACAATTTGTCCCAAACGCGCACTTTTTTACATTATGCTGAACTCTATTATATGTAATATAATTTTATTGTGCCTGCAGACTACAGACAGACATCTACGTAAAAACCGTTCTTTCTGACTCAGGGAGTCTCAAAACGTGGATATTTAAAAAAACCCAACGATGTCAATTTTACATAAAACCATAATACCTTCTCATTAACATAAGAATGTAAACATGCAAAGTTTTAAAGTATTTTTGAATTTGAATTTTGTTACATTTTAGGGGTATCTAGAGTCTTCGATTTCTGACAGATTTTAAGATACTATTCTGCTTGAGATAATTATATTTCAATATACCCCTGTAATTAACTTTTATTTTTTGTCGTCCATAAAACAACAACAATCTTTATCTTAAAACTTGAGGGCTTTCTTGGTATCAAAATGAACACACAAAAAATGAAAGATACTTGAGTTATCAAAACTAGAGTAAAATTGGATTGATAGTTTACTGTTTCCAGTTTTGACCTAGATATCTTGACTTATTTCTGAGTTTATTTTGATCCCAAGAATACCTAAAAGTGCAAAAAAAATGATTTTCGGCGTTTTCATGGACGCAAAAAAAAAATAAAATTAATCA
>JAWWLR010000149.1:31960211-31976072 GCA_035041075.1 Acraspis erinacei
ATTCAAGGTTCTTTCACATGGGGTTCCCTCAGCTTAACGTTAAGCTAGCGCCAACCCTCGTTGTTTGGACAAATGACGGAGAATTAAATTTCGCATTAGGGCATTAAATAAGCATTACATGAGCCCTTAATTGTGAAATAGGTTTTTACTCGATTCGAAGATGTGGTTACGTTAGCTTAACATACCTTTTTCTTCGACCTATGAACTTGAATTTGTTTTAAGGAAATATTCCCTTGGTTTAAAATTACATTTGACTATATATCTGCACAACTTTTACCTATTGCAATTTTCTGTAATATAAATTTTTTTAAAGGTATTAATGGTTTAAAGAGTATAGTCAATATGCATGATCTGTTTAAGTAACATTCAGCAATAAGCATTTTAACAGCTTTGCAATAGTTTTTCTTTCTTGCATCTGAAAGTTGTTTTCTGTGATACTCTACGATTTGAAAATTTTCCGATTTTTTCGCTCTTCATGAAGAATTTATTTAAAGTAGTTGCAAGAGGTTGTAAGGTTACATCCTTCAAAAATTAACTTATTAAGTTATTTATTTCTAAAAATTTTACCTTTGAATAAATTTCATGAATATCTTTAAAGTCATTGCGGAGTTGCTCCTTCGCGACTCTTAATTGTGTTCGCACCCTCTTCAAGGCTCGATGGACGCTGTGACGTTGAGGCAACTTTCTCAAAGCTGCAGCTTCCACAGTTCCGCAGGGTTGAACCCAAGGTTCCATGTCGATTGTTTCAGAAATAAAACTGCGAAGCCCGTAGGAGGGTGCAGCCGTCACTGCACTGAGACCAGAACTAAGGAAGAATGCTAGGCTTGTGAGTGTGGCAGTTTGTACCACCGAATCTGAAATCAGAAAAATAAATATTTTTACTCAAAAGAAAAACATGAAGAATTGGTTTTTAAATGATTTTAAAACCTCTAAAAATAACGATGTTTTAATCAACCAAACTGATCTTGATTTATTATTGTTGTTATTAGGATACCATTTAGCCAAATTTAAATAGCCAAAACTATTATCGATAACTGGGCGAGAGGAGAGGAGGGGTCAGTGAATGCAACGTTACGAACTAAGAAAACGTTTAGTATGCTTCTTGATGATAAATTTGAATAAAGTTTGCAATTTTTTCGAAAGGTGGCCCTGGGATGGTACAGTTCCATAACAACTTATTAGGTTTGTAAGTCACTTTCAAATTTAAGATTTCACACTCTTTTTGTTATCCCCTCTTTCATCCTTTTTTGAAGAACTCCTCTGTTTCCCCTATTTTCTAGAAAAATTTCCTCTTTTCCCCTTCTTTTAAAAGCAAAGTGAATTAATAGAACACAATAAGAAAATCCAATTATTTTTCGTTAAAAGTTCATTCTTTTTGGGTCAAAAGTCTACTATTATATTTTTCGTTTAGAATTCATCTTTGGATGACAAATTTTACTATTAAATTGAATGTTTAATTATTTTGATGGAAATGCAACTTTTTGTTAAAAACTCATCTTTTTTTGGTCCAAAACTGAACTATTTCGTTGAAAGTTGAATTAATTTGCGAAAAATTATTTTTTTTGGTTAAAGATTCACTCTTTTCGGTTGAACATTGTACTATATACTTGAAAATTCAAATACACTCAAACCTGGATTTAGAGATCCTCCTCCGTTTCATGTTTCCGAGAATTGAAGTCGCGCAGTGGGGATTGATGAGAAGAGATGTGGGAGGATATACGGTGCTCACTCACGCACAAGTTCAAAATTAACTTTCTCATGGAAAATTGATCCTTTTGTGTTCAAGAGACAATTTTTTTCTAAAATTTCCTTTTAGTTTGAGAACTTAACTCTTTCATTGTAAATTTATCTTTTTGGTTAAGGAAT
Source organism: Acraspis erinacei (assembly GCA_035041075.1). Taxonomy (NCBI): domain Eukaryota; kingdom Metazoa; phylum Arthropoda; class Insecta; order Hymenoptera; family Cynipidae; genus Acraspis; species Acraspis erinacei. The sequence continues at coordinate 31,962,078 of JAWWLR010000149.1, forward strand.
CAACTATTTTGTTAAAGATTCGTATTATTTCCTTGAATTGAAAAGGTTAACATTCATTTTTTCAAACCAATTTATAAACCTGAAAGTTGAACTCTTCCATTTTTTATCTAAAACTGATCTTTTATAGTTAGAAAGTCAACTAATTCGTTAAAGTTATGTATTTTTGGTAAAAATTCATCTTTTAGTAGATAATTGATCTTCTTGGTTTAAAAATTTATCTTTGTAGATTAGAAATTCAATTATTTTGTTAATAGTTTAAACATTTGGTTAAATTCATCATGAAAATTTACCTTTTATAGTATAAAAGTCGTCTTTCTTGGTTGAAAATGAACTTTTTTGTTGAAAATTCACCTATTTGGTTGGAAATGTAACTGTTTGTGGTTGAACTTAATCCTTTTTTGTTAAAGAATATGTCATTTTGCTTGAAAATCCATCACTTAAAGTGGAAACTTCAACTATTTGATTAAAAAGTCAAACATTTTGTTAAAAATGTAATTATTTTGTTAAAAGTTTAACTACTTTATTAGTCATCCTTTTTTCTCGACTATTCAACTGTTTTGTTGAAAATTCGTCGTTTTCACTTGAAAATTCTACTTTTATGGCAGAATAATCATATTTCTTAGTTAAAAATGAACTTCTTTGTTGCAAATTCAACTTCGCGTTGTAGCTTCAAATATTTGGTTTAAAATGCAATTGTTTATGTGAATTTTTATTTAATTTTTTTGTAAAATTACACAATTTGTTTGAAAATCCATCACTGTAGGTGGAGAATCAAACCATTGTATTAAAAATTCAACTATTTTGTTAAAAAAATATTTATTATGTTTAAAGTGTAACTAATATTCTAGTAGCATCCTTTTTGGTCGAAAAGTCAACTATTTCGTTGAAAAATTGGGGTTTTGACTGTAATGCTCATCTTTTTGGTATAGAAGTCATCTTTCTTGGTCGAAAATGAACTTTTCTATTAACAATTCAACGATATTCTAAAAAATTCAAATTTGTGGCTTAAAAATTCAACTTTTCGGTTTAAAATGCAACTGCTTTTAGTTTATTATTATTTTAATTCTAAAATTTGGTTAACACTGCATCACTGAATGTTGAAAATTCAACTAAATGTTCAAATTTTTTTTTTAAGATTCATCTCTTCAATTGAAAATTAGTCTTATTTGGTAGAAAATTAATGTACTGTGTTAAAATTCACCTTTTGCTTAAAAGAGCAACTAATTGGTCTTTTCTGGTAAAAAAAAATAGATTTTGGTTGAAAATTCGACTAATTTGTTGAAAATTCAATACATTTCGACTTGAAATCTCAGGGTGGTAATTAATAGTCAAAAAGTGGTAACGTAGTTTATGGACGGCCACGAAGAACGAAGCAGGGGATTAAAAATTAATAATAAGTTATGGATGGACAATAAGTTTATGGATGTGATACCGAAAGGTAAACATCAAGGAGGATAAACTGCGTGTAAAATAAACATCTGTTGTAAAGAGCAAGTTTTATGTAGCATATATAAGAAGCATGTTATTGAACCATTTAGCGTAATAGATGGTTGCCGCTTTTATGCCGCGAAAAAGTTGCAGTCAGTACGGTTCTTCCGACTTTCACACCCGACGACGGACACACCCTGTACACAGGTACGACACAGGTACTTACTAACACGCGAGGCACCTACGCGTCAATTTAACAGCGACCAATCGTCGCCCCCGCAGGAGGAAATGGGTTGCAAATCGGAGAATCAGGATTTATTGCGCAATTAAATGTTCCCGGCTTACGACTTCCTCCACGATTCCTCGCACTATGCACTCGTCAAGCGTAGGTCTTTCCGCTTTTCGCTTCCCGCGAGTCCTTCCAAAAATCAGGATTCTTCGCTAAATGAATTTAACCTTATTTGGAAATCGTTTGCTCCTACTATCGATTTTGGTGGGCATACCCAAAAATAAAATGTCCTCCAAATTTGATCTAAATTGATAATATTTACCCATCGAACCAGGTGCTTGAAGATTCCCACACAGAAAAAACTGGAGGTTCACTAAAGTTGCGGCTCAAATAAAAGTTGGTATCATTTAGAACTTGAGCTCCAATAGATATCTGTAGAGAGCCAAAAGGATTCTTTAGGGATCGATTTACGGTTATCGGCCGATGACTTGGTACGAAAAGTTTGTTGCATATGAATATGCCTTTATGTTGACAACTTTGCTACATAATCTGCAAATGATATTTATCAAGCCATTGTATCTATTTTAATTGCGGTAATATTTTGCCATTGAATTAGCGTCATTAAGTTATGTCCATCAGAGTTCGATTACATGTGTGCTTTAAGGTACAAATTATTTTATTAATTAAACAAAATGTCGAAATCGGCAAAGCGAAAAATAGGTTCTTTATAAATAGGCTCAATTACAATTGGGATCGTTTAAAACACCAACTAAAGTATCATTGAGAGCTTATTTATCGGTTTGGGTTCCTTTTCAGCAAGTGGGTTTCATGTTTGTTGCAGCTCTTTTCGAACCATAAATGGGTTCCAATGGAAATCCCAGTTTCTTCTATCCATAAGATTAACATGGAGAATTTTTGGAAGGAAATTTAAAAAAAAACTTTAAAAAGTCAAATTGTGTAACAATTTAAAGAATGTTCATTATATTTTTTACGTTCTCATCAGAGAAGCTATTAGATTTGTGTAAAATTTGACCCGCTTCCCAGTTTTGGTCAAATTTCCATGTTTTGAGACCCACTGAATCCGAAAATCAAGTTTTTACGAATATGTCTGTGTGTGGCTTTGTGTCTGTTTGTCTGTAGATTTTAAGTTTGTTAGCACGATAACTTTCGAAAGAATTGACTAATTGGATTGGCATTTGGTATACTCCTTTAGTGTCCTCAAATAAAGGTCAATTCGCTAGCCAGCTATTTTGGATAGAAATTCAAAAAGTGAGCATATTTTGCAAATTTTTGAGAACACTTTTACCAAGATTCAAAAATTCGCTGTAAAATTATGTATAGTATTCAAAAAGACAAACAATTTCTCCTAATGTATTTTTTTTGATAAAAACAAAATTACCAGAGTTATAACATTTACAAAATTCCAAAAAACACAGGAAAATGAACATTTTAAGCCAAATAACGCACGATATGAAAAAAGTAAAAGAAGAAAAATGTTGATTTTTGAATGCCATACCATATAATCATAACAACTTCTTGAATTTTCTTGAAAAAACCAACATTAAAATTTTAACCAAATAAAAAAATGATGGAAAATCAAAAGTTAAATTTTGCGGTTGAACTGTGCAAAATAGGTGAAAAGGTGTATAGACAACAAATGTGCATTTTAAAAAGATATACGAATTTGTTATAAATCACTTTTTGATAGGATGCGTAGGTTTTTGTTATAATCATGAAAAACATCGTTAAAAGTCAAAAAAATATCTGCCCGCTGCGTGGGCACATTCTCATCACAAATTTGGCTTTTAATTTCTTTTTCGTCTCGTATGTGGGGTTTCAAAAAATTTACTTTTTTATGTTTTTAATGCTTTTTTTACGACTAAAAGAAAAAACAGAACTACCAAAACATTATTCATGAAAAATTAAGTTATTTTTACATTCTCATCAGAGAAGGTATTAGATTTGTGTAAAATTTGACATCCTCAGTTTTTGTCAAATGTCCACATTTTGAGACCCATTTTGAGTTGGTGTAACGTTTAAATCGTCACAATAAAATTGAAAATGAGCAAATTCAGTTTTGGAAAACCGGCAGAAGTTGCAATAAAATGTTTAATAGCAAATTTTTTAAAAAGATTGTACATTTTTTAAAAGAGTCGATAACACTACGTATATAATATTATAAAATAAAATATATGTGATTAAATAAAAGTAAAGTAACAAAGCTAAAGATAAAATTAGACATAACATTTTAACCATCAATTATGAATATATTAGAAAACCCACACATTTCCAACACTAATAGACTCATTGGTAAAATTATTGTATTAACGTATTTTTTTTTTAAATTCTCATAAAAACTTATTTGTGACACAGTCAGACAAAATATGTATTACTGTTGTCATAGATACACGAGAATACATAAATAAAGTTGAGAATACTAATATTTCTATGTTGTATAGTCTTCCTGAAACAATAAACAAAATTGTGCTTTTAAAGCAGTTTTTTCTTATATTAATCCACCTACATATACTTTAGCCAGAATATTGAACGTGAAAGAGTATAAAATACATCTGCGATCATTGCTTACATTACTTGGGAAGTATGGAAAAGTTGACTTATCACAGTGGAGACTGTAAAAAGGTAAACGACTGTAAAGTTTTGCTACCAGAACCAGGTAGAAACATGATTGAATTAAAAAATTTCAAGTACAAAGAAAAAGTTCCCTTCATTATCTATGAGGATTGTGAGTCTTTAAAAAAACCACCTGAGGATGATCAAGAGAGAAGATTCAACATAGCGGCCTTTCAAATGTAGGAAGTGCGCGGCATTGGTTACTACATATACGTATGCAGTAGATAGCAATTGTCAAAAAATACTTTCACCAGCGGTTCTTATGGATAACCTAACGCCGGAACAATCGGAAGCTTCAATTCAAGCCACGGTTTGTCATATTTGTGAAAACCACTAGGTGCACCAATGAAGAAGGTTCGCGATCAATGCCATCTGACAGGTGTATATGGTCCACCCGCACATGAATACTGTAATCCACTTTAGAAAAATGAGAACAATATATCTGTTGTGTTTCACAACTTGAGTGCGTCCTATGCTCACTTTATAATTCGCGAAATTGCTTCGCAGTTTGATGGTAAAGTGAAAGTTTTGGCTTTGAATAAAGAAAAGTACATACCATTCACATAATATATTCAGGGAACGTAAAGTTTCAAATTTCGAATGGTCGCTGGCACCCTAGGTTGTAGAGCAAAGAAAGTTTGTCGGCTCTATAATTATTGTATTTAAGCCAATAAAAGAAAATTGAAAAAAAATTAACTTAACAGAACCCCTGTTCTTTCGCTTACCGCAAGTCGGCAATAGTCCGACACTACTGAGCAATTTTATCTGCTGCTTGATGAAGTTCGCTATGAACTCAATGGTATTGAGAGTAAGTTGAAGCTGATAATCTCCATTCGTATTGTCGCGCTGTTTGTCTAATGTAAGGCGAGGAATTTATGGTACTTATTTTTTATGATGGCGATTCCAGATGGTGCTTCCGTATTGAATATTGTCTACTTCTACGTGTGCTTGTAAGAAATTACCCTAATAAGCTTTCGCCCGGTTTTCCCTTTCACCTCCTACAGTTGCAACTTCTATTTCGATAACTGGATGATATCCGTTAATAGTGGCACCCACAATGCGCAAGAAATCTCCAACATTGCGCAGATAATAAATCGGACATTGTTTTTTTTAAGTAAATCAAAAATAAATTTAAGGTGGCCATTTCTAGATGCTACAATCCACCTCGATTTTGTTATGAGACTTTTTTTGTTCGCTTCGTTCGTTGACAATCGACTACATGCAAAATTCTGGTTACATTTAAATTAAATTCCCGTTGACTGAGATTTTATTTGTAGTTGAATATTTATTTGTAGTTGAATATTTATTTGTAGTTGAATATTTATTTGTAGTTGAAAATACAAGCGTTCCACATATACAAGCATTCCACATGTACAAGCGTTCTGACTCCAGAGGAGCAAGCGAAATTTTTTCACCCTAAATCCGTCCTATTTCAAAGCCAGACGTGCGCGAGTGCGCGCTACCTTAAATTCAACGCGTGCGTATTGTGTATGTGTACTAACGCATTACCCCAAATACCTAAACGTCGTTGGAATGAGAGCTCCTTTTACACTCGTTTCTTCGGAATTCCGAATTATCGAGTTTCTCGTATATTTGGAATTCGAGTGTTTAAATGCTCCAATGATTAATTAAATTCATCGTTCAGTTAAATTAAATTTCTTCTGTTTTCAATTATTTTTTTAGCTCGATTATCATTTAGAGGCTGATATAATTAAGAAATTAATTTATTCGAAATTTGAATTTCAACACATCGTTGTGGTGTTTGGAATATCATATCACACACTTTTTAAAAAAGTCGAATACTAATACTAATGGAAGATCAATGACGCTGCCGCAGGGAGGTGAAGAAAGATAAACCTGGTATTGCAGTTCGTTGAAAAACATTTTTCACTTTTTGATAATTATTATCAACGAATGATTTCAGTTTACTAATTCCTTTATTTAGGGTGACATTTCTTAAATGTTTTAAATTTTATGGTCTTTATAACACGAGATTTCACTTTATTATTTTTCTTCATTGCCAGCATCTAGAGTTCTATGTAGCACTGTTGAATTGGGATACTTAACGTTTTGAGGATGACGTACGTAGCGTATAAAGCACAAAACGTTTGCAATGTGTACACATTTACAAAGTTCTGGTTCCCTCATTGAACGTTATTCAGATTTGGTATCTGGTCGTATTTTGGAAAGGAAAATATGCTCTTACTCTGATTTAACCACCTTTATAAACTAGCTCATATAGCAGTGTATTTAGTAATCTATCCCTTTGCAGCATAATTTGAATGCAAAATGGTGCAAGTTGAACCTCATAATGTACATTAGTATTGTCGCGCTGTTCGTCTAATGTAAGGCGAGGAAATTATGTACTTAGTGTTTATGATGGCGATTCCAGTTGGTGTTGCCGTATTGCATATGGTCTACTCCTACGTGTTCTTGCACGGAATTAACCTCACAAGCTGTCCCCTGGTATTCCCTTGCATCTCCTACGGTAGCACCTTGTATTTCGATAATCCTCAAATGCCGTGCTCGTCTCTTTCCAATGACTGATGAGCATTTTCGCGTCATTTCTTGGTGAGTCCGAAAGATAGGGTACACCGAGAAACAAAAACATCCAAGGCAAGGCATTAACAACCGTGCTGAGTACTAAATGGCACCAGGGTGTGGTGTTCCAAACGTTGTATATCTAGGATACCAGGTCGCCTCCTAGAGTATTCAGACTTTACGCCCCAAGCGGAGATCTGTGCTACTCCTAGGAATAAAATGGAGTCCAATACACAAATAAATGCAGAAAGAAGTCGTAGCGAGGAGTTGTAGTGGGCCGAAGGTAATTCTATACAGGATCTGGAGGGTTCCTCTATTCTTTAGGAGAGGTTCTGTGAGGTGGTGTTCGGTGAAAAATTGTAGCATAAGAAGGAGTGGATCATTGGCTTCGGAAGTGAGGTGAGAACCCATATAGTGGGTGCCAAGATGGCGATGGAGAAACGGGTCAGTCTGATCTAAAAAATGAAGGACATATTGAAGAAAATGCAGGACTTCTGTATTTCGAAACGAACCACGCATAAGCAAATCGCAGCGGGGCTGTATGACGCATTCGAGGTGATACAGGAAAGGAAGAAGAACGGATGGTCTGTGGAAGGCGGGTTTAACAACTTCGAGTATCGGATTGACGAGTTTTGCGCCAAGAAGGTACGAGAAGACAAGCAACTAGCAGGCGTGAAGGACACGGCTGGAAAGTGAACTCACACTCAGGCAGTCCACCTGGGATAGGTTGAGAAAGCCAACTCTGAGCCCCCAAAAGAGAATAGTCCCAAGACCACCGGCTATGAAGCGGAGGACCCACATCGTGTGAATGGGAACACCAGCAAAGGAGATATAGAAACAGAGGGAGGAATTTCCCGCTAAGCAGATAAAGAAAAGGGAGGACCCGAGACGCGCTCCACCAAAAGCGGTTCTAGTGAAACTGGTACAGGGAAAAGCTATGCGCAGGTCCTTACGAAGTTGAAAACCAAGATAAAGTCTGGAAAGGAGGGAGGACCCAGGATAGACCATCTCTCGGATACAACAAGATGCTCAACCTTCGGAGAGGCATCCGCGCAGCGGAGATCGCGGACGTAAAAAGAGTAGAAAAGCAGAGGAATAGGCAGAAAAATAGAAAAACCAGCAGGTACTTCTATAGTGAAGAAAACGGCACCCGCTAAAGTAATGCGAAACCGGTTCCGGAGGGAGCCGTACCAAGGAGAAAGGGTGGTATTTTTTTTGGGTCCCTTGGTGGCATTATTAAAATGTCACCCTATGCTTCCTTACTGAAATATTGGAAAATTCCTCTCAGAAATTCACCGAAAATTCCCTGACCCATCATGCAAAGAAAAGTCATGAGGACTTTCTTTCTGACGTCATAGGAGACATAGCTTTAAATTCTTTATCAGCAAAGCCTTCTTCGTGGCATCTTCTGTCAGGGTATGCTATACGGTATATTAATTGTATGTAATCCAAAAAGAAAAGGAGCTAACATAAAGCCACGTTCATCCAGATTATTTTTAAGGCTCTTGTCTTATCGGAAATAAAGATTTCCGTAGTAATATAGACGTCTAGTTTGTTACGAATTGATAGATTGTAATTTAGGCATAAACGGATAACAATAAATCCAGACATTGTTGGAAATGACAAGTGTCATGCAATTTTTCACGCCAAGATTTAAACTATTTGAAAAACTTCTGCGTTAGTGAATGAATGATTGAACTGACATCAGTCATTCATAATAATGAATAAAAAATTTAAACATAATTATTTCCACGAACTGCAACAGCAGGTTCCTCTCTTTCTTTATCTTATTGGGTTTTTGTCTCGATAGTCTCGCAAAAACTATTCATTTTGCTTAATGTTTTCTGAATATTTCATAATGTATGTTTCATTAGGTTAGTTAATTCATGGGAACCCCGTGGTATGTCACATTGCAGTATCGCAGTCCATCTCACCATAAGCTTAAAGCTTAAGTACATTTTTCTTAAATTCCAAAAATTTAAGATCGATAAAATTAAGTTTATAATATAAAGCACATTAATTTTGTGTACAAGTATTTAAATAGGCTGCAATCTTTGAGAGAAATTTCCTTATTGTCTATTTAAGAGAATTTTTCTTGTAAAGCCTTTTAACTCGGACTAAATGTCTTTTTTTCTTAAAAGTTTGTCTTTATTTAGTACGAATTGAAGTGGTTTGTTAAAGATTCATTATTTTGGCTGCAAATTCATGATTGTAGTGAAATATTTACCTTTTTGGTACAAAAGTTTATTTGGACAATAGCGCCAATATAAGAGAAGTTTCGGGGATTGCATCTCACTGGCCTTCCGACTAAATCAGTCTTTAGGAACGTATATATAAATAAGAAAATTCAAGATTTTATTTTAAAATGGTTTTATTCTGTCTATAAAAGACAATGTGCTAAAAATTCTATAAGAGTCGCATGCTCGTATTATTTTATTAATGGTAAGGGAAAGAAAAAATTGGCGAGGAAAAAATCAAGGAAAAAGATGAATTTTCAAAATCAAGTTTTGTGGCAAACCGATGTACATTTAAATATGAAATTCCAATCTTTTTTAAAAGTATCCGGAATCCAATGCCTCACGTTAAACGAGATAAGTCTCTAGATGGTTATAGGGAGCGGTCCCTTAATTACCAGCTAATAACTGTTTGAAGTCTTCAGTGAAATTAATGTATTATTATTGCTTGAAAATGTTTCCTGATTGGTTTATCTTGACCTACGGGTGATTCCTCGATTTCTTGTGTAGTCAACTTTTCCACTTTGAAGTTGTACATGTTTATTTTTACTCGTTTTTTATCGCGTTGTTCTTGTATATATATTCCGCGAAAAAATACATTATCTTGCGATAATATTGCAAAGACTTCATCACTAGCCGTTGTCAATACTGCATGTCTTTCGTTTGATATGGGCCTAAAGATCCGATATCTTTCTTTCGTTAGAATTAGATCACTGCGTGGAAAAACGTATTTTTTAATTTCAAAGCGCCGGCTCTTATTCTTGTGGGGAATAAGCATCACAGATCTGAGTTGTTCAATTGTAAGTCCACGCAGGGTCAAAGTAGGATTAATGGCAGGTGGAGACCTGGACCTTACACGAATAGAAGATTCAGCATGAGGATTGGATATAACCGGAAACTCTGGAGAATGAGGTAAGGCAAGCGAAAGACTTAAATCAAGAAAAGGCCTGTCGGGAGGATCACCAGGAGGAGTGTCGCGGCCAGGTGAGTGATCGTACTGGAAGCTCAATTCTGCAACAAGAAACCGAGATTTAATTTTCTTTGTTTATTCTCCTCTCGAATACTTTCTTTTTACGAAGACAAAAGAATCCATTTAAAAACTAAACGTTCCTTGTCTATTTTCTTCTGGAATATTTTTCTTCAGAAAGAAAATGGGACATGCAAAAGCTACGGCATACTGCCAGATGTAGAAAAGTAAATAACATTTTTGTAAAATAAGCCTGGTAAAATGAAAACAGGTGATTTTATTTTAGAATCAAAGCACATATTTAAATACAGAATTCATACTTAGTTTTCTTTACGCCCTTTCTATTCATTTTTTTTAACTGAAATTATTTTTTAATTTTTGATGTACTGAACTACTTGAATAAATGTTCAACTTATTTTTTGCGATTTTTCTTTCTAAAAGATTCATTATTTTAGTAGAAAATTGAACTATTCTGTTCAAAAAGATCGAGAGGTTTGTATAGAATTATTTTTTATATGATGCGTAGTTTTCTTTAGTCGGAAAACATAAAACCAAAAATCAAAATATTAAATTTTTTGGCAAACAACACAAGGTATTAAGAAAAAAAGTAATAGATGAAAGTTGAAAATATAAAAAAAATTAGACAAACGAGACAATAAGAATAAATCTGTTTCAATACCTTTACATACTATAATTTATTATCATATAAATGTATGGAAGTGAAACATATTTCAGCGTAGCGACGAATAAAATTTTTTGCAAAATAAGAAGCAAATATTAAAGAAATCACGATAAATTCAAGTTTTACTGTATTTAGAAATATCTGAATAAGCAATAGCAGGCCGAGGTACTTACATAAATATAATATACGTTTCATATGGAGGTGTTGAACCTGGTGTAGATAAGTTAACATTTGGGAAAAAATTAAATACAAAGCACGAGATACGTGATGATAATGTGTCCGATAAATCCGAAAGAGTTTCAGCACACAAAATTCTGAATCACCCAACTCCAGTTGACAATTCTTTTAGATTTAATTTTAAACTTCCTGGTCACAAATTTGGAAGAGATACAGAAACCGAGCGCGTGGCGTAAAGTAAATATATGTTTAAGGGCGAAGCGTGAGATAAATGTATAGAATATAAATCTAAATAAACTATAAATATAGTAAACTCGTCTTCCTAAGGACGACTTCCCGGGCCCCTTTTAATGAAAACACACAGATTTCATTAAACCCTTACCACTCCCAAATTGTATTATGTAATTTGTGAAAGACTGTTGGAGTGTACCATATGTTCACAAGCACATATGGTACGATTCCCGGATCAATATTAATATTATTTTTTTATATTTACCAATAGAGCTGAGGCTGACCGCTAAATATGAGACGAGAGAAGTAACAATTCTCATATTTTCGGATAAAAGGAAAAGGCACTTAATGTATTTTGAAGAATTAATCCAAAAATGTCACTGCTAAATGATCCAGTTCGTCATCATATTACGTACTATCGCTTATGTTTGTTCTCTCATAAATAACAAGCGCCAAATTTGTTCTGCGCAAATATTTAAATTTCATTATAATGATTCCCCCCCCCCCCAAATGTATTGCCTAAGAGCCGTTAAATCTGATATCACAATTTTTATAGTATAGTACGAAAGAGAAGACAATCGTTCAAATTTTAAATACACGATAAATGTTTCTTAAATTTAATTTTTCTGTAGCCACGATAACTTTTGTAGGATTTATCCAATCAAGTCAGGCTTTCATACACTTCTTAAGGTTCTCAAAATGAAGGTTAAGTTCGTTTATCAGATATTTCCAAAGAAAATAAAAAATTTAGAGCATTTTCAAATTTCTAATTTTTTAAAATTTATAAACAAATTTGTCAAAGTTTCTCATAGACTAGTAGAAAGTTTAAAAATTATCATAATAAAATTTTAAAAAGTTAAATAAAAATTTAAAAAGTTATATGTTTTTCAACATTTTGAAAAGCTTCAAAAAAAGGAAAAAAAATATTTGTAATTAGTCGTGAAAGCTGTATGTGCCTTGAGAAATTCAAATATTTTTTTTAACAAATAAATCAATTTGAATTTTTTTTATTCTGATTACAAAAGATACTATGTTAAAATTTTACAAGATTAACATGAAATTTGGCGGTAAACCTAAAGTACTTTTAAAATTCAGATTGAAATCGTGTTTGTAAAGTCTTCAGCGGCCAACATCGGCTGTTAAGCGAGACAACTCTCTAGACGGTTTATCAACAGTTCCGATTAAAATGTGTACTGCTTTGTGAAAAACAAATTTTTCTCCTTAAAAATTCATAATTTTGACATGAAATTAATTTCTTAGTTCGAAAATTCAAGTTTTTTAGTTTAAAATTAGGTTTCATGAATGAAAAGTTCCTAGTTAAATTTTTGGCGGAAACACTGAACTGTTTTATAAAAATTACATATGTGTCAGCAAAGAATCTTTAAAGTCTTTAACAAGAGCTACCGCATTTAAAGACAGTTTTTAAATGCTTGGAGAAAGCGTATTAGGCTGGTCCAATCAGGATGATCCACATGTGTGAACCGAACTGCGCTTATCAATTAAACTCACAGCTGCACCTATGCCCATATAACGGAAGGAATTACCAATTTTTTTTATAAGCAATTTCACGTTTGGTCTAACACATAGAATGTTTGGTAATCTCTCCTCTAGGCTTTTAATAATTTTGGATCTTGTTAATTTTTTGTTGTTGTTGAAAAAATGTTTCCTAAGTAAGGTTTTCCAGTCCTATCCACATAAGAAATAGTACAATTTTGTTATACCGCTCTACCCCCAAGTCGTTTTAGGTAATTCTTGGATGACCTTATTGGATTGTGCCATATGTTTTCACCAACATATGGTACGAATCTTGCATCAAACAGGACACTTTTCACATTCATTTTTATTAACACTTGCATACTGTATTCCCCGGAATAAATTCAGATTGAAGTCATACTCATTTCGCACAAAATCAAGTAATGTTTCAAAGAATGTAACATATTGAAACAGAATGAGAATTAATTCGCACAGATTATGGTTTGCATATAGCCTACAAAATGTATCTAAAATCGTAGATGCATTATTTTATTATATTTACCAATAGAACTCAGGATTCCCGCTAAATATAAGACGAGAGAAGAAACAATTTTCATATTTTCTAATAAGGGGAAAATATGATCAATGTATTGTGAGCAGTTAATTTACAAATTTAAATGATGAATGTTTTAGTTTATCACGATATTAAATCGTACAGCTCATATTTTTTATCTAGTTAATAGAAAGCGCCAATCCTTTTCTGCATATTTACATTTCATTAGTGTGATTTTCAAGGAGAAAATATATCTGATAAATCCGTTAAAATTGATATCACAATTTATGTAATGCTTTACCTTTAAGAGAAAACCGTCTTTTAGAACATAAAATTTATATATAGTGTGTACACAATATACATATTTTTTAATTCCCGGACACATGCTTGTTCTCTTCCAGTAAACTGTCTAAAAAATATAAATAACTTTAAACTATATTTATAGACTTAGAAACATATAAAAAAGTCCAAATATTTCTGATTTAGAACAGGGCAGTTTGGACATGCAATTATGATTCTGTATTTAAACAGGGATTTTTTTTTAAATTCTATTCTTGTAACTCAGGAGTAAAATTCTTTGCAGAAATTCCCTTTTCAGGTCTAAACTCCTCGAAAAGGAAATGTCCTAACGGTATAATAATACAAAAATAATCTCAAAGTTAAATTTATTTGCTGCAATTCTACCTCTAAACTCAGACTTATTAATCTTTGTGTTCCCTGAGGGTTTACATGACTTTCATTCCTTACCATTTTTCCGCTCACATATTAAACAGACTTTTTAGCAAACGATTGAGCGAGCGAGCGGTCGAAAGCGAGAGTGCAAGTGCAAGCGAGAGAGAGAGAGAGAGA
>JAWWLR010000149.1:31981457-31991614 GCA_035041075.1 Acraspis erinacei
AAGACTCCACTGACCATTGCGTGAAACATTAATGAGTGGTGCGTACGCAGCGTTTAGTGATGCTGGAACGTTTTTTTCACGAAAAGCACGAATGAGTGGTGTCGAGCGCATCAATCATTGGTGTTTGGGTTTCTCCATGTAGGTCTACAAACTATTTTTTTATCCTATAAAAGTTAATTTAAATTTACAAAGTTCAAGTATTATTCAAATATTATGTATTCTAAGTAATATAGTATTATATCTTTTGAGGTAAATTTAAATTTACAAAGTTCCAGTATTATTCGAAAATCTTAATGATTTTTCGTAAAAAATGTATTAAATTTATTGGAAATCTCATGTTTTAGTAAGTACTTACACCACTCAAAAAAATGTCTGTTTAAATCAATCAGAATTCTGGTTAGATATGCCCTTACTATTTTTTCCGATTAGAGTAACCAGAATTCTGGATAAATTTACCACAAAATCTGGTGAAATAATAATAATAATTAATTCTAATAACAACTAATCATAATTAATAACCAGAATTCTGGTTGATTTAACCTGAAATTTTTTTGAGTGACAGACATGACTTGGATGTAGCATAACAACTGATTTTCGGCAGTTGCTACTCATGAAAATTCATGCCACAAAAATTGATTTTGAGAATCGGATCATTCTGATGCGCAATTTGCTGATCAAATATAGTAATTTGAAATCTGTATAAAAGCGTTGCATATTATTTTGATCCAATTTCAGCATCAATTGATCAACTGGCATGTACTATGCAGCAGCTGATACATATCCTGTAGTGCGAAAGATACTTGGCGAGTATTTTTTACTAATGTGGGCCCAGTGTACTGAATCGGTACAATCAGGCATTCGCATGGTATCATTCAAATTACAGGCTGAGTACCAGTTGTTAACCAGTACAGTACTTTGTATAATAGTTTATAATCAATTTTCAATCTAAAACGATCAACTTTCGTAATACATAATATATAATGTCAAGAGCGTAAAATTTATGATCACGTCTTTTTAACACTTTGCAACAACATAGCGAAACGTATTTGAAATTGTGCATGATGCTTTTGTTGTGGCTCAGATGCCTGTTAATTCGGCCAGGAGTGAAAGTGTCGAGTACATATGAAAGTAATTGTATTATAACTGGTGTTATAAATTACACCAAATGTATATGTGATGCTTTATTACAGGAATTTTGCGAGTATTAGAACGTATCATAGATCTTGAGTCCATGGCTATTATAATTTCTAATTCTAATTAGGCTTCATTTCTCTTCGGTTGCAAAATTTGAAGAAGTCAAAAGCGTTGGTGCTAGGAAATTCTGTAAGCTTTGATCCAACAAAGTAGCATTTTCATGATTTATAGTTACAAGCTAGAATCAAGAGGTAATTTATTTAAAGTTGGTGCATAATCAACATGGGAGGAGGTTATCATATAAAGCCGTGATTCATCACATCTACGAATCATAAAACTTATATTTTATGTCTTCAGAAATGTAATATGGATCTCGAATATATACATTTTACAGAATCCTTGAGACAACCTTGACCTTATCTTAAATCGAGTATCGATTTTCAAAATCGTTACGAATTACGAAACGAGTGCTATGATTTAATGCCATTGTATATTTCATTGACGTTAAATCACGATTCGATTAACTTTCTGTTGAACGAGAGCTTATCGAATATCTTTACGCCTCTTCTTCATTTTCCTCTTCCTCTTCAACCTATCGTTCTACCTTTTTACGCGTTCCCGAATGCCAATGTGGGTGTGCGAGTACGTTTCTCGCGCATTAAAATCGCGTGCTACACGAGTCAGAGACTTCAGTCACGTTTTCTTTCGACTGATTTTTCGTTTTCGTTTTTACAAAAGTGTGGCAATTATTTCTTTAAATCTGTGCTGAAAATATTTCAATTGATATGAAGCAAAAATTATTATTATTATTATTATTATTATTACGCCTGAATTTTCATATATACGCTATATATTTATATATTATATATTTTATTTATATATTTATTTTATTTATTTATTATATTATATATTTTATATATTATACGCTATAAATTTGGGGGAGGGGGGGTGCATCAAAAATATGGTTTATAACTGGACGAGGAGGGAGGAGGAGTATGTGGAAGTAAAGCCGCGAACTTAGATAACGTTCAGTACGTTTCCTGTTGATAGATTTTAATCAAGTTTGTAAAATTTTCGAAAGATGTTCCTGCAATGGTATAGTTCAATAATAACTTAATAACTTAATATTATAAATCACTTAATAAATTTGAAAATCACTTGCATATTTCAGTCTTCACACTCTTTCCCCTAATCCCCTATTTTCTCCTGTTTTTAAGAAAGCTTCCCTTTTTCTCGTTATTTAGATTAAATGCCAATTGAATTAATAGAAACTAATACATTAGTTGAAAATTTAATTATTTTTATAGAAATTCAACAATTTTGTTATTGAGTCATAGTTTTAGTCCAAAATTGAACTACTTGGTTAAAAGTTGAACTACTTTGCTGAAAATTAATATTTTCTTTTAAGATTCCATTTTTGGTTAAAAAATTTATATTTTTAAGTTAAAATTCAACTACTTAGTTAAAAATCAATGTGTTCTGTTGAAAATTCACATTTCTTGTTTATAATGCAATATTCTTGGTGAACGCAACTGCTTGGTTCAAATTGAATCTATTTTGATTATATATAATATATAATTATATTTAATATAATTATATTTAATTATAATTATATTTAATCAAAATCTTTTTCGGTTAAAATACCAACTATTACATGCTACGCTGAGAATTAATATTTTTTGTTATTTTGTAAAAAATTAACTTTTTTTGTTAAGAAATCATTTTTTTCGGATTGAAAATTCGACTGTTTGTAGACAATTCTTCTTTCAGATGCAAAATTGCACAATTTTGAAAAAAATTATGTATTTCGTTAAAAATTCATATATTATAATTAAAAATTAATTTTTATGTGAAAATTTAACTTTTCTACTTATGGTTGCAATTTTTTTCTGTAAAGTTGCATAGCAGCTTTTTGGGAGAAAATTCGTGGATTTGCTTCAACACCCTTCAAATGAATCTTCATTGTTGAAAATTCAACAATTTGATTGAAAAGTTAAGATTTTAAATTCATATATTCAGCTATTGGTTAGAAAAATTTTGTTGAAAATGCGTCTTTTCTGCTTTTCCATTGAACTGTCTCCTTAAAAATCAATTTTTTCGGGTAAAACATTCAAGAAATTGATTGAAAATGCTACTGTTTCGGGTTGAATTTTGATCTTTTTTATTTGAAAATTCCACCATTCGGTTGAAATTGCATCTTTTTAAGATAACTGTGTTGACAAAAATTCTTCATAATTATTTTAGAACCCATTTTTTTGGGCGAAACTTAACTTTTTTTAATTCGCCTTATTTCGTTGAATTCGGATGAGTTGATTTTGTTTTAAAAGTAATATTTTAAATTGAAAATTTAACCGTTTCATTTTTGGTTGAAAACTTATCTTTCTTCTTCGATAATTCAACTACTTGGATGAAGATTGAAATATTTTATAACAGACGTATTTTTTGGTCGAAAATACAACTGTTTTGTTCAAAATTCGTCTTTTTGCATTGAAAATTCAAACAATTGGTTGAAAATGCAACTTCTTAGGTTGAATATGAAACTATTAAGATAAAAATTAAATTAAACTAAAATTATTATTGGTTGAACATGAATATGAACTGTTTAGTTGTTCATGCAACTTTTTGGTTGAAAAATAATTGCTTTGTTTTTAAAATTCGTCTTTTGGGGTTGATAATTCATCTTGTGTGGTAGGAAATTTTTCATTGTTTGTTGAAAATTCAACCATTTGTTCGAAAATGCAATATATTTCGACTTGAAATCTTAGAAAGGGGAAGGTATAATTTTCAGATCAATCTCGAATTCTTCTGTTGCTTATTTAAGTAACACCTTTTTTCCCACAACATCGCTCCAAAACATGTCGATGATCTATCTCTCTAGCAATCACCTCGGGCGAAGAACTTCACAAAGTCATAATGTGTCATGATATCTACATTACTTTTATTTAAAGAATTTATTGCACACCCTACTTTTTCTATTTTCTGACTAATTTGGACTGTAAAGTCTGACATATTAATATTTTTAAATATTCTTCATTACCGAAGCCTATATTTCACCACACGGTAACGATAAGCATATTGGAATCTGAACTCACTAGAAACGCGAAAAACGCAGCATAAAGTGAAATCAGTGTTTAGTTTATGGACGTCCCCTAAGATTCTTTAGTTATAAGAGTGAAATAAATCCGACGTAGTTCAATACCAGTGTATGATCGTTAAGAAAAGATATGAACTTGATAAAAATTAAGATTGACTCAATCTAGATCATCGACCTTCGGGCCAACCTTTTTGTCGGCAGACCTTTTGGTCGCGATTCTTATGGATTCTCTGGGTGCCAGAGAGAACGATCGTTCGACCGGTGGAAGCCAGAGAGCATCCACTCATTTTTTCCTCCGTGGATCGGAAGATGAAGATTGTTGGTTTTGCAACGTGGCCGATGCCCCCAGGGGCGGCGGTGCTTTCTGGGAACGAGTTGGCGTCGGCCTCACCAGGAGCGGTGATTGCGTGGTGATTAGCCTCTAGAGTCTCTTTGGACTGAGAAGACTGAGAAAGCACCGATAAAAGGAGAACTGAATCTGGGACCATTCAAGGTGCAAGTACTCATTGTGCTAAATGTGAGACTCTCTTCAGTCTTTTTGCTTTCAACAAGAAAATATCAAACAAAACCTAGCAAAGGTGCAAATGTAGAACTGAGGTTCCAACTGCTTGTTCACGTCTTGTATTGTAATTTTGCAATCTAATAAATAATAAAGCACGGTACTTTATTGAGTTTCAGATTGGAGCCCGTAAAAATAGCAGGGGAATTACTTTTCTCTAGATACTCACACCCTGTTCTTCCCAACCTCTTTTTAATTATACGTCGCAACTCGAACTCGCGTGTTCTTATTTCAGTCGGCATACGACTACACGCTTTGTTCACCCAGGTATGTGGGACGATATCCACCTTATTCTCCTTCTTCCATTCCTTCTCGTACTTGTGCCTTACGTGTGGCGCACACGTGGGATACGCATTCGAAGCTAGTGTAAGTAAGTGAAGGAGTCCTCTTCGTCCTGCACCTACGGCAGTGCACGATACCCGGCGATCTCGATCCTGTGCCTCATAGAACGACTGAGGTTATGTGCGGTTTGCCACGTTAATACTGTGGTACCCGAGGGTCTGCAAAACAGAGTGCAGAGGCGTAGAAGTTTTCACCTTCCGATAATGGAGGATAAGGATGATTCCCGCACCAGTTCCTAATCTTTTGCGCACGTAACTTTATTATTATAGATCTAGACTCTGAGTTCACTCCAGAATCTGGAGTGAACTCTCAACTGCAAACCAACCCCTAATAAGGAAAATCGGATGAGGACGACTTTGCCTATGCACAGTTTGGCAGGTTGACGTTTGGCTATCCATGTGTAAGGTGCGTCTTAGGTGCAAAGATCGCCTGCATCATCGAAAATCCTCTTAATATGGAACTTTTTTATTTTTCTAGAGAAATCGGTTTACATAATAAGCTTGTAAGACATCCCTCCGCCATTGGAATATGACGTCATGGATGCGCCAGACAGATTAGCGGGTGCGCGCGCGAGCATTTGCATTTTGTCTGGCGCGCTGGACTAGCGGATCGGATAGTGCTTTCCATACTACAAGCACACGGGCGTGAGTTCCGCGCACATGGATATCCACATATCCACCTCACCCATAAACTGTTTGGTCGAGGGTTTTAGGTTGCCAGTTACCAACTGCATAACCCCATACTGCTGCCACTTCTTTTTGTCCGTATTCTCCATCACCATCATCGTTCTCTTCTTCTTCGTCATCTTCTTCTGTTTGTTGCTTATTTTTCTCGCGCTACCTGCATGACCCACGCCTCTACTATTCCTCACCGATTGTAAGAGGCGTACCACACCTCGTGCTGGCAAGCACAAGCAAATAAACGTGTGCATACACGTTGGACGCGTTTATTAGTTGGTAACACGGCGATGTTACCAAGATATGGATCACTGATGTCATTCTGACGTCATCTGTCGTTTATATCCAGTGACAATCTCCCGTTGGCATGATTCGGAATGACACTTACCTGTACTATAGGATTGCGGAATGCACGTGCGATCGAGCGCTACTCACTTCAATGTCATCGATGTTAACGTTATTTCATTCGGTTTATGGTTTGCAGGGTGTATTTTGACATTCAAAATCAACATTCTGTTGCTTCCCACCTACGGATTTCATTGCAATGGCCAAAAAAGTGATGTGTTCCAAATTCCATTTACCGTTGGCGAGAGCAAGATTATTTAAGAAAAAATCTTTGACAATATATTTAAGGGTCACCCTAATAGTTCAGGTTTGCATACACCAGTCTCTGTCAGCTGCAGGTCATGCGAACGTAGGTCTGGCCCATATTTTATGTTTCGTGCCAGTGGTTTACCCCCTGCGGTCTAATTTGCATGTCTCACCTTGCGAATTTGTATATCTACCACTTGCTTTTCATCCTTTCTGCTGAGAGTTAGTCTGCTAGATGAACATTCTTGTGTGATGGCAACTTAATACGGAGGGCTTAATGCCGACGATTTAGGATCCTATTCCAAATATCAAGACGTCGTTTTCGCAGGGGCATTAATTATTTCTGTCTACTGTTTCACGAAGAGATTCAAACCGCTTAATTTTAAATTTCGCAGACGTTTGATAAATTCGCGAAAATAAAGTTTCTAATCTGATACAGTTGCAAGAATGTACAAGCTGAGAATTCTTGTAAAAACTTGACATAGATAGGGAATGCAAATGGTGCTTTGTCTGGCTCCCTTCTTCTGAACGCCGATTTCCTTTCAATGGAGTTTTCAATCAATCCCGTTTTTCTTTGGATTAATAATATTCTATACGTTTTTCACTTCGTGAATGAAAATGACCCTATAAGCCAGTTATATACAATTAAATGGCCCTAAAATGTAAAGCTGCTAAGCCCCTAAAGGGGAAGCATAAATGTCAAATGTAGACATTTTTTATTAAGACGGAATCTTGAGAAATGAGAAGTTGTGCAAATTTTACGATATCATAACGCCTTCGGAACGATAGTGATAAAAATCTTTGGGTTAGTAATGAAGCAAGAAATTTATTTGCCAGTCGAGGATCACGGGTTAAAAAGGGACTTTCGCGTCTTCCTCAGACTTCCGTTTGAACATTACCGTCTGAACGTGTCGCAGACACAACTGTAATTTGCCGTTTGTCGCGCATTCGATTCCAAGAGGAGGCATTTACGAGCGACAGTCACTGGAAGAATCGCGTAAACGGAATTTAAGCTGAAAGGTAACAAGGTACAATCTTAACTCACAAAAATCGCCATCTTCTCTGTGTTAATGATGTATATGATTTTTCAGACGACTTTATTTACTATCTGTTCGAGGCTTTGGTGACTCGAAAATATCCTATGTAGTAAAGTCAATGGCATCCGTCATCTGTTAAATGCTGATCTATATTCTATACAATGTTACAAGCGATGGCTTCTACGCGTGTACAAAATGCGCTAATATTCCCTACTTTAAACAGGGAACTGGTCGGGTGTTATAAAGGGTAACTTGACTAGAAAATGCTATGCAGGCTCTTACCGGGGGTTGGTAGGGTTACCTCTGTTTGCTCTCTAGACAATTACAGGGAAGTTTAGAAAGATGCTAACGTCACACCAAATAAGTAGCAAACGTTACTGAATCAAAAAAAATTACGCACTGAGCAATCGACAATAGTAAAAGAAAGTGACAATGCAGAAAACAAAAGTGAATTTATGAATGTTCAGGATGACACTCGAAAAGTTAATTTATCCTGAAGATAATAGATGCTTGAAAAGTGAGGTATATGCAGAAGAAAATAGAAGTGTACAAGTATAAAAAAATACAGTTACATTGTGTAAAAATGTGTATAATTGCAATTAATGTTCTGTAATGCGATTCAAAAATAATAAATAAATTTTATTTTCCATATTAATTGAACTTTTCTTGTTGTTCGTTTACACAGTCTAAACAATTAATTTCCAATTTAATATGTTCTTAATCGCAGAAGAACTTTAATTGTAATTATTATGAAATATCGTAAACAATGAAAAGACGTCACCACATAACCTATAATCAAATCAGGAATTATAACAGGGAAATAAAGCAAGGACCTAGAAAGGACCTTCCTGTTTGTTTGTGCATAGAAAGGCACCTTTGTTCGAATCTGGTCAGAGAGTCTAGGCTAGTGCCTTTTCTACAAAGCGTGACGTTCTTGTCGGGTCCTTTCAAGATTTCCTGTTCAGCGCCCTAATAAAGTTACGGCAAAATAATTAGCACCCTGCCAAAACCGAGTCGCAATTTCTGCACGGGTACCCAGAACTTTTATGCTTCTCTAAATAATATCAAATGGGTTGCAAAAAGATAAGTTCAGGAAGAGAAATGGAATGCATGAAAGTATTGACGTCTTCAAATCGCAACAAGTTTGGATTCAAGGAAATTGAGTTTCAAACCTGAGCCATCTTAATCCGCAAGCGCTTAAAGACAATTTTACATCTCCATTGTCCGATTATAGATTTTATGATCCCTATAAATCACTCAGTTTTTGTATTGACAAGTTGCATGCATTAAACCACATTCCATACCCACCCACATTCATTAGCGGCTATCTGCTATCATCTTCCGATTCATTTAACGATTACGCCCTGTCAACATCAGATATGATTAGCATTTATTCGTAGTTAAAAATAGGCATCGATAAAACCATCACTGGCACATATACAAAGAGTAGGAGAGACTACTTTATTGCAAATAGTATTTTTCAGAAAAGAAGTAAGTCCTTCAAATACGATTAATGTTCTATCCAGTCAAAAGGGCAATGAACATAAAATTACTCTTTTACTCGAAACAAAATGACAATATCTGTCGTCATTCATTGTGTTCAAAGCCAACCAAACTTTTAATTTTTTTTTAATTTGATTGATAATATAGTGCTTTTGTATCCTTTAAAGATAAATCAGTCTTCGCTTGTGAATGAAAGGCGATAAATCAAAATAACCATAAAATGCGCGAAAACAATATTTGGGTAGTTTTACGTAAGCCTTTCTCACCCGGCTTGTAAGTTTACTTTTTTGAGAAAACGTTTTAAGATGGATCTGAAAACACACAAGTCTAGTAAGTGTATATATGCTGATTACCTGGCACGTTACAGAATCAAGTATACTTAGCCCCGTGTGTACAATGTACAAATGCATTCAAAAAGATATCAGCAAAGCTTTTAGATGGAAATGCCGCCCAGCACCTTTACGATTTTCTCCCATTGTGAGTGTCAGTACCGCCCCTCATATGAACCGGCGACGATAACGGTCCCGACCATGGGTAATAAAGTTGGTAAAGTTGTCATCGCCACTATGGCCTCGCAGCGAAAGTGCAGCTAATGCCCACTCACTTAATACCGTATACTTCACAGCATTCTTCTGCTTTCAAAAAGTCCTACTTTAAGCATGACTCGTGTAAGCCTTCATTTCTTTAAATAGGCATTTCACAGAGTCGTAACTTATTATTTTTTCTGCCAAGATAAAGGTATGTCTCAGCCAAGTTCAATATTTTTTTATTATGAAACCTTCATGTTGCAGACGTCATTGTAGACTTATGTAACCTTCATGTAGATTTCAAAAGTCCTATTTCAAGTAAAATTTAAGGAATTTTTTCCTTCCACATGAGATCAGTCGCATCACTTCATTAGAATGAGTATGGCAGACACTGAATGTGAAAGTAAATTAACTTTTGCGACTTTACATAGTCGTTAAAGATGTAATCATATGTGTGTGCAAATGTGATGCCTGTTTTCGGAAGGCTCGTTAACAAATTTAATATATTGGCGTCTCCTTACAATCTTCACATTGAAGTCATTTAATCGTGTGTCACACCGATCATTGAACCGGCTTCGACAATCGCAGTGTCTCAAAGTTGTCGGTGGTCAGGCACAATCTCAACTACTCCACCCACGATCCTATGGAATATACGTTGAGAGAACCGCTTTATAGGCGCACATGTTTCTCTGT
>JAWWLR010000149.1:31991673-32008106 GCA_035041075.1 Acraspis erinacei
AGTCATCTGTACCACTAATTAACTTCTCTAACAAATGAAAGTAGTTGGCGTAACTATTTTATTTGTTATCATGGTTGGTACGACTGAGAAAGTGACAAGGATGCCTGCAAATCTGCGATAAAATGACAGGGAACCTTCAGACATGGACGTCATAACTAGCTGTTCACTTGATGTCTTGTTTTTGTATAATTGATGGGATTATGAGAAGTTCTGGAAAGTTTAGACTTCGGGAATTAAATCGAAGCATTTGAAGGTATTTACACGATGTTGTAAAATCGAATCAGTTCTGTGACAAGTCTTACTGGAAATCCTAACCTACAGGCTACATCTGCAAATACAAATATGGGTAACAAATATAAAATAGTTATACCCACGTTAGTAGACATGACTAACTGTATTAGTAAGATCAACTACCTCCGGATAGTGTTTTTGACAAACTGAAGTAGTTAGTCTACCTAATTAGATAGTAACGACAACTACTCGTGCCCCAGCTAACAAACTAAGATAGTTGACCCAACAATTTTATTAGTTGTCCCAACTAATTGTTTTTTCAGTGTTCCTAACATATATAAAAAAAAACTTGCTGTGCCCAGTCCCACAACATTTGGGGAGTTGGAAACACTCCATTGAATTATATCCACTAAATAACACTTCGTGTTTGAAAAAATTTCTCTTTACGAAATGTATGGTATTGCCGCCAATACTGTGATAAAAATTCTTTAAACTTTCGCTTTTTTAAAATTCATTTAGGAATGATTTAGGAATACCGTTGTAACATATAAAAAATAGAATATAAAGGATTTTTTAGATTTATTCTATACGATTGTTTTTAACTTTGATTTTTAGAACTTCAAACATTTTTATTTTAAACTGCAAGTTTGAACGTTTACTTTGAAAATGTTCACTCTCAAGTGCATTCAATGGTAAATTATTTCATTTTTAACACACAAAATTTAAAATTAATCGAAAATGAATTCAGTTTGGAAACTGTATAACTTTTTAGTATTCAATTTTTTATTTTACAGCCTTCAAAGTAAAATGCATAATTAATGATGTTTCTTTGAAAATAAGCGACTGCATGAAATTTAATAACGTTTACCGTTATTTATACAACATTTTTGAATTTTTTTTCTTAAAAAACCTCAAATAGAAAACGCTAAATCTGCATTATTACATTTTTGAGATACACAGTATGAATTTGTCTAAAATCTAATACGGCAGCCCCAATCCGAGTATAACCAAGCCCAGCGCTGCTTAACTTCTGTGATCGAATGAGAATCCTTAAACAGTTTTGCCTGACATTGAAATGAGAAAAACTTCCAATATCTGCTAATGATAATTTATAAATCTCGACAAAAAATATAAGAAAACCTTTCAGCTTCCCTGTTACATGATAAATTCTACATTTCTGACAGGGTACTTTCCATTCCCAATACCGTGTAAATATAAATCATGTTAGGAACTGAATTAGCAATACACATTTAATGATAACTACATTATGTCTCCATTCATTTTTCTTATTCTTTATCTTTATTTTAGTGCGATACATATGTAAATAATATCTTTGCAGTAAATTTACTTTTATCAGGTGATATTTCAAAACCTTGTCCCTATATATTACATTCTAGATGCTACTATGTTGGATGACGCATTATGTGTGTATACGAGCGAGATTCAGTTTACGATAGGATTTCCAGGATTTTCCATTATGTCACTTTGTCATTATTGTACACGCAAACCCATTGTCTAGCGCTTGAAGTTGTCAGTGGTCAGGAACTCTGGGCAGGTTAGAATTGTAGTCTCTTATCACTGACGTTTACAACTCAACACACATTTATCCGATGCGAGCCTTCACGTACATTGTACTCACTCTTTTCAGATATCTGTACTTCTACAACTTTTATTAAGTTCAACTCAAAAGATCTAATATTTTTAAAGATGTATTTTTCTGTTTTAACAATTGAAAATTGTCAAGAGAAGTTCCACTAGGGTTGTTCAATCGAATTTCACATTAATTTTCACGTGGTTTTCAACTTAAATATTCACATGAATTTCCAGGATAATTTTACGTGAGCTTCCACTTGAAGTCCCATGTGCATTTCTGTCAGTATTGTTTCAAATTACCACCCGAAAATCATGGAAATGTTTACATGAATATCTGATGGCATCTATCCACGAGGATTGTTCGAAATTACGACTTAAATTTCAAGGATGTTTTCACCTGTATTTCAACGTGAATTTCCGTATGAATTTTTACGTGAATTCCCGCTTGAATATTTCAGGCTGGATTTCAGCCATTTTTAGGTATTACGAGAAAGTGAAAAAGAATTATTTCCTACCAAAAATTCGATGTAACGTATCTTAAAAATCGCGCAATCATTGTTATCGCTTAAACTTGTTTGATATATTTGAAATTTTGAAAACTGAATCTTGAAGACATCTCTTTCAATACAAAAAATCATAAAGAATCCTTATGCGACTTGAGAAACATATATGCTGTGCTGTATTTTTAATAAAATATTATTAGATTTTAAAGATACAAATTTTTTGAACAACCTTCGTTTTTCGGTTATGTTAGCGATTTCAATGAGAAATTATGATTTTTAATAAAAAATCATTAGATCCCGCTTTATTCGTAGGCGCGAATTTTTTCAATGACTTTCAAGTCTTTACTTTCCAAGTAATATTGTACTCTTAAATTTTCACATGCCATATTAGATTTTAAATATTTACAATTTTTAACAATTTTATATTACATGGGCGTTTTACTTTGAGAATTGGTATTTTCGAACCAAAACATTACAATTTGAATATTATTTAAAATATTTTTTTAAACTTGAGTTATGTTTGTGTTTTTTCGTCAGAAATTTTTGTTTTAATTAAAAAATTGCATTATAAAGAAGACATTTTAAGTCAAACATTAAATTTCAAATATTAAATTTTTTTGTAGAATTTTAGGTTATGCTAGGCTGTTTTCACCGGAAATAATATAGATTTCATCGATAATCGATCATTTTGAACAGAAATAATTCAATGTTAAACAAGATTTTTAATTTTAAACAAGTTTGTTAATTTCAAATAATTTTTTGTTATGTTAATGTGTTTCGTTGGAGACGGGTATTTAATTTTATTTTAATCACAATATTTCAGAGTAGATTTACAATTTTGTACAATTTCAGGTAATTTTCCAGTTAAAATTCGTAGAAAATGGTAGGTTATGCTCGCGTTTTGACCTGAAAAATCGCTATAGACTTTAAAGAAGATTCACAATTAACGGAAAGTCCACGATTAAAATTTTTTTAAATTAGGCTTGAAAGAAGACTTAACATTTTGAATCAATTTTACGGTAGGGTTTTTCATCGAAAATTTGTATTTTTAATACAGAATCATTAGCTTTAAACAACTATTTACAAACTTTGAAATTCAACACTAAAATGTAAAATTTTGAAAAATGTTAGTTTGAAGTTAATATATCAATTTCTATGTCAATTATAAAAAAATATTGTCCTTGCCTTTCTTTTTTATTATTTTCCATATTTTAATTTAAAATTACGTGAAAGTAAAAAAATATTACTAATTTTTTAATCTAAAGCTCAGTTCAAATTAGAAGTCACCGTATTCAAAAGGTTAGCTTGCTTCCAGGCTTTCTTACATTTGTTTAGATTTTAAATACAAATTTGATTCATTATAGATAGTATTTATTCCGATAAAAATGACAGAATTGTATAAAGGATATTGAAACATAGCGTAGAATTATAAGTTTTTTTTTCAGTTTTAAAACTTACAATCATGGTATGAGCATAAGATCTTTTCTTTTAAGGGTCTAAACTGTGTAGACACAAATATGATAGCTCTATACGATATTTGCAGTTCATTTAAAACAAGAAAATAAATTATTTTGTCTAAAACGAACAAGAAATATTCTACTTTTCGTACATTTACCAACACTCCTTACTTTAAAAATAATGCTAAAACATCAGATAATGTTTCATTGGGTTTATACACATATAAATACATTTATGCGATACACAACTTTTGCAGTGTATTCTGATAATAGAAATAGCCGAAATTAGCCAATTTTCATTATTTTGACGTTTAACATCGTTGCGAAAGTGAAGACATTTCATATGTCCGTTTTGCCTTTGAAGGAAGTTTTATGTTGACACCTACTAGCAAATTTTCAACCTTATTCCCATAGAATTAAAAAGTATTTTTGTTATTCGATACGGCCTAAATTGTACCTTGCTTATCATTCTTGTAATTTATAGATTTCTGTAAAGTTCTATATACGAAAGAAAGCACATGTCTCGTTATCCTGTATTTGTCTCAAACTTGATATATACAAACTTGATATATATCGCTGTGAAGTGGAGTCGTGACCCATAGAAACTATTATTCGTGTTCGCATTGTCGATCGTTCAAGCATTATATGTCTGCGCAAGTACATTACAGCGGACATTCACGTGCACATGGTTCGATCATGTGCATCGTTATGAATGATCGCACCATTCATTTCACACAAGCCCGAAGGCAGCGAATAGTAATCAACACCAAGATAGATAGTATCAGGTGGCCAGCAATCACAAATAGAACTTGTCTTCAACCAATCCTAAATTAATTTTATTCCATACTTGACAAGATATAGCATATTATCATCAAAGTAATTAAAAAACAATTACTGGGGACAAATTCATAAAATATGCTACTTCTGAACTTCATTCATGTAGACACTTTTATGCACAGCAATATTACTTTTGCAAATGAATGCAATATTTAAGAGTAGTCGTAAATTAAGAAACTCAAGATATAAGGAATCATATTTTATACTAATGGTCCAGATACGGTATAGGATTGATCATTAGAATATCTCCTATGTTAATGAAAGTCTTTTATCTCATACATCGTAAGCAATAAATTCTTTACTGCATGTAAATGTCATTCGACGTAAACCTATTTGTGTCGCCTATGCACGTGCGTTGTACGTTTCAATTTACAGAGACAGCGAATTTGACAGTGATGAAAGAATTGCAGTAAAATTCCGTTGTTTGTACAAAAAGTTCATTAACCCGGTTTAAAATAAAACAGAGCTTTCGCAAACTGCAAAACATAAATATACTATCAGAAATTTGTTTTTTAAATCTAAAACGTTTTTGTATCTATTAGGGACTTTTTTTGTGGTGGTGTTAAAGCGAGCACATATAAGCAAGTGCCCGAAGCTGTTGTAATTGCTGTAGCCGATGGTGGAACGGTAGACGAAGGCCTCGTAAAGCTCGGCTCACTATGGGGCGTGTAATTCAAACATTGCCTCACTTTCTACTCTTATGATGCGTGCCACCCGTACAGAATATGGTCCAAGTGGTTTCCGCATTCGCAGCAAAATCGAATTTACATAGTAAGACGTGAACCCTCTGATTTCCGATAATACTCAGATTGCCTAGGAGACTGCTTGAATGTAACCAGTTGACATTAATTCATTTCTCCGTTTTAAATTTTTGTAATCTTAGGCCTCCACCAGTTCTCCACCAATCATTAATCATCCGCAATGCAAATAAGAGAACGGCATTTATTTTTCCGCAAAGTGAATTCCACGCCTTTTATTCCTGCTGATTACACTTTTATGAACTCACAGCACTGGCTATTGTCTCCTTCGTAGTTCTCATTTTCAGATTATCGTAAATACTGTGTCGTAACTAGTCTGTAATTGAAATAGATTTGCAATTGTAAAAATTAACGAAAAGAGTATTACGTAATTTTGCCGTCACCACATTCCAACGAATACAGAAGTTTCTTTTATAATTATAGGTACTATTCCCACATTCAAAGAACTCGTTTTCCTGCACAAATCCAATTCTGGATAAGTGGTCACTGGTCAGCAAGAAAAGATAAAATTTGAGATATAACTCTAATTTACCAGCCGTGTTCAGTAAACCGGTGTAATTTTTCGTATTGAGAGAGTTAATTTTTAAAGTAGAGTCAATGCGAGGTTTAATCTGTCTTTTAGACAAAATGTCATTCTGTTTTAAACTATTAAGTAGAGAATCATGAATCCATGAAACAGAAGAGTCTCCTTGAAGAACGATTAGGAAATATTAGCCTACACGCCTTGAAATAAAAGGAAACAAGCGAGCTGTCGATATTTAACGTGCTCGTAAATCCGAGTAATTAGAGGTTGTTAGAGGTAATGAAAGTGCGGGCTTTTAAATTCAAGCACACGGTGTACACTATTACAATTCCGCGAGAGCTAATATGGTTCCTATCTTCAAGAACCTTCAACGCAAACAATAAGAATTATTAGCCCAAGGCTAGATCCTATGACATCTTTATTTTTTCTAACTCAATGACTTGTTCAGTCCATCAAATTTTTTATAGTTTATTGTTTGCATGCTATTGAAATGTAAATTCATATTATTCAGATTTGTGGTTGTCTGTAATTATCAATAATAAATGTTCATATTTACCGCTATACGGGATAAAAAGTAAAAAATAGTATCGTCATCAATAATCTTAGGTTCTATTCCGAGTAGAAAAAGCTCATTTAGTTGTTGTGCCAAAAATCAGATCTGTGAAAGAAATAGTTTATTCACCAAAAAAAACATTCATTTTTAATATTTTGAAACAAATAAGTATATTTTAGTATTATTGACGTACTTTTAAAATTATAAACATAGTAGAGCTGCAGGGAATATTTTCTCGAAAGAGGCCATACGATTTATTAAATTCAAATATTTTTCAGCATCAGTAACAAGCAGCAATAAAATGAAATTCAATTACAAAAAAATATCCTTAAAATAATTACGTTTACTAAGTCTTAACATTTTTTCATAAGAGGCACGATTTTTGACACGACAAACTATTTTACTAAATTTTGAAGTCCATATTGGGACAAAACAACTAGAAAAATATAATCTTTTTCAAGCGTACCGGACAAACGTACCGGCTATTCATACCTAAATTTCAGTACATGTAGCCACAGCCTTGGAAATTTATGTGATATTCAGCTTAAAAATCAAAATAATAATTCCACACGCATAGATCTCTTTTAATGCAGCTCTTCTTGAAAATACGAATTAATCACCTGACATTATTTTGCAACCTGTATATTTCATTTTGGTTTTGGTCTTAAAAAACAATTTAAAAACATCAATAAACTCTCCAAACCAGCCTTTAAATTTCTACTAAATTAGGTTATTGATTGCATGAAAATATATTTGAGAGCGTTCTTTGTTACATATAATTCTTATGTTCGATGATAAATTTGGTATTGACATTTAATTTATTTGGCAGCTAGTGGGCATGGCATATCCTAACTTTAATGCGACGAAAAGTAACTAGAAATGTTAAATTTTACTTTTCGAAATTTATACAATTTATCGTAGGATTCAAGTCTTAACTTTTTACGGTAATAGAAGAATGCCTCTTCATTTTGCTCGAAATTTTTATGGTTTGAAACTCATGTCCAAAATTTTTTAAATTAAATTCTGCCGCGAAAAAGTTGGCACAAAAATACTAGAAAAGTTCAGCAGAATTTTTTTTACAATACAATACTAATGAAAAGTTGTAAATAGTTTTAAAAAAAGAGTGGATTTTTTTAGTAATTTAGTACTGGAAAAGTCCTGTTAAAACAGGAGGTATTTTAAACTTTCTCATTTCATTATTTCTATTTCGGCAGTTGGTACTTTACTCGTGTCTTTTCTCATACTTGGGATACTTTCATGGGACTTCATGGAATTTCCTTGAGATTCCATATTGAAATTTTTTACTCGGGCTTTTATATGCCTTCGCGACGTTCAAATAGTTTTCAGAATGCAAATGATGGAGCAGCCCATATCGAAATGAAGCACTTTCAATAGGGATATTTGCCAAATTCGAGGGTGCAGGATTTGTAAATTCGAATTTAAGATGCGAATCATTTCCCTATCGCTGATTTCGGCAAGCTCGTGCGCGAATAACAAAATTCTGGGTTGAGATCGGGACCCTCGGATGAGAATATCTTTCTCGTATCTTTTAGTGCGTCTCTCTCCAGAGTCTCTCTCGAGAGCCATCGAGATGTGGGTAAAAGTGCCTGCGGTAGCAAGGAGCTTCAGAGCCAGACAGGAATGTATGAAACTGAATTTTTGTCCCGCGGATCTCTGCAGTGGTATGGAGTCAGCGACAACAAGCGTCCTGGAGCGCAGTTGATCATAAGTAAGTACGATTAACAAATTGGCGCAAAAAGTAACCCGACGCTTCGCATATCTCCTGCTGATGGCTTAAGGCTTGCTGCTGAATCGGCTACTGCATAATACGTCTCTCATATCGAGCTTGTCAACGTCACCAGCTACCACCTACCAAGTGGAATTTTCACCTTGTCCACTATGAGGTCCAAAGATTTATGTCTTTCTACGTGGGAGACGACGATCGCTTAGTTTTCTGGTTAATTCAGGTATCGGTTGCCTCCTTCGCTTCGAGAGATGGAAAACATTCGGGAAATACTACTTTTCACAAGAACCTATACATCCATCAGTGGCTAGAAAGTATCAAATTTTAGTTCTATGAAATCCACTTACCAGATTTTTCCTTTAGGTAACGTCACTTGTCGACTAACTGACTAAACATACGCTATACGTCAGCCAAGAAAAGTAGATTCAGGAACTTGTCCTTAAGTTCACTCATCTCAACACCTTTTTCTCGCTTATTCTATCAGTTACCCGTTTAATAAAAAATTCTTGTATTAAGTTTTTAGGCGACTGTCAGGTGGAAGACATTGAAAAATTATAATTTGATAAAATTATCTTTCGGAATTGAAGATCGAGGGTGAACTGATTTTCTACCACTGAAAATTACCCTCGACGATAAGTATCTGAATAATTTAACAAGTTGCAGTGCTCGCATGTCGACATTACGATTACGATGATTCAGGGTTAACCTCGATGAAATTAATGGTCTTGTGCGGTGGAGCTTTACGATCCTGACGGAGAGCGAGTGCTTATGGTATCAGACGAGACCTATGAAACGTTTCAGGATCTTATGAGCAGCAAAGTCTTTAGTGGATCTGAACGATAAACCAGTTTTAAAGACAGCGTTTTTTTTCATAATTACGGCAATAAATCAAGGAGGGTGCATAAAAGTCGTTTAAAAATGTATTTAATAAGTTCGGGACATCTCTTACTTTTTTACCTCTTATTTCTCAAGTGTCGCCAAGCCTGCACGCGAGTCCCCTGTGTGGCTTTCTGGGCTCTGTCATAATATTTTCATTTCACGCTGGAGTGCTTATGTCCCAGAGTTCTTGATGAACTTGGTGAACTCGAAACCACAAACGAACGAACGTCAGATCGTTCCTTCTATTTTAATTTTTTTCTTTTCTGTTGCAGATGATAATTCGGTCGAGTAAAATAAAGAGTGCAACAAAAGTGGGGTATTTCCATTTATTTATCTGAGACTTTTATTCATGGGAAGTAGACAGTTTCGCTTCAGCAAATCACTAATCGACTTGTGTAACAAAATTGCATAAAAAGCTATAAGAAGGATATTGCGCTTTTCTTTTTGGATACTTGTGAATTTTACCCTCCATTTCCAAATACCACCAGAAAAATATAAAAAGTTGGAAATTAACCAAATTTCGACGATTTGGTTGAAATACCTATTTTTAACAGGCTGTTTGAAAAATATTCTTTTCATATTTTCAAAATTCAAAGAAAAAAAAGAAAAAAGATATTCTGGGAAATGCCGGCTTTTTTTATTATTTCCCACCATTCTTCGAGTTTATGCGTATTCGCCTTTTTAGCTTTAGGTGGACTAAAGCATTATTGATCACGAAATAATTTTTTTTCCCAAAAACATAATTTTCTCATTTTTCTCGTACACGTTGCGCGATATTACAAAAAAGTAACGAATATTTTTCGTATTAAATTTTAAGACGTGCATACTTTTTAAAATATTTTTTTATACCTTTCTTTATTTCCGAGATAAATGCGAAAATTCAATTGTATAAAAGATATCGCCTGTTCATAAAAATGGTTAAATTCATATAAAAGTCACTGGATGCCTTCCAGTCTAAAGCTAAAAATGCCAAAATCACTAAAACTGTACAAAAATATGAGTGCGAGTTTTTTGTTAAAATCTGCTTTTTATATTTTTAAATAAATAGTCACCAATTTCTTAATTCTAAACCTTTATTTTATTTTTCGACGGATTTCAAAAGGGGACTGTAAAAAGCTTCAGAATTCAAAAATAAAATTGGAATATCTATATTAGATCAAGAAGTATGGACATTGAAAGATAATGCGGCTATTTTTCTGATAAATAGGCGTTAAAAGTCAATTATTCATAACTTCACAGACATTTTTTTCTAAAATAGGAAAAATACGTGCCTTCTAATTTCTTCTACAACACACATATTTCATCACTGAAATTCTGCGACTTGAAGTGATAGAACCTGCCAGATTTGAAATAGATTCGATCTTCCATTTTGAATAACAATAGCTGGTTTTATATTCCTATTATGATTATTGGAATTAATTTAAGTAAATCTTATTTTATTATGACTGTTGAATTCAGTTCTGTCAACTTCCAAAAGTGTTTATTTCACTCGATGAATAAGTGCCATGCCACTGAGTGCGAGGGACAGGAACTCATTTCCAGTCATTTCAATCAGTGATCTTTCACTGAAAATCAGTGACATTTCACAATTTAACTGATTCAGATTTAAAGAGAGTTCAAGTGCAAATTCGCTTAAAAATTCACGTGGAAGGAACGTAGATTCGTAAATTTCACGTGAAAATGACATGTAAATTACGCAAAAATTGAAATATAAATTGGCGTGGAAATTAATGTAAAACTCGGGTGGTAAAGTGAAACATTCTACCTGGAATTTTACG
The DNA here is from genome assembly GCA_035041075.1 of Acraspis erinacei. Taxonomy (NCBI): domain Eukaryota; kingdom Metazoa; phylum Arthropoda; class Insecta; order Hymenoptera; family Cynipidae; genus Acraspis; species Acraspis erinacei. The sequence continues at coordinate 32,002,530 of JAWWLR010000149.1, forward strand.
TGAAGTTGCACGTGAATTTCCACTTAAATCTTTATCAGGATTATATTCTTAAGAAGAAAATCCCCATCCTCAAAAATGATTTAGAAAGCCAAATTTAACAATTTCAAGTCTCTATTCCTAGACATTTTAATCAGTGATGTTTCGCTGAAAATCAGTGAAAGTTCAGAATTGCAATTTAGATTTAAAGAGAATTAATCTGGAAATTCATATGTAAATTCAGGATGAATTTCACGTGGAAAGTAATGTATATTCGTAAAATTAATCCAGAAATTCACGTAGAAATTAACGTGAATTTTCACGTGAACTTTAAACCTTCTATTGAACAGCAAATGTTTCAGAAAGCACCTCATAAAGTTCTACCTTGAATCCCACGTATTTGAATAAATGCGCGTAAATTTTGGCATACTTTCACGCGAATATTTGTAGCTGGAAATTTTGAAATCTTCCACGCGCCAAGACACGCGAAAGCGATCAAAATGGTGTCCGATTCACCCCGTTGTGGGGTCTGGTTTGGAAATGAGATGCAGCGAAGTATTTGAATGCACGATTCCATGTAATGGAATGGAGAGGGAAGTAAGTTGAATTAATTTAAGGGCCTACAGCGCCGGCGCGTTCCGTCGCAGTGGTTTGCGCCGGTTCGTTCCGCCGCTGGTTCACCACGGTGCGATGGTACCAAGGCAAAGAGAGGGTTTGCCTTAGAGCTGTTTGACTCCTCCCTCACCCGCTCCTCCCCACCTCACGCAACAGATCACTCTTTCCCCATATCCACATGAAACCCCAGGTTTCGTACCGTCGATTTACCTAGTGGTGAAAACACACGTGAAGGCGCGGACGCTCAGACAAAAAGAAGCGACGCTGGGATCGTTCGCCAACGCCGTAGGAAACCGGCATGCTCACCTCCAACTTTGGAGTCTTCCACCGGCTCGAATGTTTGATAAACTGGTTAAGGTCCGTCTCCGGATATGTTTGCTTTAGCTTTGTAACTTTACTAGTGTTTTGACTCTCTGGAGAGAAAAAGGGGACCGAGATGGACCCCAATGCAAACAGTCCACTTGTGTGTCCTGGACTAACATCACATCAGATTTATGGTTTATGCTTCGAGCGCTTTATCTCGGGATATGTCACCCATCATTTGTCACTTAATCATTGTCGTCATCGTCTCTTCATTTCTAGTTAGCAAAGGCTGATCCGAAATTGATTTATATGGTGAATTATACGCAGCTGAAATTTCTGGTTCAGAACAAAATAAAATGATTATTTTATGAGCCATTTAAAATAGTGACAGCTAACTTTTTTTGAATTATTTGCGGATATTTCGGGAACTACCAGGGCAGACCTAATAGAAACACGGGGTTCAAAAGAAATAATAAAAACAAGGATTGTATCGTATATTTCTATCAGCCCTCAAAGGATGGTCTGCAAATTTGAGAGAAGCTTGTAAAATTTGAAGGAATATTAATGAGTGGAAAAAGTTCCGTTATGGCTAATAGTTAAGTTTCCAAACACACGAATTAAATTTTACGTTTAAAAATTTGGCAAAAACAAAAAACAACACTCAAAATAACAAAGATCTCCAAAAAATAAGACTTCAGTATAGAAACTTAATAACTCATATTTTTGAGTCTTATAAAGATGCTGAAAACTTGTAGACACAAAGTATCATATTGTAACATTGTTATAAAGTGATTACGCCCACAGAGAACAAAGTGCATTGTTGCCACTCTTTCGTATTTAGATTCAACTGAAATACGTGCAAAAGAAGCACTTGTTACTAATAAAGTTATTAAATTTTCAAAAAATTATTAATAGTCCTTGACTTATTTTGCAATATAAAATAAATCCACATAATTCACTTTTTTCCTCGCTTTTTTCTATGCAATTGAACCGAAAAATATTTTAATAGATATAGTCAAGATGTCTTACGCATCATTTATTTAAAGTCTTCAATCTTTCTTCAATTTCCGGATTTTTAGGGTTCGTTGCACGATTAGCCGTAAAACTTTGATGAACTGTGTAATAAAAGGTGTCAATGATACGAGGGTCGCGAGTAAGCCGGGCGATATCTTCCTACTTAGCAGCCAGTTCTGAGACTGAAGCCAAAAAAACACTTGGGGTACCTAAGCCAAAGTACTGACTCAGTTGTCGCTTAGTCATACTATCCTCTAATTTTTTTAAGCCAAAACATATGTTGTTTCAAATTTCATTCAAATGGAGAAACTCTTAAAATATGATTGTTAGAAAATCGCGAAGCTGTTAGTTAAAAAGTTAACGTAAATTCGTAAAAAATGTTACGGGTCAATGTTCTCATTTGAAAACAATCAAAAATTTGATATCCCATTGCGAAGTGCACTGGCTCAAGCACGTTCGAACTCATCTGATCGTGCAAGATAATCGTTGGTGGCTTTAATGATTAATCGCGATTAACCTAGCCCAGACAAGCTGATATCTGTGTAAACAACTAAATACATTCAAGTCAAGAGCTGCAGAGTGATCGAAAATTTTAAGGCGATATGTTATGAATATGTCAGTGATCAGTCGCCTGATATTTTTCTAAACAGTTACAAGCTCGTGCGGGTTTCAGCCTTATCTCGGTATCTTTATTGAAGTGCGGCGAAATCACACTACTAAAAAGACAGCTTGTTTAGTAAAAGATTGTATGTCTTGCTATATTTAGAATAACGTTTTTTCTCTCATTTAGAAATCAAAGTTTATCACTGTTTATTTTTAAATAAATAAGTGAATATAGCGTACACTTTTGAGTTGAAACATAAAAAGCGTCTACAGTATTAATTCCGGAAACCCACGGATCCTTATGTATTAAAAAAAAATCGCTGCAATCAATTGTGAAAATTATCGCAAATTATCACATCTTCCTCAAATGATAAAATCTTAAGCAAACACGTGTTTCTGTATTCACATTGTCTTCACAGTGCATGCTTTTAGCAATGTTAGAGTAACCAGATGACACTATGTTTTTTATTATAAAAACAAATGAGTTTGTCGACTTTACTAGAAGCGTTCAATGGTTAGTAAGAAATTAGATAAAATAATAAAAAATGAATGAAAATCAACAATGTACACACACCGCCTTAGAGTGGCAAGGGCAATCGCTCCAGCCACCAGCAGCTCGAAGATCATCTCTTCCTCTTCCTCCGGCCGGAGAGTCCACGGCTTCTGCCGATTCCGATTCCTAGCATCCACTCGCGCACTTCCGGTTACGTAGGAAAGATTTTCCTCAAGTAATTTCCAGTCTCACGTGAATAAATCACGAAACGATCACCCGAAGATATCAAATCACCCTCAGCGTGGCGTGGTACCGCACCAGGTTTCTCCACATTGTCCAAGTCCACCAAAAACCTTCATGAATTTTTTATTAATTTTTCTTATTAACTTGGGTATTTTAAACCATAGGTTTTTCATCCCCGATGCACTACCTGACATTCATGCAAATCACAAAGTCTTTATATATAAATATATATATTTCGAGATTTCAACTCGTGGAAAAATGAAGAGGTTCACGAAAAGGAAAATTTAATGGCACAGAGAGTCACCCTGCTGGTGGGATCTTTTCACGGTCCGAGAGAGATCAGGTATGCACCCCGAAGTGGCTCAATTTGTTTTAGCACGACTAACACGGTTGACCATTCAGCTTGCCGATCTCGTGGTGACTGAGCCTCTGAGACGGTCTCGCGACTCACAGTTACTCACTTGGTCGAACTCACTATTCACTCACTCACTCACCGCCTCGGTCCCACCTCCTTCGTCCTCTCTACCTTTTACTTGGTACCACTACAAACTCCCCACCAACTTCCACCCTCGCGCGTGGGGATACGGGCTGGACCCCCGGGCCACGCGATTTCATTACATGTATCATTAAACACACTGCGTGCTTTGCGTGGTAATGCGTGTCTGCATATTATGAGGGGTTAGTGCAACCGACAACTGAGTCTGTATATCTAGAATTGACTGCACTTTCAAATCGAAAGTCCTTATTTCAATCTACGTATATTATCTAGAGACAACCCCTTCGGTTTTTTTATGTAAAGTAGATTGGGGCGAAGTTGCGTATTGAGGCAAAGCACGAAGAATACAATCATTTCCAAACTGCAAGGTAGCATGCCAAAAGTGTATAATCCCCATCTTGGCAATTTAACAGGAGACAAAAGACATTTCCTCAAAAATCGAATTTATATAAAAATGAGAAAGTGCTTTTGAGCTAAATCAGTGCTGAATTAAATCCCGAACAGTTTGATTGGAAAATATTACCAGGTTCCGAGGATATTAAGGGAGAAAGCTCTTTTCGCTTGAAGAGCACGTTTTTTCAAATTTGTAAGTTTTTATTAAAAAATATTATTAGGTTTCGAAAGAAATGCAGGTGCTTTTCTTCTCCCGTACATGTTTTCGTTTGGTCGTTATAAAAAAGAGCTTTGAAAAGTGATACAAAATCCCATTTTCCAGTTTTTTTTTTAAATGAGAATTTACTTTACACCTAAAAACTTTCCATCCATAATCAGACATTCAGTTTGATGCGACTGCACATGCACACATGGGCCTAGGCACAAATTATAGTTAGGCCTTTATGGTCTGCTGACGATAATCAAAATTAAAAAATTTGTTTCTGTAAGAATCTTCTGGTCAAGATGTGTATTACATTTTTTTAATATTTTGAGCAAATTGTAATCAGTTTAAAAATTAATAAAAGCAACATTGTTGCCCGAAATTCAAATTGTCCGGTGAAGTTGAGTATTTGGAACAAATTGAAAGTGTAAAAAATGGTCCTATCGGATTTAATTCTTCTTCTTTAATTCTTCATTGTTAATACAAAAGAACGCCGATATAATAGCGATTCATTTAATCAATCCAAGAACTGCTGGCCCACGCAGTTACACAGCCGTGTGTCAGTGTGTGGCAGCGTCAACAATGGATCGCCACCAGTTTACGTTTCCAATGACTGATTAAATAACTATGCTGGCAAATTCACACTCGTTAAAATAACCGTCTTTACGCCCTTGATACACAATGTACTATTTTGGTTCGTAAAAGGCATCAAGGTGTCTAAAAGGGGATTTCTGATTTTAAAATCAGTCTTGTAAACTCCCATGATATAAGGAGATGTAACAGGCGCCAGTTATTTATCATTTATTCATTTTTGCTTATATTTATTTATTGATGAATTTCTCCTTTTCGTAGATTATTGCAACGAGATAATCCTTAAAGAATATGGTGCGGAAGAGACGCTAGTTGACACATGGGAAAGAAATAGGTTAAGATGGTCCGGGCATGTTGAGAGAATGAAGGATGATCGATTAACGAAACAAGTATATGAAGGTAAAGTAAATGGCAGCGTGCCCAGTGGCAGACCGCGAAAAGAATGGTTAGAATGTGTGAATGATGAGACCTTAGTTAGAAGGGACATAAGAAGCCATAGAAACACAAGAGCCTGCATGAAAAAATGCATGAACGTGAAAGAATCTAGATAAGTATGCCAGGACAGAGACGTATGGCGGCAAATAGTTAATAAAAAGATTGTCAGTAGAGTGAATGACGCCTGAAACAAAATATCTTGGATACTAATGG
>JAWWLR010000149.1:32008206-32018861 GCA_035041075.1 Acraspis erinacei
TATATTTTGTCGAAAATTATATTTTTTGTCGGAACCTTTACTCTTTTCAGGGAAACTTGTTTTTTTTTTGTTTTCAAAATGCTAGAAAATTCAACTATTTTATTTGAAGATTTAATTTTTTTCAAGATGTACATTTTTTATTTATTTTGTTAAAAATTGAAGTATTTTGTTAGAAATTCTAAATTTTATGGATAACTAACTTTTTTGTAGGAAATTTATCCTTTTATCTTGAGATTTTTTTCCGTTAAAATAAAATAATAAAATTCAATCACTTTGTTAAAAACTATTGTTTTCAAAATGAAAATTTACTTTCCGACTGAAAATTATTTTTTTTATTGATAACTCAACTATTTGATTGAAAATTCAAATTGCTCTTAAATATTTATCTGTTCGGTTTAAGCATTCAACTTTTTTGTATAAAGTTTATCTTTTTAGTTTAAAAACTTTATTAGTGGATTGAATTTTTTTTTTCGTTCAAAATTCAATGTTTTTTTTAAAGAAGTCGTCTTTTCGGGTCAACAGTTCAACTACTTTCGTAGAAAATTCAACTATTCTGTTGAAAATGTATTTTCTTTCCAATTGTTATAGCGAATAATTATTCAGTTATTCGCTGGAAAATTGATTCTTTTTATTTGAAAATTCCATAATATGGGTAAAAATTCAGATATGTTTGACCCTATGGTCAAATATTGTGCAAAAAAGTCTTAATATTTTAGAAATGTTCAAATACTTATAAACATTGATCAAAATGATTATTTATCTTACTCTAATAAAGTTTAGTAATAATTATAATATTTGTTTATTTTTTTAATGATATGGTTAGTACAATAATTCTTAGAAATTTTTTTTTTTTACTTTTTCCAGAATTACTAAAAGTTTTCGAAACATCGAAATTTAACATTTTGTTCAATATATCTTTAGTAAAGTGACTTTTTATCATTAAATTAATTAAAAAGGAATTTCATGACCTATTCTGCTATCATAGGAAATATAATAATTATCTGTTGTTTGGACCATTATTGACTGAAAAAATTGATTTTAATTGTAAGTATACTATATGTACAACGATTTTAGATTAAGGATATATAATTAATACAAAACGAGGTCAAAAAATTTCAAGTGATTCCAAAATATTTCAAAACTATAAAATATTATAGGATATTTTAAAAGATTTTCGAGAAATCACTATATATATATTCAGAAATTTAATAGATTTTCATTTCATTCATTTTAGTTCTATTGAAATTCCTAAAAAAATTCTTTAAAATTAGTTAAAATCTCTTAAAATCACTAAAAATATCTTGCACTCTTTTAAATATTTTTAAATTCGTTTCTGAACTTTGAAATATTTTAAATACTAAATATATAATCTTTTCTAGCTGAAAATTGAACTTTTTAATTAAAAAATGATGTTTTTTAAAGCAAATAAATCTTCTTGATAGAAAATCAGAATGGAAATTTGGTAGAAAATTAATGTATTTTGTGGAAAATTTGTCGTTTTTTACTTAAAAATTCGCCGTTCCTTGTCGAATTCAACTTCTTAAAAATTCCATTCTTTGAATTAATTTTTCAAACTGAAAAAGAAGAGTTTCCATTTTTTCTCGAAAATTTTTATTTTGTATTGAAAACTTAAATTTTTAAGCTAAAATGTCAACTATGTGGTTGAAAATTCAACTCTTTTCTCGATAATTTGTCCTTTTGCTTTCAAACTTCAGCAAATTGATTTAAAATTGAAGCCCAATGCCCTACAAAATCATCGTACCAATTATTTTAATTTACTTGAAAAATCGAAAATCAAATTTTAACACCATAAAAAATAATGAAAAATCTAATATTCCATTTTCGGTCAAGATATGCAAAATACGACAAATGATTGAAAAAAATATATGTAATCAGAAAAGATCTGAAAGTTTGTTATTGGTCACTTTTTGATCGGACCAGTATTTTTTCAAATGCCCAGCAAAATTATCGTAACAACTTTGTGAATTTTCTTGAAAAAATCTAAAATCAAATTTTGACACCATAAAAAATAATGAAAAATCAAATATTCCATTTTTTGGTCAAGATATGGAAAATACGATAAATGATTATTGAAAAAAAATTATGCAATCAAAAAAGATATAAAAATTGGTTTTAATTGTGAAAAATAACATTAAAAATAAAAAATTAATTTTTTTAAACGACGCAAGGCACAAAAAAAATTAATTGACAAAAGTTGTTCACCCAAGAAGAATATACAAACTCTTTATTTATAATTTTTACAAACTATGGGTAAGTTTTATTTCAATCATAAAAAATAAGATTGGAAAAATTTTATTTATGGAAAAACGACACAAGTTGCAATAAAATGATCAATAACAAATTTCGTAATAGGATGCGCTTTTTTAAATTAAAAAGACAAGATAATCGGAATAGTTTGTTTAAACACCAAATCATATTATGAATTGTTATCATATAAATTAGATATTATATACTTAATAAATAAAATAATTTTTCAAATTTGAATTTCTATGAGATAGTTCAACATTTTTTAACCTTTAGAAGGCCGGAAAACCAATATTTTGGCTTACCAGATAAACTTCTTTAATTTTTAATTTTAGATAAAAATATTGATTTTTTTAACATTATTACCGGTTATCAATGTAATTTAAGTTGAATTGATTCATCCTAGCCCCTTTTTAACTACCCCATACCCCTTAAATTTACTATTCCAACTTTGTAAAAGCGGTGCCTTATTTCGTTTGCACGAGATTATAATTACAAGCAAATATTGTTATGAAAGGTTTTGAATGTTACTATTTGATATAACTGAATATAAATTCATCGCCCCTCACTCTTTTAACCCTTTTTTCCCATTTTAAAATTTTTTCAAATTTTTAACTTAAGCTATTTTTAGCTTAAACTCAATTTTATGAGTTGTTTTTTGAATCTAAGGTATTTTTGACATCAGATTTTAATTCAGCGTCAAAAAATACATAGAAAATGTATATTTGCACTTCCAAATACATGAAAATTTATTTGCGTGACTAAGGGGCTGAAAAACTCCTAAAACAACCACTTTAATTTGAATAAACACCCTATAAATGTATTAAGAGACTTAATTACATGAATATTTAACCTTGTATAATTTTTATATGATGAAACAAGCTTATATACTATTGAAAAAACCATTTTTTTCGAATTCGAAATTTTCAACATTGTCTGTTCCGTACAGGACCGGAAAGCCAATATATTCGCTCACCCCCTGATGGAGGCATTGTCTATGATCAATCAATGATATAAGATACCTTTTGGGCCAATTTTCTGAGGTAAATTTTCCTCCCAAATTGCCGGCCCTCTAAAGGTTAAAGGAAAACAGTAAGAGGTGGTATCCAGTGAAATATCCCTTGGTTATGAAATTCGTTTGATACAGGAAAATTTTATTTCTTAGATTAGAGGAAACCAGTAAGAGGTGGTATCAAGTAAAATCCCCCTTCCTTATAAAATTTGATTATCAAAGTAGAATTCCATTTATCTGATTAATGGTAACTAGTAGGAGGTGGTATCTAATAAAATCTCCCCTTCCATATAAAATTTGATTATCAAAGTAGAATTCCATTTCTTGGATTAAAGGAAACTAGTAGGAGGTGGTATCTAGTAAAATCTTCCTTGATTATTAAATTTTATTAACAAAGGAGAATTAAATTTCTTTGATTAAAGGAAAACAGTACGAGGTGTTATCCAGTGAAATCTCCCTTGGTTATGAAATTCGCTTGATAAAGGAAAATTTTATTTCTTGGATTAGAGGAAACCATTAAGAGGTGGTATCAAGTAAAATCACCCTTCATTATAAAATTTTGATTCTCAAATTAGAGTTCCATTTCTTACATTAAATGAAACTAGCAGGAGGTGGGAAAAATTACGTGGGCTTTAATTCTAAAGTTCTATATTGTTCTTCATGGGTAACAATATTAAGAGCGGCAATAATCAATTGTTACATTTTTTTGAGAATTCATATTTTTTGTTTCGAAAGTTAAACTAAGATTTCAAAGTTGAACTTTTTTGTTAAAAATTCATATTTTTGGTCAAAGATAGATCATTTTACTATTCCATTTTTTGATCGAAAAAATAACTACTTATTTGAAAGCTTGGACTTCTTTGTTGAAAATTAATTTTTTTGGTTCTCGATTAATTAACGAAATAGAGAAATGTTCAACTAAAGGAATATTTCACTATTTCGCTGCATTTTTTTTTAAGTAAATTTTTTCATCTGAAAAATGGATTATTTTAGTTACGGCCTTATAATTCAATTTAAAAATTCATCTGTTTTATTAAAAATGTAACTGTTTTGTTAAAGAATTCATTTTTCAACTAAAAATTTAACTATTCCACTTTTTGAAATTGATTATTCTTGGTTACAAGTTAGTTCTCAAGCTGAAAATTGAATTCGGGGGACCATCCCACGATAAATAATATTATCCCAGAATGGATATTCTTTAATTTAAAATACTATATATGCAGAATAAATTATTTGATGTAATTTGACAATTAATACATTATATGTGTTAATATATTAAAATAAGAATCTATTTTACTCATATTTTTGCTTGTAATCACTAATTATCTACGGTAGGGTAATTATCATTATCTACTATAGGGTGTTCTCCCCTATTCCATTTTTGGTTTAAAACTGATATTTTTTGGTTGAAAGTTCAACTATTTGATTGAAAAACTATGTTGTTGAAAATTCGTTGTTTTTTTCTATTGCAAATTAATGTTTCCACTGAATATTTAACTGTTCAATTTGTTCTTGGGTGAAAATTCAACTTTTTGGTTAAAAAGTTATCTTTTGGAATTGAAAATTTAAAAAATTTGTATTTAACCTTAGTAGAAAATATTTCAAAAGTGAGAGTCGGATCTAGGTAAATGTAAAAAAACACTTTTAGAGAGAAAACGTTAATGTCCAGAACCATGGTTCGGGCATGTTGAGAGAATGAAAGACGAAAGACTAACGAAACAAGTGTATCAAGACAAAGTAAATGGCAGCGCGTCCAGAGGAAGACCGCGGAAAGAATGGTTAGAATGTGTGAATGAAACCTTAGTTGGAAGGGACATAAGAAGCCATAGAAACACGAGAGCCTACATGAAAAAATGTATGGACGTGAAAGAAGCTAGAGAAATATGCCAGGACAGAAAATTATGGCGGCAAATAGTTAATAAAAAGAGTTTCAGTAGAGTGAATGGCGCCTGAAACAAAAGACATTGGACACTAATGGACCCAAGTGGGGAACCTCACATGACGACTTTGTGAGGATCTTCACTTGGGGTGATTGCTAGAGAGACTGATCCGCAACCTGAGTTGAAACAGTATTGCGGAATGAACGTGTTATTTAAATAAATAACACAAGAATTCTGTATCAATCTAGAAATTCTATAACCCCTTCCCCACACAACTCGCTTCCCCAACGAGTGAGTCACGCCTACCCCGAAAGGGAAACAGCTTAATGGTGTAATAATAATAATAATTATATAATTCAATAGATTCATTTGATCTAAAAAAATATTTAATACTTAAAATATTGGTGTATTTTTTAAATTGATCACTTTTTATCTCATAAACGTTTAAAAAATGACAAATCCGTCTATATAATCATTTTATTTGGTCCTACTTGCCTTTCAAAAACATCAATGAATTTACAAACCTGTACATATCATAACATCATGTGGTTATAAAATATTTCTTGTGACATAAATCCTTTCATCTTGTCAAAATGAACAAATTTGGTCTGTATTATGTTGCTATATTCTTCATATTTAAAAAAATCTGTACTGATGACGGAAAATTAAAAACTTCAAAAAATATTTAAAATATAAATTTGTTTATGCATGGAGATAGCTATAAACATTCAATCCAAAAATAATAACTAAACACCAATCAGTGCTAAAAACAGGATGTTTTTCATTAAAATCTACGTATTCATGTTTTTTCGTAAATATAACAAAAATGGAAAAAAATCAAATCTACCATTATTATGTCTTATAAAAATATTAAATCAGAAAAAATAATGTATTATTATCTAATCCGGCTTGAAAGTTAACAAATAATATTGGCAATATTTAGGACTACAATCCTTCTAAATTTCGTGTCCCTAGCCTTACTTGTTTTTGAGTTATCATAAAAAGAGTACTGTTGACACAGAACGTCAAATACACACGAAAATTTCTCAGAAAACACATTTTGGGATTCTTGATGTGTAATTTTATCAAAAGATATGTCAAAAAATGAATTCCAAACATTTTCACCGTTACACAGCTTCCTCTATGCCGAAGCAATCTAGATATCTAAACCTGAAACCCTTAAGGTAAAATTCAAAAAATTTTATTTCATAATGAATATTTTAAAAAATACAGCTATTTTGATCAAACATTTGATATTTGGCAATTTCTATATTTCCAAAAGATAAAAAAATAAATTTTAGATTGCTTCATTTGAAGATAGGTAATGAATATATTCCATTTAAGAGTCAAGTTGTTTAATTTTCGATTTCAAAATTAAATTGGAATTTATTAAATCGCTTGTATTGCAACTTTTTTAACTAGCATCCTGAAGAAGTAAAGACTTTCGAATTTGAAGCAAGAAATAACTAAAATACGCTTTACAAGTGTTGAAAACGTTCAATATTTAAAATTGCAAGTGGATGACCCATGAGTTACATCTATCACTGAAAACTTAGGATCATTGTTCGACTAGAGTTGGTCAAGTATAAATTAATAGAATGTCGAACATCGCAGGAGACCGACCATTGTTATTTGATAAACAGATAAAGATGCTATTAAAATTGACATTTTCTTCATTTTTATCACGAAATGCGATTTTGATTAAAGGAAAAGTATGCAAGCCTCTGGCAGACACATTGAAATATTCACAACATACTCTTCAGAACATTCTCGCCAAACGACAGATATTAATTACAGTTAAATTTCAGTTCATTTAAGTCAAATAATGAAACTTATTATTTTTAAACATTTCACACAAATTTTGGAGAAGGAAGCAGATACTGTTTTATAGTAACCGATTTCACTCAAAATTGAGTAAAGTTTTCTTGCACAGAGTTATATTTTCGATTAATGGAAATATGGACGGATCCCGTAACCTACGCCAAATTCGCTAAAGACACAAAAACGAATGAATCAAACATTCTGCAAAGTTCGTCCTGACTTTAAAAAAATCGATGTTCATCTAAAAATAATACTATTCCATATACATCTCTTATTATCTTAAAATTCAACATTTAGACCAACCAAACATATCTGTCGTCCTGAAAAGTATTTTTCCTTACTTTCCTTCGTTTAATATGTGACTTAAACAATAGATATGTCCTAGATAAGTATGTATTACGATACACTTTCCCTCTTTTTTTGTATTAATGTTTCCAGGATAAAAATTGGGAATATCTTGCGAAGTCGCCATTATTAATAATTGCGATATCAACTAACGAGAAAGAAAGAAGCATGTCGTACGATCTAACAATTATTGACGAACGATTCTAACAAGTCGTAAAATTAATGATCCGTTGAGCAACCGGATGTTCGTTTGGAATCTGGAACTCGAAGTGCGATTGCGTGGAAAATCAGATGACTTTACTGACAAATCCCGAGTTGTCTCATACTAATAAGTTAGTACGAGAGTTCGAAGAAAATTCTCAGAATCGATGACTTGGAAAACCGGTACGTTAACTACAGGATCTTGACGATACATTTCGCTTTTACTCAACACCAGACTTTAAAGAAAATTCTCAAACAAGTATTTGTGAATAGATGGAGATAAGAAATAAGAAAACATTGGGCAGGTATATATGCAAGTGTCTTTGTTATGAGGAGAATGCCAAGCCAGAAAAATTGAAAGTTGCGTCAGAGATAAGAGATTCGCGATATTAGAATGTGATAAGGAACTGATATGTCGCAGCATGATTTCATTAGATAGCTTAATTTTGGCCATGGAATAATTTTGCAAATCATGAAAATATTTTCACTGAAAAATAACCCTGCCTTTATTGCGCACTTACAATGGGAGCATAAATCTCGACTAAAGCTCCCAATAATGCTAAATTTTTATGCCCATAGGTCCATCTATGTTTATCCCTGTTTTCACAATAATTTTGTGAAGTCTGATTTACAACTCATCATTCGAGGAATCCACTAGATTATGTATGATTAAAAACTTCCGGCTGAAAAATATTCATATTTGCTCAAATAGCTGTAGGTGAAAATAATGCTACATTAACTTTTGAAAAATGAAATTTATTCTAGTAGGAAGCAAGGTGATTAATTATCACGTAAGTGCATTTCCCGGGTTCTGTGTGATGCATATGTATAATTTTGTGGTTTTTATACACGGGGATTGATCCAAAAATTAGTTCTTTAAAACACCTTGCTGTTAACACTGCCTACTTCTTCAATTGATTTTTTATTATTAGCAAGACTATGGCAGCGTGACGCTTCTTAACCTCTAGAACTGTTTGTTTGTTCTTTTCTGATGTACATGTTTTAAGCGCAAGTAATATCACTATTTTTGTATTTTAAACTATAATCGTGCTTTTTTATAGAAAAAAAATTGAGAAAGATATTCAACTTGAACCGAAAGAAAGGAAATACTAATTTAAGATTGATAATCGACTTCCCGTTGAGCGTTTGTAGAAGATCGGAAGTACAATTGGAATGTTATCTTAAACTGGAATATTGTTAATTGCGATATGACGGACAAGCCGGTAACGGTGCACATTGTTGAGGAATAGGCGCCATCAATGTGAATCATCGTGATAAAGGGTTCGCTACACGAGAAAGGTCTAAAGTTACCTCTGCTCAGGTTCTTTAGACAGGTCACTGTAATATGTTAATGTTTCGTAATTTAAAACCCTTGCAATAATTTCGTAAGAACTATGCCTGCTACGCTTTCTCGAAAACTCGTGATGTGTCATTCCCTGAAAATTGAATGAATCTCTTTGAACATAGATAAGCTGACTAACAATATCACAACATATAAGATAATAACCACGTAATGAGCATCAGAAACAAAAAACTATGCCATTTCTTAATTTCTGACTACTGGTGACTAACTTCCGATTCATTGGTTCATTCCTATTCCGTGCATCATCTTTATAGTTATCTTTCAAATAAATAGTTGAAAAGACTAAAGGAGTTTAACTAAAGAGAGTGGCATAAGACATAAGTGGCTGTGAAGAAAATTTGTGGCTAGTTTGTAAGTTTGTGCCTCGAAGGAAGCGAGAAGAGGCGTGAAATCGATTCGTTCCGTCAACAAGGCAGATCAAGCTCGACCACCCGGGCTGAACCATCACATCGAGAGGACGGCCATTATACTCTCGGCTCGAAAAAGCGAAACAGGATTATAGAAAAAGTAAAAAGAGAATAAAACTGCTTGAGTAACTCGAGATATCGTGTAAACAGCAAAGAAAGATTCTTCATCCTTCACCATGGTGTGTCGCGAAATCCTTCGATATACTGTCCTTTTTTAGGAACGAGTTGCCACTCAAGCGTTACAGCTTTAGAATTACTAAGCACTAAGGGTAAAGTATTCAGAAGACCTTTTTTATATTAAAGAATAATTTTCATTTTTGAAATATCACATTGGTGGTGATTGATAACAAGTGATTTGATTATCCTTATCTGATCTTCGATATAATTTCTGCTTTTCGTATTATAACGAGATGTTGTGAAAGATATTCTAAACACCGTTAGTTTACGCACATGGATGAGCAAATAAGAGTTGATTAAATTTTTTTAACACAGCTCTGAATCTGAACATTGATGGTAATGTGAAAGGAGGAATTTTGTTAAAGATATTACTCACCAATTCGCATTTTTCGACGTAACTCGCTTTCTTCGCACTATGGAAGGTGAGAGAAGGCACATGTGTATCACAAATGTAAGATGTCACTTATAACAATTTTAACTGGTCACGATATCCAAGGACGGCCGCGAATCGGTCGTCGAACAATTGAGAATAGAGATTGTGCACGCGCCCAGTAAGGACACTCTCACTGTATGGTATTAATGAATGACTAGAGTAGAGTGAAACTATGAATGAACTCCTCGTGGCATACGAGTACTATATAACCGTGCACGTTGTGGGCGACTACTGGACCCTCGGCCAATCATGTTGCGTCTTAACACGTGGTTGGACATACTTGACGCTGGTGTTTCTCAGAAACCATCTTGCAACTTGTCACCTACAAAGAATGCGACCGAAAACGTGCCACGCGCCCAGTCCGGAAGTGAAATTTGCACATCTATTTGTAAGACTAATCATTTATTTTAGGACGGACCACTCATCGTTCTCTTTTTTATCCAAGTGTACTGGCGCCAAAAGTGCCGAGGAAGGCCTTACATGTCCTTATATCTTTTCACTATCATCTCTTAAGATTTAGACTCATCTCTTAATGAGTTTTATAAAGCAGCTGTTTAGGAGAAATTTTCTTTCATTTATGAATCTACACGGAAAGACTTTGTTTTTCAATAAATGATAAAAATGTTTGAAACTTTAATATACTCTGTATCAAAACACTGAAAAATGTCAAAAAATTTTAATTATTGATATTACAGTACGGAAGTTTAAAACTTTTATCCTAAAAATTAGTATTTGGAATACGAAATATTAT
>JAWWLR010000149.1:32184362-32201500 GCA_035041075.1 Acraspis erinacei
TTGTGTTGTTTCTCATATTCAGTTAAAAATTTGTAATAAACCAAATATATTGCAGAAAACACCACTTCAGATGCTTTTAGGACCGAGCTGACTGTTGGAAGAGACTGGGAAGAAAGTCAAAAGGAATAAGAGGATGCTAAAAGTCTTTAAACCATAAAGAAGTGTCAAATTAAAAAATACTAACACCTATTTATTATTTATTACTTTTAACTTTATAAATTAAATAAATCTACCCTTTTCTTATTAATTGGACATAAAGTGGGCTACCCAACTAAGGCCCAGC
The DNA here is from genome assembly GCA_035041075.1 of Acraspis erinacei. NCBI lineage: Eukaryota > Metazoa > Arthropoda > Insecta > Hymenoptera > Cynipidae > Acraspis > Acraspis erinacei. The sequence continues at coordinate 32,184,646 of JAWWLR010000149.1, forward strand.
ATCTTACATTATATTAATTGGGCATTAGACAAATTGCCCAACTAACGCCCCACTAAGCTCCAATCTGGGCATTCGTTGGGTAGAGTGTTACAGCCCAGACAGTTGCCCAATTGGGGCCCAACTATTAATTGGGCAATCTGGTTGGGGCCCAGCCTGGCCCCAACTAATTTTTCCACATGGGCCCTATTTGAGTTTTATCTTTTTCATTGATTTTTTATTATATATTTTCTCAATATATTGAAAATGCGTGTATTATATTTTATACATATAAAATTATACTCCTTCATATTAGAATAATTGAACGAAATTCAGCTAAAAAATTTTAATCTATTTTTAAAGAAAATAAAACTTTTCTTACTTGTTTCACATTTTTCTATAATAAGTAACTTTCTAAGATTTACTTATTTTTATTTGAAATTGGCACACTGTATGTCAAATTTTTATGAAAAAATGTCAAACAAGTAAGATAGAGTTGCTATTTTCTATACAAATGTGTTTGATGATTTATCATAAATAATGTTGAAAGGTGATAATGTAAAAGGGGATAATTCTGCATTAGAATTATAACAAGAAAAAAATCGATAAACGAGACCAAACATCATATCCGATTTTCATTTTTTAAATAATATCTTGATTAAAATGGTATAAATTAGGCTAGTGTTCGTTTTCAGATTCGGCAATAATTTTTCTTGGCTTATAAAATAAATCACTCTAAAACTATGTAATATATATGTATATTATGTTTAATTCCTGGAAAAAATCATGTTCCAAAATTTTAGGATTTTTTCAAAAGTAAATTCTGAAGCAATAAAGAATATTTATATGCCCAATAAAAATTAATAGATAATTCTCTTAAGTTTTTAGAATTTTAGCTTAAAGCCACCACAGCAAAGTTGTCTGGAATCGGAATTTTCTGTTTATAATCGCCGATAGATCGTATTTCCTAATAGATTTAAAAGATTTTTTAGGAAGGATGGACATTAAATTTTTAGGATAACTATCATATGCAATTTGTTAATTTTATTTACACAGCAACAATATATAAAAAAACAAAGTGACTAAATTGGCCGTTTAAGCGTTGTATATGAATTTTTATCTCAAGAAAGTATACAGAAAGAAACTTACTATTAACGCAAATTATTGCACATACACTCAAAGAAAACAAATAAGTCTTATAATATTTAACTTAACCCTCAGAGGCCACCCGGGTGCAAATCGGGCAGGCGAAAATCTCAAATGTCCCTCTCTCCCAAAAAAGGTTCATTTACAAATTGTTCTATTTTATGTGATAATTCAGTTTAACGGGTTTGTTAATAAAATATTTGAATTCCTGAGGAAATTTTACCCCGAAATCATATGGTTTCATTGTTATTTAAATTAAAATTAAAAGATTTGCATAACGATTAAAATCCTGACAACCAGATTTGCACCCGTATGGCCTTCACGTTACTGGAGAGAGGTATGGCCTCTTAGGGTTAATCATTATAAACAATTTTCTAAACAAATTATCACCAGTGTTTCTCGTACGCTGGTTGCTTAGATTATTAATTAATTTCGTTGTTTAACCATCGCAATAAATGTCATTCCAACAATAATTTAAGAAAAAATAATTTTTTTCGGCGAGAAAATGGCCCGTTGGGTCATAAATTGTTGGATAATGCTCTGTGTACATAAATGTCTGTCAAAACAGTTTCGAATCATTTTTGCTCAGAAAAATCAATTTGACTATGAAAAAATTCTTTTATAGAGAATTTTTTATAGAGAATTTGCTTATAAAAATAGTAAATGTTAACTTATGCTATCTTTTCATTAAAAATTATGTTTCTTATGAAAAATCTTAATATTTTGATCCACATAACTTAAAATTACATTGAAAAGGTATAAAAAATGTTTCCTGTTAGAAAAAATACTAGTCAGTTTTTGTTTATAAAAATTGTATATAATAATTACGTTACATATTGTTATAATTATTTCTGCTCTATGAGTGCACACCAATAATTTAAGCTAATAGTGAGTTTCTTTCTTTATTTTCTCTTGAGATCAAAATTCACGAAGCTGAAATGGCCAGTTTTGTGTCTTTATTTGTTTATATATTGTTGCTCTGAAAAAAGATTTAAAAAATCGCAAATCATAGTTCTCTTATAAATATAATGCAGAACATTTCTAAAAAGAAACATTTAAATCGGTTAAGAAATATGACTGGTGGCTGATTATGAACAGTAAATTCCTATTTTAGTCGACTAGAGTATAAGTGATAAATTGGACAGAAACGAGGCGAAAATTCCATACGTATTGGGATTCGAACCACTGACAGTACATTAAATACGTTCGAATCACAAACAAGGCTACGCTTTGGTTTCTCCGACCAGCATTTAACCGATCATCGGAGTATAACAATCAAACAAATATAATTTAATTGTTAAGAACTAACAAATTATTCCGACTACCAAGAAAAATGTATCCATTGATGTAATAATTTCTATTAAAATTCTGTTAACGTATGCTCAAATGCTTCTTCCTTCATAATAAAAATAACCAACAATGTTTGCCAATATACTGATTTTACCTAATTAAAAGAACACGTCTTTTAGATAACGAATCGTTATGATTTTATTTTAGGTTATAATATTTCAATAAGCCAGTTATGATAGCTAAAAATGCAAAATAATAATTCACAAAATTCGAGATTTATCTAAAATCTATAGTTTAGGAACATTCCCTATTATAAACCAGAAAATTAACCAAGTCTTTTTATTAATAATGCATATCGATAAATAGTGTCCTAAATTACTTGAAATCGTTCAAAACAGAATTTTGAAAAACTTACCTTTGTCATTCTGATTCAACTTAATTTTGTTTTATAATCGCGTTTCTTAAACATTTTCAACTGCGATACTCTAGAAGGACAGGTCTACTACCCAAAAATTCAAAAAACGGATTCCTCTAAACAAACTTTTAACCAAATTAATGCTGCTTAATGTATTGCTATTATAAACTACAAAAAAATCGATGGATGCGTCTATTATAATAATAAACTACCAATTTTGAACACCATAGGCTAAGTGAATGCGGACACTCTAGAAGAATTCGGCAGAATACCTTAAAGAATTGGCGACTTCAATCAGACGGCTGCTCTCAAGATCATTAAATAGTGCAGGAGGATCATTAAGACGCAGTTAGAAGGCCATTCTCCCGCCCACCCTGCTCGTGATGCGATCACTGGACTAAGGAAAACGAAAAAGGAAGGAAAATAAGAATAGGAACCTCGTGCGCCATTTGGTTTCACGTGTTTGATACCGTTCTTTATACTCAGGTAAGGAACAGAGTGGAACCAAAGGGGGTACCATCGAATTCTCCTGTATCCTTCGGGTCCACCGTGTGGGGTCTTCCGAAACATCAGCGAGAACTCTGGCACTCCGATGAATGGAGTGGTGCGACAATAGGGTCCCGGAAGTGTACTCGAGTGATCTACGGATCCTCCTGTTCTTTCAAACCCGTAAAGGCTCCGCGAAAAGTCCTCCGGATTTATAATTTTCTCCTTTTTCTACTTTTGCGCTTTTTTCTTATTTCTTGTTCCTTCGCTTCGCTCTTTACTAGCGGCACTTGACTTTGGCTTGACGGCAACAATACGACGCTTCAGAGCAACAATGCATCTCACAATTCACCTTCTTTTCCCCAGATGGGACTTTGATGAAGTGACTTCTCTCTGCCGTCCCTCGAGGACCGTGAAAATGGGAGGTGTTACCGTCGGAAACATTAAGTCTATCTTACATCAAATACCCATAAAATACTTTTTGAATGAACTAACCAGCTGAAAAGCTGTCCCTTGTTTCCATCCTCCGGAAGCAATGTTTAACAGCCTGTAGATCTGGAATCGAGATAACTACATTTTCATTCTTTAAAACCTTCCATACTACCTTCGAGATCACTTGCTTCCCCTGCATTTACTATACATTTTTCTCCAAGAAGTAGATGTCTTCTGCTCGGTCAAACTTTTTTTATGAATGATTTCAGGTTCGAATGAAATATTTTCCACCTAGTGAAATATTTACAAGAGTTCTTGAGGGTTGACCATGATTTTGATATATGAAGAGGTGAAATACGTCTTCCTATTAACGTCTCCAGCGCATCGAGAGTCGCTTGACTGGAAGTACACCAAGAGGGAAGAACTCATGGTATTTTGAGTTCCGTGGCAGGTTTCTCGTGCGTTTATGCGGCTCGTTCAGATGTTCACCAACGCGCGAATAAGCGAACAACTCCAGGTGAACAATATGCCGGAACGTGCATACAATTAGCTGTCGGTAATGCTGTACCATAATTGTGGTTTGCTACGTTGTATTAGGTCGTTACGGGGTCCCAGGACGTTCTCCGTCATGGCGTATGTAGCTCGAACGTGCCTTAGCATACGATCTGCTTGCTAGCTGGATCGCGTGTACACAGCCGTAACATTGACGGAAACGAAACGTTCTCTGTTTATTTGTCATCATTCTCCTTGAGGTACCATAGTTGTTTTCAGTTCCCACGAGAGAGGTATAGAGTCCTTTCTCATAATTTTTATACGTGAAGTGAAATTTCATTTCAAATTACCGTCAAACGGCCTATCTAATTAATTTTGGCTAATGGATTAAACTACATAAAAGATTGAGATATTCATTATTGAAAATATATCACCTGGACCTATGTCGAGCGAATTTGGTCAGAAGTAAAACTTACAGCTGCAAGCAATGAAGTTCAATGGAACAATGTCTATAGATTGAAGTGGGTCCATGAAATTTCAATTTCCTCGGAGATCCTATTCTTCAATCAGCGAAATTTGGGCACCGTGAAACCTGCAGAGCATGCATTCCGTTACATGCCTTGTTTCCAAAATCCTTCAATCAGAACAACAATTTGTCAGCTAATGCTTATTCATCTCTAAAATCAATTTTCAGCCCTTATTGAAATATGAACAATATGTTTCAAATATGTAGCATAGAGAAGGCGCGTGGGGTCAATATTTACTCAGATGATAAAATTACACGAAATTCTGAACGATTGTTTACTCAGGCGTAAATTAGAGGCCGGAAATGACTAAACCATTTTCATATCCAACAACAATTGAACGTGTAAGCTTTTGGGGATCTTGACACAGTTCTCGAATGCAAAAAGATTGGAGGATTGGACGATTGGAAGAGGACACTACCGCAGAGAATAAAAAGAAGGCTATAGAAAATACAAAAGCAATGTTTCAGTTTTCAGCGGATCAGGGGGTTTCAAAGATAAATGACGAAACGGGCTGGCGAACTATAAAGAAAGGCCAAGATGAAGTGTCGCTTCTCGATTGACCATCAGCTAAAGAGGAGGAGGCGGAGGTGAAGCGAAAGAACTCTCGAAAAAGTAAGCTGCCCTCTCTAAATCATAGACCAAACAAGTCTATTGTTGCACATTTAGCGTGTGAAAGAATGTTGCCCAATGCAAAAGATTGTTGGAAGTTTCATTGTATGAAGAGTGGTGAGATCCTGGAGGAAGAGAGAAGAGAATATCAGGGTGCGAAGGCCAGAAAAGGATCCCAAAAGATCCAGAAGTGGCGCCAGCTTGTCGTACCCACACTGTGACCACATCCCTAGTTGGTGTGAACTTTCGAGTGCGAGGGTGAGGTAAATGAAGAAGTGTGCGTGTGGGGAACACACGCGCGAAACCACCCTGCAGAGCGGGGATTGGAGAGACTAAGCCGTAAGGATCTCGGTTATCCAGGATTTCCCTTCGATCCCATCGTGCCTTTGCCCCCGGGGCGGCGAAATCTGTTAGTTAAGGGCATTGTGGTGTATTTGTGAATGGAACGGGTCGGGACTCGTCCACAGAGGAAAGAGAGCAGGAGAGAGTGAAGGGAAACGAGCGAGTTCATTCAGAAGCTCCTGGTACCAGCCAATGGCGTCAACGACGAGCTGCGAAACTAGGATATGAACCTTCCAATTCTTGAATGAAAGAAAAAATGTGGTAAACACCATCCACTTCTTTTGCGCATTTCCTTTAATCTACTACAAAGGCTCGCAGGTTCAAGAAGACTTTAAAACAAATTATCTCTGTAGGTTTGAAACAGTCTTAGGGAGAGTTACACCCATTTTAACCTTCGTTAAATATTGGTTTCAGAAACTGTCAATTTTTCCAGACATGTTTTATCTTTTATTCTGACAGGGTATCGATAATTCTGGGAATTTTAAATTGAGACTAAATCCACTTCCGAGTTTTTGGCAAATCTTTAGAAAAAGTGTATGTTAATACATTTTTGCAAGACTAAATTTTGCACTAAAATTATTACGGATTATGGAAAAAAGAAACAGCGCTTTAGGCACACTTGGAATAAGTTAAGTCTTAAGTCTTTATTCGAAAGTTTTCCTCGTGGCTGAGACAGCCAGTATATGAAAGGATTAGATTCAAATGTTAGATGTGTTCGACAACCATAATTAGGTATATTTATAACAGCCATAAAATACGTTTGTATAGGACCCGACCTTTCCAACGTGGTAGAAGCATCAATATTCGTGTCATTAAAAGTTTCGATATTTTTAGACTCTTAACTAAGCATGGATTTGGATTTATTTCAAATTAGAAGTTCTCCATTAGAATTTAAAATTCAAGGCTTTCAAGATCCTAAAAATTTCAAATTAATGACTTGTCAATGTAATTTTAAGTTATGTGGATCAAAATAATGAGTTTTATAGTAAGTAATTTCAGACTCCATAATTATAATTTTGAAAAACTTAGTTTAAGGTTTAAAAAACAAGGATATTGAAATTAAACAATTAAAAAAATGGAGATTGTCCATCATGACCTTGTTTAACTATTGGCCCTTCCGAGATACCGATGGCTGTACTGTTTATTATTCTCAAACAATCAGTTTAGTGTGACAATTAACAAAAAATTACAGCAAGAAATGAGGCTAGATTTTTAGAAAAGATTTCAAACATGTTTTAACATGAATTTTTTACCCGTTTTTAGAATGTTAGAAATAGAAATCATTTTACAAAATTGTAAAAATTAAAAAGCAAATTACCCTGCCCGTTACCAATTCTACGTGTCCAAATGACAATGTTCTATCTTGGTGCGTGTAAATAGAAAAGTTCTATCTCGTAAAGGGCGCTGATGCGTTATACAATTTCGATGGCAATTCACGAGCTTTCAGATTTTGCCATAGAGATATAACATTGTCATTCGTACTTCCTAGATAGAACCTTTCACTATACAGGAATCAAAATAGAACATTGTCGTTTAGACACATCGAATTGTTTGGAAAAATTTATATTTTAAGCATCAAGATAAAACATGTTCTTTCTGAAACTATGAGAAACTACATCTACGGACTAGGTGACAGCCAAGTGCATGATGGGGTACCTACAATTTAAGGTGAGATTCAAACCATCAAAACGTGAGTAAAACTATATAGAAAAATCTTTAGAGGTATCGGCTCAGGGATCGAACTCTGGATCTCTAACGAGAAGTCCGAGCGCCTAACCACCTGTAATTCTACATCAGGGTTCACACATAAATACTCAAACTAAATAATAATCTCATATGGTGATCCATACTCTTTACCCCAGCACAGCTGCTAAGCAAAGCTCACCACTTTTAAAAATTCCCAAATAGCAAACTACGCATGCGTGGGTCCCGTTGACGAAACGGTCGTGCGCAGTAGGTAATTCGCAACTTCTTAAACACTATTGCTTCTTTCGAATTTAATGAGACCAGAAAGGTGAATCTAATAGTTAAAACATTTTTTTTTCAAAATTTCAACACGAAAAATCTCAGAATGACCTCGTATTAAACTATATTAGAAAACATTAATTACTTCCTGAGAAAATGTAGAAATTTCAAACTGAAATCGTCTACTTTTTGGCAACAAGCCATTAAATATAATTGGACACCGAATTGTATTCAGTGTACTAACTATGTGCAAAACACGGTGGTGTTTAGATGACGTTTAAGATCCACTGAGGGGATATCATGCTCCTCGGATCTTCGACTCACTCGTTTCTTTCAGGACGATAGCGACTAACGAGAAACGAGATTCTCTCGCCACCCAAACTGCGACCGATAGAGAGTCGTTCGAGGACGATCTCGGGATACGTATCCCAAGTATGGAAACACTATAAAGAGGCACTTATTGGAGAGGAATTAAACCTCGGCGCACATATGGTTCTCTTCAATTAGTGAATTCTGATTCTCATCCTAAAAATCTCGGGAAGCCGCATAAAAAGGCAAGTCTAAGTAGATTCCGAAATCGGTGGTCCAGCTCAAAAGATCGCCATAATAATCGACAAAAGGTCTGCCTATTCTGGTTTTTGGTTACAGTTTGGAAGTTTGTTTTCTCAGGACACGTCGTGACCAGGGGGTGACATGTTTCTTAGGGTTCCGACACCATGCGAGTGTAACATCTCGGGACCAGGGAGCGCCGGGCTCACATCGGTTAATATATTATCGCCCGTTCCGTGATATATTTGACGCTGGTGTCGGAAAAATTAAAGCAATCCTTCTGCACGAGTATATCGCTTGGTGGTCTGTCGACCTGTTCACGACGTCGGCCCGGTAACCGGAGATGTCGGGATACAAATATGCGCGCATTAATAGAGACCCGGCTTTCAAAGACGGGCTTCTTTTGATGTACGATGAGCACAATCTATGCTTCACTGGAGAACACCAAATCGAAGAGAATCGGGTGGCGATGCGACAAAAATAAAAAATAGTTTCGCGCTACCTACAGTTCTTTTATCAAGTTTACTATCACACGGATCTCTTGTAGATCGGCGCTCGGTTAGCCCTATATACTAGAAGTAAAAATCATTGGGATGTTTCTTTCCTTTTCAGCCAATTTCATTGCCCGATTCTCGATTAAACGTATCTTAAAACCATCCGATAGACGAGTTGATAACCATCCATAGATAAACATTTTGACAGTCTTATGCAAGTCTATTGGCAGAAGATTCTTTAACCTCGTAAAGAATAATGTCGAAAAAATGAATAATACGTCGTCCCTTCGGATGAATGCGGGATTAGAATTTTAATTTCTAGACTGAAGAGCTAACACAAATTCCTTTGCAAAATTCGTTTTAAATTAAGATGAAAGAGAAAAGAGGCAGCTCGACCTCCGACAACGTTGAGACTTCCTTATCACGAACATCAGGGATCGCTTCCTGCAGATGAGAGTGAAAAAGGTAATGATGGTGGAAGTAGGGTAGTTGATGTCACTACTACCCTTGATCAGAACCTGCAACATAAAGTTTTATCAAAAGGATGCACAATATACGTATAACAAAATATCGGAAGATACTCGATAGGAACATAGTGATCGTTACTAACAAGGTTCCGCTATGACTGATACAAGGGGAATTTCTGCATCTTCTTTTCGATCGATGGCGTCTGCGGCTCACCTCGGTTCCTTGTCGAAAGAAATACGATTCCGTGTTGCTGGGATAGTGGGCTCAAAGGATAGAGATAAAAGAAATGAGCCAGTGAAAGGGTAGGTGAAGGAAAAAGACAGAAGGAAAGAAAGAGATGATGCGATGGACAGGATAGAACAGGACCAAGACCCCCTACCGTCGAACCTCGCACTTTCCCACGTGCGGGTGATCCCGTTTCATCCCGCGCCGACGAGGTCTCTTCACCTCGACTCTGCATACTACACCCCCATCCGTCCCTTAGCCTCTTGCAAAAATACCACAGACAAGCGGGCCTTCCAATTCTTTCGGATTCTTCATTGCTCTTTCCATAGTCATCTTCGATTGTGGTCCATCCTAATCCTCACGAACTCTTTTATTTTTTCTCGTCCTCTCTAAACTCGTCTAAGCTTTTATTTAAGTATTACTTGATGTCTTGGAATTCGCATGGGTTAAAGATATGGAAGGCTGCATTCCATAATGATTAAGAACGGAATAAAATAAGATATGATAATATATAATAGAATAATTTGTGATGGAAATTGTCCAAAAGTATAATTTGGTATATGTTTTTTTACGTCTGATGGTAGCCGTTATTAAAAGTGTACCCATAAAAAGTAATTTTGATGAGAAGCTAATTTTAGAAGTGAATTCTTGACTGGTTTGTCAGAAACATGTCAGTTTCCTTAGAGAGCGGGCGATGAAACGATAATGGAATACAAGAAGCGAGACAGTGATTTCATCATGTTCCTATTTTGCATCAATGGTCACACCCAAAGAGAAGATCCAATTGGGTACCTGGTGCGGATTGGGATTCATAGTTCACGGCGAACGCGGCCTTTGAGGACCATGGGTCTAATACGACATGCTCTTTGGGATTCCTGACGGTCGTTTCGCGGATGTTAACAAGGCATCAGCATGGGCCTCGTGCCCAGCTGTGGTCGACAGCGAACCTGTGGATAAGGGGCAGAGGAGGCGAAAGAGGAGGAGAAGGAGGTGTGGAGGAGCCAGCAATGTATACAGAATAGCATCGCTTTTGAGAGGTTCTCGATTCGCCGCATGTTTTGCGGTTTGACAGACCTCGACTCACTTTTAAAGTTTCTCTTATGTACTTTTCACCCCATTTCTTTTTGTCTCTTATTAACTTCTCCTTTTCTCTCTTTTCTCTTTATTCAATCACGCTTCTCGTTTAATGTTATGAGAAAAAGAAGTATTAATAATAAGATAATAATTGATTAAATCAAATCCTGAATTATACCTTATTCCGGATATGTATCAAGTACGTATTCATGAGACACATAATGTGATGGGACGCACGTGCCTTGAAAAGAATTACCCGAGTGACGCCAGGAGTCACAAGTGACTCGATAGTAACATTTATTTGCCTGTTGTACCGGACCTGTGCCAAATATGAGGAGCATTTCCGCCGCTAAGTTGCTCCCAAGAAGCAAGGTTGACCGTATTCTCTCACGCTCACTTCTAACCCATTTATGGCTCGATCTTCGATGAGTTATTATCGAGGCCTCCATAATTGTTATTAAAATAATATTCATGCATATTTTATCGTTTCCGCCTCTTTGACTCTTTTCCAAAACCTTTAAAGGCTCCCCACGAAGTTCAATGCGATTCTTCGAAAATTTGAATCACTTAAAAATTGTTCTTCGAAGTAACGATTCATATTTTTGGATGACTAAAAAAATTGACAGGAAATTGAAAATTCTTATGTAATTAGTTATTCGTTGACGGTTTCTTTCAATTTTATACCAATAACGGGAGGTATCGACTACTCAGGTCTACCTTTCTGAATTCCTTTGTCGCTTATTTAGAATATCATGAGAAATTATCAGATTCCAAACTTGAAATTCTGTAATATATTTTGAGAAATGAAATACTTTAAATCATTTATGTCGAAAATTGTTTATTTTTCTTCCGTCTCAATATTGACTTACGAGGACTGTAATGGAAAAAGTACCTTAACTTTAAAGATATTTGCCGAACTAAGGGACTAACGAAAAGTTGTAAGTCGAAAAGTGATTTTCAATCTGAAGTGATTTAGGACACTAGGGTGTCAGGTACACACTTTACCCGTAGCACTTGAAGAGGCTCTTAACCTGCTAAGTTTATTATCTGCAGCATACTGCAGTTTGCTTTTTGCGACACCTTAATCTACCGTAGAGGATCGGTTTTACAACCTTTCACAGAGGCACCATGAAATCCACCTGGGCCCTGAGCGATAGTTCTGTAATCGAAGTTCATTCTCTATTCTTCTGGCATTGTTCACTTCACTTCTGGTATGCACAACACATCTTCCATAATCCTAAATTCATATTTTTCTTGGCAAGGGACAAGAGATACAGACTCTGAAGCCATCAATTTAAAATACACTCAACAAAAAGTTCTAGTGAAAGTTCCTAAACTTGTCTGGTTAAAAATTGCTTCACTATTTTCATTCGCAATTCTGCTTGCTATTACTAGAAAATTCTGGTTGATTTTTTCTTGTTAAAACTATTATACTTATTATTTCTGCTGTCAGTTTCCAGAACTGTATATTGTCATAATGCCGAACCCTGATGATTCCTTGGATGTATTTAGTGTTTTTAAGTCAAAATTTCAACAAAAAATGTTGCATTGTAGACAACAATAAAAAAAAACTGAATGGTCAAGAATATTAATGTTGATGAATTTATCTAAGTGCTCGTTAATAGCTAACTTCTGGGTCGTCATGATTGAAAATCTCGAAGGAACTATAGTCTTCAGAAAGATTTCAGAAAGCAGAAGGCATCAACAGCTCGATCAACAATAATATGCTTCTTCCTCCAAATGTCGTATCTATCTCCATTTATTAATATAATATAGATCCAACATTTTAGAAAAGCGAATGAATAGTTGATACGCCTTTTTTCGGAAAGTTTGGTTAGATTCTTTCTTCGGGACAGACAAGGTAATTTATAAGTTTAGGTAATTTATAAGTTTAGAGAGGTATCTACGAATTTAGGAAAGTATCGAAATTCAACAGTCGAAAATTAAAGGTTACCAGAATATCTGACTATGTTATTATTACCAGAAACTCTGGTTCAATCAACCGGAAAAACTAACTGAAACGACAACAAAATGGTCAAACACAGAAATTTATCTCTTTGGCTAAGAATAAATTGTGCAATTTTTTCACATTATAAAATTTTTCTAACACAATCCTAGGCCCTTAAACTACCTGAAATCATAAAGTAGAGACTGAAAAGTGATGGTGAAAATAATTCATAATTAGATTTACCTTGGCAGATAGAACGAACAACCCCTTAAAACTTAATGGTTGAAAATATGTATTTTGTTTCATTTTTACTTTATATGTAATTAATTTTGATGAAAATTCACCTATAAAATAAAAAAAGGACCAATAAAAACCCTGTATATATACTAGAATGCTTTTATTACCAATTTTTGGAGAATATATTATTTTAAACTTGACCTGGAATTACTTTACTAAGCGGATAGACTAAATGCACCAAAATTGCCAAAGTTGAACCACTTATTGAAGATCGCCAGAAAATTTGTATCATAAATATAGAATTATAAGGAAAATTAAAATACAATCAATATTATAATAATGTAGGTACTCTAAACTACATAATCTAATAAACTTTATATTTTTAAAAGACAAATTCATTTCGAATTTAATATATGTAATGGATTCATTTGTTAGATTGGAAATTTCAAACCTCAAATACAGTTACTTTTTTATTTCTTATTTGTGTTTAAATTTTACTGCTGAGGTCACAATTATTGGGATAAATTCTAGGGCTTTTGTGAGCTTGTGAATTAGATAATTATCATTTTTACCTTTTTAAAATAAATAAATCCAGAAAAAAAGTCTTATACGTCTTTTTTTTATAAAGTTTTTTGCAACTATCAAAATTTATTCTATTATGTTTTTCAATAATTAAGTGAATTTGTTCTTTATTTCAATTATTTTTGTTAAGTTGTCAATTCACGTCAAAGCCTCGACAAATGGGTGTAAATCATTCGAACGATTGGAGGACACTTGGGTCCATTAGTATCCAAGGTCTTTTAAATTCGCCCTTTAATTAGGAAAAATACCCTCAAAAATTAAGAAAACATCTTTTTTTATCCTAAATCATTTTCATAACTTTTCTCGTACTTTTTTCGTAAAAAACGTTCTGCTGAAAATATAAAAAAGTGGGATTTCAGTGGTATTCAATGGGACATTTTATTTTTATTTGGGTGGTGATTCATGTAAGTATTTTGAAACCATTTAATAAGAAACTTGATAAATTAATTGCATTTAAAGTAAAAAGTAAATAAAATATATATTTTTGTACAACGTTCACGATAAACGCGACTTCCGTGCATGAAAAGCCGGCGGAAAGTGTAAAATGACTACCCAACGACGGTGACGCATGCGCACTTCGATAGGGCAGTAAGAAGCCGTAGCAACGGGCGGGAATGTGTTATTCCAGCTCGCTGATGCAGGCGGGAATGCGCTTACCGACCACTTACCGTTGCAAACTTCATTGCTTCACAAGCCCACAACAGACATTTGGACTTGTTCAACGTCTTGTTTATCGTACACTAGGACAAAAAATATCGTGTGTGGCAAGGGCGACATTGTTTAATCCCCAATCGTGTCAATGACGCAGTCGCTTCGGTCGTGAACCAAACTTCAAATTCTTGCGGGATTGACCAACTTGTCACCCTTGCCACACAATATACTATTTTAAAGCTTTACGGTGTACCTAACAAATGGAGCTGCAAATAATTCACGTATGTGTTTTTGCATTAATAGACCAAAAGAACAACCCTTTTAAGCGAATTAACCACCTCATGTAAGGGTTGAAAAATCATTTATCCACTTTTTTATGAGTGTGCTTTAGGGATGGACCCAGGAACATGGTTAAATAATTTCATTTTGAATCTGACAGTTCGAACATTTATTTTCTGCAAAACAAAAGAAAATAGTTGGTCAGACCTGATACAAAATATTTTTCATTTTAGCACATCCTAATGTACAATCTTCAATTTTAAATGGAAAATAAATTTGAAATTTGAAATATGAAGTATACATAGGATGCGTGAAATGTGAATTTTGAAATCGAAGTATGAAATGTGAATTGTGAAGCGTGAAGTGTGAAGTGTGAAGTGTGAAATGCGCAGTATAAAATATGAAGTGTGAGGTGTAGAGTGTGAAGTTTGAAGAGTAAAGTTTGAAATGCCCAGTATGAAATGTGAAATGTGAGATGTGGAGTGTGAAGTATGAAGTGTGAAATGCAATTTATGATATGTGAACCATGAAGTGTGAAGTGTCAAATGTAAAATGTAACAGATTTTATTTTGTCTAAATGTGGGGAGGAGGGTGCACCTTAAGGAAGCCATTGCATTGAGGTGTCTTGTTTGCAGTGGTAGCTAAATCAAGTGTCGTCGATGGAGAAATGAGAATGCATTACGCGACGCCTCTGCTAGGCTCGACGTAGAGATCGACGTTGGTGGTTCTCCGGATAGTCAGGACGTCTGGGGATCTGAACGCTATTACGAGCGGATGAGAGCGAGAGAGATTCCCCTCCGCCTCTCCTTGCTATGGCATTCCAAAGAAAAGACAAAAACGTGACTCTGGTTCAACGGTGGACAATATGTAAATCAGTGGCTGGCCCTGGTCACGATGTCGCGACCTCGGCGTCTCGCATTGGAGTGCCTCCCAAACCTTCGCCATTACAAATACTGCCTTATGGCGACTTACCATGCTTTGAAAGCGATCGCATGCTTGCGCCTTCTGAGGGTCTCGAAGATCTGTAACGATGCTAGCACGAGCCCTTTCGAAAGAATCCCACCTCGAACTCAATTTGGGTCTTAAATTTATGTATTTATCAGCTTAAAAAATTACTTATTATCATTGGTATTCAAAAATACAAGTATTTCTTTTTTCAGAATCGACTGACCTATGACCTATGGCCTTCGACTGAGCAGACATTCTTAATCAAATCAAATTGTGAATAAGTGGATTAACTTCTACCCTGGATTTCGACTTCGTAGGTCTGAGCAGGATCTTGAACTATGTAAATCAAGAGAAGATTCAGCCGTGTGACGCATCAGGTCAGGTGACTTTGGGTTCCCATGCATTTCGAGAGTCGATACCACAATGATACCAGCATCCACGCCCAGTTTGTCCTCTTCTTCTACTTGCTATCAACGGCAATTAGTCGCTGAAAGTGTTCGTGTGTTTTGGGGTTATCTCGCCCCACCTACGCATCCGAGGGAGATGTTATCCAGCGACAAAATGGATTTCAGTGGCCAAAACTACAGTGCGCAAGTAAGTGTGGCCACCGTTACAGAAACTTTTAAGATTTCTACGGCTACGCCAATGCCAGAAAAAAGCGAAATTTCCATATTGAGATCTCCTCTCTTTGTATCTTCGTTTCTTCGGGTTTTCTCTCTTTTTTTCTCAACCAGCGTCTTCATCGCAACTTCTGAGAAGCGGTCTCATGGTTCCCACGAACGGCTTCGCTTTTCTCTGAAGATCGCGTCATTTGTGAGCGAACCCTACCGTTCAATCGAAGCGTTTTATGTACCGATCGACTGTCAATGTACCTTTCATAATAGGTACCAGACATTGGAAGAGAGTTCGCGAGAGTTTAATCTTTAATGAAATTGGTACCTTTTTTACAGTTAGTTTATTTTCGATCATTCTTTACGCCCTCCAGTTCAGCAGAGCCACAAATTAAGTAAAAGAAAGTACAAAAAAGAAGTGTTTCCCACGTCAGTAGACTACTCCTCACCGAACATAAAATTTCTTAGTTAGTTACATAGATAATGCACAGTTTTTTGGAAATTTTTTATTTAAATATTGACCTTCTAAAATTAGAATAAAATGATTTATTCTTGGCCTTCATTGTCAAAAGTTAATCATAGTATTATCTTTTAAGTTTTACCTACGAAAACCTCATTAGAAAGCAAAAAGACAAGATTGACACGAAACAAAACTTCTCAATGTCAAGAAAGTACTGATAAAATAGAATGAATGATTAAAGTATGCAAGGATGGTCCAAATTTATACCTGTACAAATTCGACTTTCGATTCTTGGTGATCGATCTCCCGAAATTTGTTCGTTTTCCGAAAAAAGAAATTCCAAATTCTGTTCAAATTTGTAAACATGGACCCGAGCCCTGGGCTCCGTAAAATGCCCAAAAAAATGCAAATAAGGAGTTTTATGTCTAATTCATGCTAAAAAGCCGGTTTTCAACAACTTTTCCAGCGTGAATTATACGTATTCGAAAAGTGTCTAATTTTTAATTGTTATCTTACTTTCTGTTTACCATATTTTGAAAGGTATAAGAGTAATGATGAGGAAATTTGGAAGAAGTCTAGCTCCAATTAACATTTAAATCTGATATTTGAAATACATAACTATACTATATGTTATGTATCTTTTTGCAAC
>JAWWLR010000149.1:32215960-32229326 GCA_035041075.1 Acraspis erinacei
TGTAAAAAACTACCGTTATCAACGAGGGGTGACGAGGGTAAAAAACAGCCTAAAATTGGTAACGTATAGTTTATGAAGGACCCCTTATAGCTACTTAAAAGAATGATTTTCATTTAGACAATTTGTTATTATTTTTAGAGCATCAGTGCTGGCCTGCTTTTCTCAAGTAACAAACTAACAACGTGTGACACGTAATCGTGCCGCGTTGTATGCTCAAAATAAAAGTAACAGCGCACAAGTAAAAGGAGTCCTAACGATCTTAATAGCCAGGTAAAACATTGACACCTCGGCGCCGCTCGAGACCACCTGGATGAAGAAGTAGAAGGGAAGGAGGGCCAGATACATCAAACAGTCGGGTCAGCATCGTCTTGAGGAATACTTATGAGAAAGTAAGTTGGATGACAACGAGCTAACAGCGTGGGCAAATATGGCGGCTTCAGACACAGCGATAATCATGTACTTACGCATTTCCTCTCAAACATTCAATCCCGCACACGGGCCAAAAGGGAATGTCGGTGAGAAACGAGAAATCCTTTTTCTCGCACGACAAAATCATATTGCTATTTATTTTTCCACTTTAAACGCTACTTTTTCCATAACTGTATCAATAATCATTTATATAAATTTACTCTATTATTCCATAGAATGCCTGTTGTATACTTCGGAATTTTGTTTGGCTTCATACTCCTCTCAATAATAATTTATTATCAAACTCATAATAAGCTAAAGTACTAAGATGCGCGTTTAAGTCGTTCTCGAGAAAAACGACTTTGAACGTGATTTTCTTTTTGCACTAAGATGGACATGAGGTCTCACAGACTACTGTATATATTTATATCTAATTAAATTTGTATATAAGTTTTTGTTACATTGAAATAAGTAAGAAATTAATTTTATCACGTTTTATTATTACTAATGCTTCGAACCAGAGGAAGGAGGACCCACATAACAGAAGTATGGTGCGGTTAGGAGACGGCACGTTCAGAACTCTATATTAATTTGTAATTTCTCGCTCAAATAAGAAATAATCGAAAAGTCAAATTTGTCTCGGATGGCCGCATCTTACGTCTGAAATACCTTGAAACAAATTCAAAGTGAAATATAAAATAGTGACGCTACCGTGGTCGTTCGGTCTGATGGACCGCCTATGAGTTGTCGATTGGCATTACTCACCAATTAAACGTTTTGTCCAAACTATGGACCGCACTTTGTTCACCTACCTCGGCGAAACCACAACTACAACTAAAGCTACCAATTACGGCAACCTCGAGAATGGCCGGGTGAGGGAGGGATCTACATATCAGAAGCATGTTGCGTTCTGTGAGACCGCACGTCCATATTTGAAGGTTAAAAAATCCACGTATTTTTCAACGATGCGCACTGAATTTTTCTTGAAATACTTGCTTCAAAAGTGATAAAGTTTGTAAAACCCCATTTTTTCATATCAATAAAAATGTTAAAAATAAATATTTTGGCTTGGTTTAAATAAATTTAGTAGTCGATTGCCATGCAAAGTAATTTCAATGCAAAAAATTGCACAAAATTCCAGCATGTCTAGTAAATCTTTTTGACCCCTTTTTTGAAGTGTTCAATTTTGATTGAATTAAGGAGAGGATGATGTGTTGGAAATATTAGAAGACTTGATTCTCAATGTTGAACGTCTTTGGTTTAATATGATACAAAATGGGCTTTCTGAGGGGGCGGCCCACAAAACATTATACATATCCACATATAGTATAATAATATTTTGTAGCTTCGAAATCATTAAATCTGTTTATGTACAATATATACGAAGCAATTGATAGGTAATTACAATCGAATTATTTATCTATATGGTACTATATTATGAATAGTGATAAAAATTAATTATCGGACATGCTCGTCCGGGGGAACCAAATCGGACTCGTCGATTTATCGTCGTGTAAACAATAACAAAAATTTCTTTTACAACACTGTGAATTTAACAGTAACAGAAATGTAGACTCTTAAACAATTTCGACATAGAGTATAAATACAAATAATCTGGGGCTTTCAAAAATACGTTTTTATCCCCCGGGCAGAGTTTTCATTTTGACTGAATGGTTTTTGGCGCTTGTCATCGACGAGTATGCGAAAAACAGCCGAGAAAGATTTACCTATCGACGACCGGTTTCTAAGGAACATTATGGTGATCGATTATCAATGCTAAATAAAAATGCATGAGACCTGAAGCTTAAGTGTGAAGCCTGCTTTTATTTAAAAATAATTAAATAAATAAAAAATTTACTAAAAAGCTAATATTAAATTTTGTCTGTGTCCCAAACAGATATTGCAAATTTATTTCTTTGAATGTTTTAGTGCCTTTTAAGCTTCTTGTCTCATTCGTGCATTTAAAACTTTAAACAGGCTACGCTGCTGCATATACATATGCTAAAATACGGAGAATAAAATCACAAAATAAATTAAGTCGAGATATTTGAAATGTGGTGAAGGGTCTGATGAAACAAGTTGGTATTTCGAGATCGAGGTAGGCTCAAATTGATATTCGAATGTCCAGTTTTACGAGAGATTTACTAATTATGCATATCACAGACATGATGATATGATGACAATATGATCATGTGCAATTTACGAATTTTAAAATTAAGTGAGACCAAGTGCTGAAATTAAGCAAAGTGCCATTTTTAAGCACATATTTCGAGTATGATTTGAACAAAATCAGAAGTCACGACGTTACTCTGCCAAGAGAACGCCCTGATAATTTTCGGCACTCCTAAAATTAATTTTTCTAAAATATTTCACTTTCATCCCCCGCAGAAGCTATATAAATCAAAATCATTGCAGTAGAAAGAGCTGAGGAAATTTTCTCAAATCTAATAATAATAAAAATAAATATAATAACAAACTTTTAAAGTTTCTCCGAAACAAACCGAATTTTCAAAAGTCTACTAACTAAAATTTTATAATTTTTCGAAAATTTACTCAACTTCTTTTCGCGCAGTCTAATTAAAGCCAAAAGATCGATCATTATAAAAGTTGGTACACATTATAAAACAAGAGGTGTACTTTAAAAAAAATTGACTTTAAAACGTTGCACAGATCACTGGCTACAATATTTTTCCTATAAAAAATACTAGTAGAATATAAAAAATTGTCCAGTTTGATCGCTTCTAATATGAAAAGAGAAATCACACTCTGCAGAGAGGTACGTCTAAAACAAAACAAAAAAAAACCAAAAAAAAAAACAAGAAATAGAGCAGCAGTGTGGCATGTGACCGGGATTTTTAATTCTAGCTGACCGCGTCGTATCGTGCGATTCTCTGTTTTCATTTCATATTTACAAATTTCCTTTATCATATTCTAAATACATACACACTTTAAATACAGTATTCGATCAGGCTGCTTGTAAAGTCTTTACAAAAATAAAATAAATAATCTGAATAAATATGCATATTAATCGTAATAGTAATTACACAGTTAGTCAATAAATATTAATCGTGTAAGATTTTAGGAGGGTCGCAGGTAGAACATTCTTGCGAATTTTTAAATACTAGAGTGAGCCTCGCTCACGTTACTGATAAGCTCTTTTATGACGCACTTACTTGCGTGAATACTATATTATTTCTCACAAAAATAATGTGCTTTCGCGAATTGACTTTGTCATAAATCATCGACTATTGAGATATAATTCGAAAATTTTTCCAAATTAAATTTGACAACCAAGTTCGGATTTTATGTGACAAAAGTGAAGCGAAAGAAACAAATATTTTTCGTGATCACCACAACTTTCTTTTTATGCTCCCTCTTTTCTCTCATTCTCTCATATATTCTCACTCTTATACTCTCGTGCATTTCATTCATCTACACTTTTCGCATTAAAAAAAATTTCTTATCTAAATTGCGAATAAAATAAGGGTTCGTAGAGTCTCGATAGTTTCTTCGCCGCGCATTTTTATCTATACTTAAATATTAAAAATTGCAGTGAATCATAAAAGAATCCAGCACAAAGTTGAAAAATTAAGATATTTGCTTAATCTTTCTCCCTCTTCGTGAGAGTGATGATTGACACTGACAATTTTTTATATATTTTAAGAATGAAAATAAATAATGCGGAGTTCAAATCATACAGAAAGGGGACCGAAACGAGGACAAAAACGATACAAATTTTCGGAGAAAGAAAACTGAGATTGGCCCGAAATCGCGTTCTTTCTTAAATACTAAAATTTCAGCGCGGCAAATGGTCGAAATACTTGAACCAGAGGGCAAAAGCCTTGCGATTTAAACCCGTGTAAATTCGAATTATTTCGTATTTCTCGTACACATAAGTGAATGGCTGTGCGAACACTTGTGCGTTTATTGCAATTCAGCTGTGCGAAGTTTCCCTCAGCTGCATGAAAAAATGAGTTGATGGCGGCGAAAGCCGACGGGCTATGGTTCGGGCGACTCTCTTTCTTTCTTGCTCTTTGTCTCTTGTCTTCTTTTCATCTTCTCAGTAACGAAGAATCCATCATCTCGACTCATAGCCATGTCATTCCTCGGTCAAATCCACTACTCCAGGTCATTCAAGATGAAAAATTCGACGGTTCAATGGCACCATCAGCGAGGCACCAAAGAGCTTCAGCGAATCTGAAGCAACATAATCTTGAAACACATTTATCCATAGTCCAGTGAAGCTTTTTCTAGTGAAGGCTTTTCGTTCCAAATGCAAGATAGACTTCAGAGGATATTCACTCTCCTTTCTTGGGAAGAGTGATATGCTCAACGAATCATCTAGATTCAAACGCACTTGACATGTGCAAACGTCTTCTTCGAAAATGTTGTCCAGGGTTATCCATCTTCCAATGACGCCAAGGGAAATTTATTTCCATCGAGAAATAAAATTCCATAGACTAGAGCGAAGTTCATCAGGAAAAACGGGTCATTCCTGAAATTATGAACTAAGTCCAGCTTGCAAGAGTTGCTCGGGAATGCTCTTCAAGAATAGCTTTATAAGTGAAGAGATTCCAACTTTAGATGACCTGGTTTTCTGAGACGAGCGAGCCGTCGCCTAGTTACCCTGCGCCTGCTTCCGCCTTGTCGCCCTCAGGATTCCAAGACTTGACGAAAATGTTCGAACACCTGAACGATGAATTCGAGACCGTTCATGTAGTCTCGGAAGATCAGCCAGTCCCGTAGATGCCGGTAGGTGTTCTCCGTCATGTTTCGGAACTGGGGACCCATCACGGAACGCGGTACATCCGGCCGTAGAGGCACAGCTCGTTCGATCAAGGCCACCTGCAGCTCGCACAGGACCTGCAATTAAATATAAGATCCCCATTATTATCAGTGAAGACAAAATGAATTTTGTAGGCATTGTTTTTTCTTCAGGCCTATAGCTTTTATCTGTTGTTGAATGCGATCATAATCTTATAGATTCAGTTACACATTGTTGCGATCATTGAACTCAAAGTGCTTGTGCATTACGAACTTATAAATATGAATAGGATATCTCTTTGTTTGCAGTAACTCAGTTAAAAATTACAGAAATAAAATATTTTTTCATTGAGGTATAAAAGTTGATTCGGACGATGATCGAAGAAAGATGATGGCGGCACCAGTGAAAAGTAAAAATCGATTAAGAATTAAGAGGCGGTAAGAGGAAAACGGTCAATAAAATCATGCGCCTTTGCCTTTAAATCTAGATTTTAAGACCTCCGCTCGAGGTGACTCTAAAACTTGGCTTTTTACTGCGAGCTATTCGAGACAATAGTTGACAAATCTTTGGTGGCAACGGCAGTATCGTAACTTCTAACTAATTGCTATTGTGAAAGTCGTGCCTCCTTTTTGCTTCAATAAAATCGAACTCCATAAAGCAAGGGATCTCTATAAATCCAAGCGAGAGATATTCTACAAAAATAAAGAAAGTACTCACCGTTCGAAGCTTGAACTCAGTATCTTGAAATTGCTGTTGGAACCTCAAGTTGTAATCTTCCTGGTCCCAGACAATCTGTTCTAAACCGACTGCAAATATCTGCATGTACTCGTAGGTGTCCAGCAAAATCGTATCAAGCTGCAAAAATAAAAAATAAAAACCTTATTAAATTCAGATTCTTGTTTCATTTAAAGTTGACAAATAACGCAGAAGCAAGAAATGAGGATTAACTTACATTACGAATCTCCAACTTGTTCAGATAATCTTGGCTCAGCGGTTCTCCAAGTTGCTTTGGTATCTCCCTAAGACCGGGTAGCCAATCGTAGCGATTTGATTTCCACGACGTATGTAGATCATCAAAGTTGGTGGTGAACATTTCTTTAATCTGCAACAAAAATAAAACAAAATTTAAGATATCTTCTCTATTGATACAATTTTAATTATTAATATCTTCGTAAATCTACAAAGAATATGACATCTAATTCAAATTAAAAGTTATGGTTTACAAATTGCAATATGAGTCAAGTGAGTGAAGAGTAACATGTATTGTCTACTGAATGGCGCCGTCTCATCCTACGAAGATAAAGCTTGGTTTATCAAGCTAAAAAAAAAGAAGACCTGGCTCAAGTTTGAAAACCTTGAACCAGAATATGACCTACATCATTATATAAAAGCTTACTGTCTTCATTTCTGCATTTCTCAAATTTTTGTATTTGGAAATATACTAGCGCCAAACGATACACTTCTAGCCAAAAAATATTTAAGAAGTTCAAATTTACAAATCTATTAAAATAAATATATATTTTTACATCGAGCGTCAACAGTATTTTTTTTGAGGCGGGAAATTCCCGAAATGTCAGAGTCCAGTCATGTGAAAAGAAGCTTGCAAAGGACTTACTGATACGAGCTTGCATTTGGATCGTACCATGAGGAGTTTGTGAATAAACGCTATCATTGACGTAGGAACAAGGTATCTTATAATGTAACAGTGCAATGACGCATTATTTCTGAAAGTAATTTAAAATTGTTTAAGAATACGATTTTAGTGACCAAGAAATTTCAATAATCAATATTGAGCTTTTACAACTGGAAATAAACTTTTTTTTTAGAGCTTAATACCACGTGGAACATGCAAGTTAGTCTCGCGCCTATATGACAATTGTGGCTACTTGGAAAAGCGTCGCAATGTGGTCGACGCAGCACGCGCCCTGCGAAATGCACTGGCTACTTCACTATAAGAATCATAGAAATACGTTTTAAGTAAAAAGTTTACTCCGAATGATAACAGGATTAAAGCTACAAACGGGCTTATATGCGAATTTATAACTCCGTTTTGGGAAAAATCATTAGTCACTTAATCACTTTCGATTTGCACAAAAGACTTTCTTTGTTTCTTTACAGAGAATACATGAGGCAATTGATAATATCGCGGTTTTACCGAATTTTAGATTCTACGGTGTGGTTCTTTCTCAAATATATACAGTCAAACCTGGATTTAATGTCAATTTTGGGGTGACCGTGACATTAAATCCAGAGTCTCGGAACTATTCTGTTTCTCTGTCTGTTGTGTGACGCCTAAATGAGCACTGCACATGCCCCCGCAGCTTCTCTCGCCCATCACCGCCGCGTAGCGTCAATTCTCGAAAACACTAAGTCCAGATTCAACTGTACATTTTTAATCCACTATGAAAAATCAAAAGAGCTGGAAAAGTGAATAATTTTACATGAAATAGCATACGTATTGTAAGTAATTTAGAAAAAAAAATTACTTCCGGATGGCGGCATAAAAAATTGAAAGGGGATTTGGAAAAAGGGAGGGGTTAGGCAACCCCTCCCCATCCAATTCCATTTATCCCCCTATTTTTTATATACTAAAACGAGTACTCTTTTCAATTCCCCTCTATCCCGAGTAGAAAAAAATAGTTTGCTAGTCTTGCAGAATGGTAAAAGTAAAAGTTTCGATTTTCAATTTAGTGGGAACTAAAAGTGAAATAACTGATTTTAAAAACGGGCAATTACTATACTTATTACCATACTAATTATCATGTCTACTTTTATTAACAGTTTTTTTCACTGGAGGAGTGGCTTTTCATTAAGATTCAAACTCAGTGACATAAATTGAAGTATATTTGGAAGGTAAACGAGATGAGTCTGCCAAAAATAAGTTTCACATCAGATGTATAAAAGTGTGGTCACTTTTGTGTTAAACACCAATGGAATGGTCGAATGTTGAGTCTCTGCATCGATGCACTCAAGGAACGGATGTAAGAAGAGATATGAGCTACTTCCGACTAAACTGAGACTAAACCTGGTCCATATGACCTCGCTTCTGGTCTCCAGTCTTGCGACCAGCTGGCCCACGGGGATCGCATCGTGCTCGAGTTCTTATCTACCGTAGGAATGGCAATAATCAACTTGCGATACTACTCCACTCAGACTCAGATTATGATAATGGTCTGCATCTGCTGAGCAAAAGAGAGACGAACCCTGAGAAATGTGCTGTCAACGACTCCTAAATACTCCCACAGAAGAGTACAGTATCGTATCGCATGAAATTAAAATAAAATATTTTCTCTTCATATCTCATGTTTTTAAAACATGGTACTTGACTTCTGTCGTGAAGGTGTTATATGGGATGTTTTAACATGGGAAAATGAATTGAAGAATGTTCTTATTTACAGCCATAAAAAAGTCAGTCAGAAAGTCTCACATTTCTGATAATGTTAGAAGACATTGTACAAGGAATATCTTCTCTTTAAATGAGTTTATAAAATATTTTGAAAACTCAGTATAAAAATTTGACTGTCGTTTCGAGGCCGTCGCACTGAAATATTTTATAACTTGTAATAGGCGACAAAGCGACGCCAGCTAAAGAAAGAGCGAGAAATAGAAAAAGAGGAGGCTAATTGATTTTGACGGGTCCTCGACTACACTCGGGTACCTTTACCTACGATCCAGTCGAGGATCCAGCCTACTTCCTGCCTTCAGTCGACTTCGAAGCACCGACTTGTTTTACGATTATATTCCCTGTGTGGCCAAAGAAAAAAGGATAGAGAAAGAGTGCGAGGAAGATTTTTTACGAGGTACGAAACTGGTCCCTGCCATAAACTCTCCATATTCATAGGACTTACCCTAATAGCTTTTGATTGTTCCTCACAATGTTATATTTTCTGTTACTTACTCTTTATTATATATTCCTGTAAAAAAGTACTACCCTTCTTGCGTGGAGAACTCTTACTTCCTAGTGGTCTATATAGTAAAATGTTGGAAACTTTTATGAATTTATTGAGGAAATTGGTGACATGAACACGTCATAAATTTGTACGTCGGATACGTCGGAACACCAAAGAGAAATCTAAACGAGTCTTATTAATAAGTATACGTGACGTAAGGTCTGATGACCACACATCGATATTTTGGATCTCCTACATACAAAAGAAGAATTTGTAGCCATCCTTTTTCTATGGTCTTTCACAATAAACGAGGTAGAAGCCTAGATTATCCATCACCGAACGGGTTTGATGTAACTCAGAAAAAAGTATACCTGCGGAAAGGTAGGCACGCGTGCGAAAGAAGCTACTTATTCAATGTTAGAAACTCAGTAGAAAAGCAATAAGGACTAATCAAATTATACTTTATAATCCGAAACAAGACGGAGGTCGTTGTCCACACGAACTCGAGACTTTAATTAATTAACTGAATTAATTGCACATTTCAATTAGCAGAAAATCATTCTTTACTGGACCTGGATTCCAACTCCTTTTTGAAAAGAGTTTTTAGAAGTTTTCAATTAAATAAAATTTTTATTCTTTTTCTCAGGATAATAAAGTGCATCCTTGAGAAATCGCAGGATGACTAAAAGATGCTACAGACACCAAGGAATCGTAGTATCAAGGCAAGTTCAATACGTTGGCGTGTTTCGTATCCGGTCTGTGTTTTAGTATGCAGGTAGAGTTCCGATGTTGGTAGGTGCCTTCACTCGAGGAGGGGCAGCTTCCGATTCTGATTTATTGGAATCCTCCGCTTCCGATATTTTACGATGCTTGGCTTCTTGCACGTATCAGACGACAAGAATAAACTTGAATATCAGTTAGTTGTCTTTAAGATCAATGAAAGTCTATAAAGTAGTGTTTAATTTCGAAATTCGTTAAACCGTGAGTTAAACTTAGAAGTAATCAGCGGAAAAGATGATCTGTACACTCCTCTATTTCGGGCTCAAGATACTAGCGATTTTCGTTCGCATGAACTTTCAAGACTCGCTGGCGTTGGCTTTTTATCAGTGGTTCTTTCCCCTTCCACTGGCACTGTCTGTCTCTGCCAAGAACGAAACGATAGACTTGAATGATGAAGTCACTGGACCACCAGACAGTGTGTCGCCTTAAGTTGGTATCAGTCAACAACACACCTGTGCTGCACTCCAAGCCAAGAGAGCTCTTGTATATCTCATCCTCCTCTTTTAAACTTGAATCTTGCTCCCATAGCCATTTCGAGGGATATATCGGATTATGCGCTGACTTAGGAAACACTGATGGTCTCGAGTATCTCGAGCGCGATGATGCAATTAGTCATGAACGCCGTCGTTAAAAGAGGGTTGGAACTTGTTCAAACTCAAAGGTGCGAAAATCCCACGACAATTTCCACGCCATTGTTTTTCTCGATAAGAAATAGTGTCATGTGCTTCTTTAGCTAAAAATGTCAACTGCTTTTCAAAGAAAGATCGCTACTTTACTTTCCTACGAAGTGCGCGTTATCAAATCTCAATGTTTACTATATAGTGCTTCTTAGGGAAAATAGAATAACATTTTTCTTCATGTGAAAGCTAATTTCAGTGAAAATAGATTGGAATTTGCTTTTTGATCTCATGTAGCCCTACAAATGTATCTATTTTAGGACAAATGAAATTAATATGACTATTTTCAACTCATCCAAGATCGCATATGACATGTAAATTAACAAGAAATAGGTCTAATATAGTTTTAAGATGGGGCAAAATTTCCGCCGCGACCACAACTCGAAACTGCGGTTTCCCTTTCTGTCCCTGCTTTCGTTTGGTGAGGACGGTGGAGAGCGATTGGTCCTAATACTTTATTGTCTTTGATGAAGATAATAGACACGATCGTTTGACAGAAGTTCGTGACGGAAACTTTACCTTTGTTAGTTATATTTGCGTCTTTTAATTCTTTTCATTACTCTGAACTACTGAGCGCGATACACGGACAAAGATTTAGACAAAAATAGACCACGTCTTAATTCTTTTTTATTTTTATGATTACGATACGAAATTATAACTGAATTTTCATGTGGTCCAAACTAACAATATCTAACGGTCATTGAATATTCAGAGAACGTCTCATCTACGTGAGTGTATGCTTTTCCTTCATAATTGTATGGATGAAATTTTGCCTAACGCGTGACTAGACCCAGAATGCTTTGCTTACACATAGCTATTACCCTATCTGGCAATGATCCCACGATGTAATCTACGTTTTTGAAATATTTACATAAAATCTCAGGCGGCAAAAATATCTCTTTCAAAAGTTAAAAGCAATCCATGTGCAAAATTAGAATGGAGAATTATTCGCAAACGTAAAATGTAACTGTGCTTTATTGCACTGATGTATCTCTCCATCTTTTTACTTGTTAAATTATTTAAGATATGGAGTTTGACTTTCTACTAGCCGGGAATTTAAGCAACAGGAAATCAATTTCGACGTTTCAATCGTTTGACTGAATCCATAAATATCAGAATTTGAATGTAGCCTGAAAATTAATTAAACAGTCAACAACCGATCCAGCTTATACTGTCTGACGGCAGATTAAAACTCTAACGAATTAGCAATTCTCTGGGTGTTCCGGCGATCTATCAGTCGCAGGTAAGGACGTCGCGGGCTCGCACTGATAGATATACGTCAGATTAACGAACGTGTGTTCAAGTGTCCGCACTTGGGAAGGTGGGGAAGCACAGAACGTTCATCCATTTCCGGTGACCACGCACGCGAAGACACGGGAGTCTCTTACTTTGGTCTTTACGATCGCTTCTCGGGTCACGAATACTCAAAAGAGCCGACTTTCGTCTTATAATCAAGCAAACCATTCTTTTACAAGAAGACCAATGATTAGCGATGATTATTATAGTGCTCATTAAAGGTCTGAAACCCGGCCTTTGGAAACCTGAGACGAGACTTAAATTTCACCTTCATTCAAGACATTGGCTACAATTTTAGAATTTCTTATATTCAATAAACTCGGAAAAGGGCTCTTTAGAAAATTCGATTACATCCTCTTGAACGTGTAGACTCGGCTGGCCGGAAGTAGAGCTATAACTGTCTTCCACTCTTCCCTTTCTTTGCTGGTAATTAATCATACTCATTGATGAGTTTAATAATTTCCCCGCAAGCAATTTCAATATCTAATTTTATTTCATTGTATTGAAATATATTTTATGACTATTTTGAGTACTTACATAATCATCGCGAAAGAGCTGCGCGTGCATAAGTGCTGTTTTGGCTTGCACGACGACCTGGGCAAGAAGTTGATCGTCACTTAATTGTACTACATCCTGATCAGCCTCAAAGTCGTCGGCTGCTAAACCGCAAGGATTCACCCACTTCGCGGGAACATCCATCCGTCTTTCTTTGCGATTCATTGTTGGAGCACTGGTCACCGATACGATGAGGAAGGCCAACAAGAGGCTGCTTAGCCCTAAAACACACAGAACTACTGTTAATTAAAGAAAGTTCAACATCTTGTGAGCAGAATAATTGCAACAACAAATAAGAAATTTGATAAAAATATAAATTAATTCAAGGGGAAAGTTTATAAAATAAAGGCAAGGCATGTAATAACTGTATCATCAGGAGCAATTACATCAATATAAGTTATCGCTCGGCGCATTTGTTCCCTCGGAAGTACCTAATTTTCACCCATAAAGAATTAAGTTCATTTCAAAGTGAGCGCATAATAAACAAGAAATGAAGAATCGCTGGGAATGATTCGATTACAGTCAAGCAATGCTGCTTGGATAATGCAATAACAATTTGTCCGAAATGAACGTGAGATGCAATGATGGAAATGGAACCGAAGCTTCCGGGGCAGTTGCGTTTCGCCGACACGGATGGGCACCCAAATGGAGGATTTCGATCGAAGCCGCCTTTATGATCATCCGGCACTTTCGGCCCTCTTGGAGGACGCGAATTACGTCCACGCGAATTCCAGAGCCCGACTTGGTCGCCGCATCATTTCGCGAGTTACGACCCTTGATGAGGGGCTTTGCGACAACGAAACGGACCGATTTCGTACCAAGTACCGCAGAGGTACTCTGCATTTAATCCGAAACTCCTTGATATCTTTATCCACTTACGGCTTACGCTGACAGACTTTCGAAAGTGTGCTTTCAAACAAGAATACCAAAGGGAAACTGATTGAGAAAATTTTTATGCAAACTTTCATATTTATATATATATATATATATATATA
>JAWWLR010000149.1:32319446-32335701 GCA_035041075.1 Acraspis erinacei
CTGTAAGAGACGCATATAAAAAATCTTTTCATTGGTATGTATATCTATATACGAGTACATAGCAGGGACAGCAGCTCGTGTGAATCAGTCGGGCAAGTGTATCGACCCACACTGACGTCAAAGTTGCACAACAAAACGCGTTGGTAATTCCAACTTTAAGTAGCCGTTAACTTGTCGGATAGATTTCTCACTTGACGATCCTCTTTCGGAATCAATGCACGATCGTGAGTTCACAGGAATTCGCATTAACGCTAAACATTTTACAACGAAAAAAATGACCAAGAAGAATGAAAACTTAAAATACTCACAGAAATCCCAACTTTTGTGACTATTTATTGATTCAGAAGGCTTAAGGTATTATATACAATTTTTGACAAACTGTGCTCTCTCAAAGGAATTAACAGTATCATGAATCTTCCGCTGGCATACTGCTAGGATTTATGTTCGTACTCAGAGGAAACTTTCTTTATTACTAGCCAAATAATAAGTAAGTTTCCTTTTAGTTAGATTGCATGCGGAATTTTTTTCTTACGGGTTGTTCAAAACCTACATGACGCTACTTTAAACAGTTTTTTCACCTCTCCAAGTACTTAAGTTTTCAGTCCAGAACATTAATTTTTTACCAAAAACGACATATTTTGAACAAAATACATCAATTTTCAGGCAAATAGTTACATTTTTAACTAAAAACTGTTAATTTTTAACCAATAATGGAATAGTTAACTTTTCAGTTAAAAATGTTCATTTTTAATGAAAATAAAAAGAATTATCAACAATATAGTTAATCAGTTAACCAATCAAATAAACGTTTAACAAAGTAGTTCAATTTCCAACCAAGTTCTTAAGTTTTCTTCCGAAAAAAACTAGGGGTTCACTAAAGTTGTGGCGCAAATAAAAGTTAGTATCATTTAGTACTTGAGATCCAATAGATACCTATAGACTATAGAGAGCCATAATCGTTCCTTTAGACTTTAGAGTACACTTGAAAATAACATAGAGGCGGATTCACAAACCAGCCGCTTGCAGAGTACGACTGCTAAGTTAGGGATCGATTTACAATTATCGGCAGATGACTTGAGACGAAAAGTTTCTGGCATATGAATATGCCTTTATATTTACAGCTTTTCTACATAACTTTAATTATCTTCATTAAGTTATATTCATCAGAGTTCGATTACAAGTGTGCTATAAGGTAAAAAGATGTTACTAATTAAACAAAATGTCGAAGTAGGCAAAGCGAAAAATAGGTTCTTTATAAATAGGCTCAATTACAATTGGGACCCTTTAGAACACCAGCTGAGGTCTCTTTTAGAGAATATTGATCGTTTTGGGTTCTTCTTCAGCAAGTTGGGTTCATTTTTGTTGCAGCTCCTTTTGAACCAAAAATGGGTTCTAATGGAAACCCCAGTTTTTGCTGTGGAGCCTTCAAACATACCTTTGATTTTTAATGCAAGAAAGTGAACGATTTCAATTGTAAATGAGTGAAAGTAAATTGCAATAAGGCCAATATGAATCTCCTGCTATAGGTATTGAAAGTATTGCTTCTTATGTGAAGTAATTCTGTCTTTCTCGTTTCAAACGAACCAACGAATGCAAAGAACAATAACTTCAACTCTCAGTGTATACGGATTTTATATGTAATTGTAAGTGATTTCAAGTGGTTGCAATTGATTTAAAGTGATTACAAGTGATTACAAGTGATTAAAAGTGATTACAAGTGGTTATAAGTGATTTCAAGTGATTGGAAGCGACTTCAAGTGATTTAATGTGATTTCTAGTGTCTAAAAACTGAATGCGTAGTAATTTCGGCACTTTAGGGTTAATTTTATTGTAATTATACCATTAAGCCATTTCCCTTTCGAGTAATGTGGGGAATGGGCTATAGATTTTTAGATTGAAGCATTTGAAGTGATTGCAATTTAATTAAAATCATTGCATTCATTCCTGGTGAATACGGTGATTTCAGGTAAATGCTATCATGCGAGTGATTAAAGATGATTTTATATGATTTCACATGATTTCAAATGAATTCGCCTGCGTATGCGTGATTTCAATTGATGACAAATAAATGCTTTACTTGAAAGTGAGTCCAATGATAGCAGTTATTTCAGATGAATTCAATCAAAATTGGAAGAAATTGCAAGTGAATCCAAGTGATAGCCGTGATGACAGTGATTTCAGTCATTTTAGACGATTCCGAGTGATTCCAGATAATTCCATCAAATGCCACAATCCACATACTTGTACATGATTTTCTGTGATTTTAAGTGATATGAAGGTTACTTCATGACTTGAATCCATCTTTCTACAATTTATTATACCTTCCTGGCAGACCCTCCGCTAAATGCTTTTGTAAACTAAATGAAAATTTGTAAATTGAACGAGTAACTCGCAGAGATTTTCAAAAAATTGAATTTAAAGAAAGTCAGGGAACTTTATTTATCGGGGAAAAGTCAGGGATATGTAAAAAAATCTGGAACATTAGAGAATTTCTATAACTTTAAATAACTGTCAAGGAGAGTAAATTTGAAAATTTTTTATTTGAATTCAAAAACTTTTCATTTCGTTATTTATTAAAGATTCTAGCCAAAATTTTTTTCCAAGTTTAAGATTCTGCTATTTAATTATTAGTGGCCGGGGGAAATGAAAAATTAATCAACATAAGAATATGTAATTTTTAAAATCAAGTTTTTCATAATTTATGTGTCTTGTATTGATATTTGTATTAAAAATTTTTTTTTCAGTTGCCTTCTCCTGAAGATTATCTTTTTAGTTATAAATTTTATTAATTGTTTGAAGATTGAACACCGTTGCTAAACTTTAATTCTTTTTTATTAAAAATTCATAAATTTTGTTGAAAGTTGAACTACTACTGAACTACTTAATTATTTTGTTAACAGAATTTTTTGCGAAATATTACTATTATCTGGTTTAAAATTCCATTTCTGTACAGAAAATTCGCCTTTTAGTTTGAAGGTTCAACAATTTGCCTGAAGAATTTTTTTCTTTCATGACTGAAAAATCTTTATTTTTTAAAAACTCGTGCTTTTGGTTTAAAAATTTATTTCCTTAATAAAATTTCATCTTTTTTTGTTGAAATATCTATTATTACCCTTTTTTAAATGAGAATTCATCTATCTAGGTTGAAAATCTAATTATGTTATTAAAAATTTAATTATTTTGTTGAAAATTCATGTATTTTGTTAAAAAATCATTTTTTGTGTTAGAAAAGTAATTTTGCTTTGTTTGCAATAACTAAATTTATAAAAATTTATAAAAGTTTATAAAAGACCCTAATGTTAAAAATATCACAAGAAGTATTAATATTTTTTCAAAAATAATTGCATCCTAATAAATGACGGCTTATGTTTTCCGGGAGAACATTCCCTAAAACTCTGTTTTTTCCAATTTTAAAAATAACTAAACGATCCTAAAATATAAGTATTCGTTTAAAAAATATTATGTTCACGAAAAAATTATTCAGAAGGTTTCAGTCAAAGGAAAATTTACTTTTAAAAGTGGAAACAGTAGAATTTAGAGAAATTTTTCCCGTAAAAATTAAGCCGTAATTTATTAAAATGCAATCATTTTTTTAAATCTGGTAGTAATTGTTATAAAAAAATGAAATTAAAAAACATTGTCAAAATTAACGTTTTTTTGTTGTTTTGAATTTAAACATTTTTCATTAAAATAATGTTTTTTATTTGAAATCACATCATTTATGTTATTTTGACTCTTAGATTGGCACAAAAACTATTTTTTCAGATATCTGACTTTTGGCATGTCGTACTACTTTAAATTCAAATAATTTCTATTAGTTTCACGTCCCATATTTTATTATTTCTGAATACCATAAATTACGCATATTAGTGGGGGGGGGGGATTTTTCTGTCGAGAAATGCCCAAAAAATACATTGTTTTATTAAAATTGTCTAAACAAATCATAAGATAATTGAACAAATTACGAAGTTTCATAAAATCAGCATTAAGTTCCTGATTAAAAAAAAAAGATATCGAAAAAAACGAAGTTTTCTTTCCAGAAATGCATTTTTTTAATAAAATTGTTTAAAAAAATCATAATATTAATCAAGAAAATAAGAATTTTTCTAAAATTAGCATAAATTTTTAAATTAAAAAAAAAACGACATCGAAAAAACGGAGTTTTCTGTCAAAAAATGAGTTTGTTTAGTAAAATTGTTTAAGAAAATCGTAAAATTATCAATAAATTATTGATTTTTTTCTGAAATTATCATGAAGCTCCTAATTAAAAAAGTTTTCTTTAAGAAAAAAAAACGAATTTCTATTTTGATAAAAGCCTCATCTACGCATTAGTTGATTAAATTTGTTTAAGAAATCTTAAAATTTATCAAATAGTTATGAATTTCGCTGAAATTGTCATGAAGTTCCCAAATTTGTTTTAAAAAATTATAAGATTAATAAAAAAGTACTAGCTTTTCTAAAATTAGTATAAAGTCCACAATTAAAAATAAACGACTTCGAAAAAAACGAAGTTTTCTCTAAAAAAGTGCACTTGTTTATTATATTTGTTTAAAAACTCATAAAATTTATCAACTATTTATGAATTTTGCTTAAATTGCCATGAAGTTCCCAACTGAAAGGACGACCTTTGAAAAAGCTGAATTTTTCTGCCAACATATGCGCGAATTTTGCATTTGTTTATTAAATTTGTTTAAAAAAATTATAAGATTAATCAAAAAGTATAAAGTTTTCTAAAATTAGCATAAATTTTTCATTTAAAAATAAACGGCATCGAAAAAAACGAAGTTTTCTATACAAAAAATGCGTTTGTTTATTTAAAATTGTTTAAAAAATCTGAAAATGTATCAACTAGTTATGAACTTTGCTTAAATTGCCATAAAGTTCCCGACTGAAAGGACGAACTTTGAAAAATCTGATTTTTTCTGCCAACAGATGCCCGAATAATGCATTTGTTTATTAAAACTGTTCACAAAAATCATAAAATTAATCAATAATTATGCATTTTTTCTGAAATTATCATGAAGTTCCTAATTAAAAAAAGTTTTCTAAAAAAAGACGCATTTCTCTTTTGATAAACGCGTCTTCTATGCATTTTTAAATTAAATTTGTTTAAAAAATCATAAAATTTATCAACTAGTTATAAAGTTTTTCTAAAATTGCCATGAAGTTCCCAACTGAAAGGACGAGCTTTCGAAAAAACTGAATTTTTCTGCCTGCAAATGCCCAAATAATGCATTTTTTAAATTAAATTTGTTTAAATAAATCATAATATTAATTAAAAAATGATGACGCTTTATAAAATTAGCATAAAGTTCCCAACTAAAAAAATGATATCGAAAAAAACGAAGTTTTCTCTAAAGAAATGCGTTTGTTTATTAAATTAGTTTAAAAACTCTTAAAATTGATCAACTATTTATAAGTTTTCCCAAAATTGGCATGAAGTTCCAAACTTAAAGGACGACCTTTGAAATAACTGAATTTTTTTACCCACAAATGCCCGAATTTGGCACTTGGTTATTAAATTTGTTAAAAAAAATCATAAGATTAATAAAAAAATACGAAATTTTTTAAAAATAGCATAAAGTTCTTAATTTAAAAAAACAGACATCGAAAAAAACGGAATATTCTGTCAAAATATGAATTTTTTTATTAAAATTGTTTAAGAAAATCATAAAATGATCAATAAAATATTGATTATTTCTGAAATTACCATGATGTTCCTAATTAAAAAAGTTTTCTTCAAGAAACAAAAACGAATTTCTATTTTGATAAAAGCCTCATCTATGCATTTGTTTATTAAATTTGTTTACAAAATCTTAAAATTTATCAAATAGGCATAAATTTATCTGAAATTGCGATAAAGCTCTTAACTGAAAGGACGAGCTTTTGAAAAATAACTGAATTTTTCTCCCGCCAAATGCCTAAATAATGCATTTGTTTATTAAATTTGTTTAAACAAATCATAATATTAATCAAGAAACTATGGAGCTTTATAAAATTAGCATAATGTTCCGAATTAAAAAAAATTATATCGAAAAAAAGGAAGTTATCTGTCTAACAATACATTTGTTTATTAAAATTGTTTTAAAAAAACATAAAATTTGGAATAAATTATGAATTTTCCTGAATTTAACATGAAGTTCCTAATTAAAAAAGTTTTCTTTAAAAAGAACGAATTTCTCTTTCGACAAATTCCCCATCTATTCATTTGTTTAATAAATTTGTTTAAAAAATGATCAAATTTAACAACTAGTTATAATTTTTTTCTGAAATTGCCATGAAGTTCGCAACTGAAAGTTCTAGCATTGAAAACCCCCACTTTTTCTGCCAACAAATGCCCGAATCATTAATTTGTTTATTAAATTTGTTCAAAAAAATCAAAAGATTAATTAACAAATTGCGAAATTTTCTAAAATTAGCATAAAGTTACTTAAAAAAAAAATTTCATCGAAAAAACGATATTTTTCTGTCAAAAAATGGGTGATTAATGCATTTGTTTATTAAATTTGTTTCTAATATAAAAAATAATATTATCAAGAAAAAATGTCATCATTATATTGTTTTTATCCAAATTTCTTGCAATATAATTTAAAAAAAACGTAAAATTATGGAAAATTGTAAAAAACATTCTTTTAACAAATAATTTGTTTATAATAATTGGGATTGTTTATTATATGGTATTGGAATATCTTTAACTAATATTATTATATGCAACTTAGGCGATTTAAACCATTTTCATATTATTGATGACCACCGGGAACTTTAAAAAGAAAAAATGTCCTATTTCTGTCATATTTGTTTATTTATAAAAAAACTGAAATCCTAATTTGAAAATCACACTTTGGATACTCTCTAAAAAATCTTATAAGCTTTTTCTTTAATTTTCGTTTGTCCAAATCGGTCAATATTTGTGAGTTGTACGTTATTTTGAACCAAAAAAGTCATTTTTCCCGACTGGGCGTTCGGGAGGACACCCGAACGAAAGTGTAAGGGTTTCTACTTGGGGCTACGAACCCTAAAAATAAAAGAAAGATACTAGAATGTCACCCTCATTTTTACTGATGAATCCAAGACAGAAAGTGGAATTGACAGTACTATCTAAACCAATAATCTAGATCTCGATTTCAGTTTTTCTGGAAATTGCAGCATCTTTTCAACTGAGATGACTGCTCTAGTTAAAGCATGTGAGATATGTTAAGCCCTTAGAGGAAATAGCTTCCTAATCTTTAGTGAATTACTTAGGAGCCTCATAAACCTTCAAATTAGAAGCTCCCAAGAAATTAAGAAAATAAAGAAAATCAATAAAATCCAGAAAATATAGACGGAATGCATTTAAAACAACAATTGATTGTTATCTCGTGAATTCTCTATTATCAAGCAATCAGGGATAACAAACAGGATGAACAGGGAGTCATTGTGGCTGAGATGGTATCGTGATTGGCTTGTTCCGAAACTGCAGTGTTGATTGCCCACAGTGGGGAAAAATGACTTTTTTGGTTCAAAATACGATTCCGGCTGAACCGATTTGGATATTTTTTTTAAACTGACAAAAATTTGAAAGAAATTTATCGAGCCTGATTTTTAATTTAGTTTTCCAATTTTTTTATAAATAAATAAATATGACGAAAAAAAGCTAATTTGTTCTATTTGACGTTCCCGGTGTTTGTCAATAATAGGAACATTTTTTGAATCGGAGACGTTTCATAGATTTACATTAAATAAAGATATTCCATCATGAATAAACAAAACCAAATTATAAACAAATTATTTCTTGAAAATGAGTTTTCTACAATTTTCAATAATTTAAGGTATATTGTAAGAAATTTGAATGGAAACAATATTTGAATGAAAAAAATTTCTCTTGAGACTATTCTTGTTAATATTATAAACAAATTTAATAAACAAATGCATTATTCAGGTATTTGTTGTCAGAAAAAATCGCTTTTTTCTATATTAATTTTTGTAAGTTAGAAACCTCATGATAATTTCAGAAAATTCATAATTTTTTGATGAATTTTATGATTTTATAAAACAAATTTAATAAACAAATGCATTATTCGGTCATCTGTTGAAGAAAAATTCGTTTCTTTTGGTGACAATTTTTTTTAAATTAGGACTCTCATGATAATTTCAGAAAAATCATAATTTTTGATGAATTTTATGATTTTATCAAACAAATTTAATAAAAAATGCATTATTCGGTCATCTGTTGAAGAAAAATTCGTTTTTTTCGATGACAATTTTTTTAGATTAGGAGCCTCATGATAATTTCAGAAAATTTATAATTTTTTGATGAATTTTATGATTTTATCAAACAAATTTAATAAACAAATGCATTATTCGGTCATCTGTTGAAGAAAAATTCGTTTTTTTTTGTGACAATTTTTTAAAATTAGGAGCCTCATGATAATTTCAGAAAATTTATAATTTTTTGATGAATTTTATGATTCTATTAAACAAATTTAATAAACAAATGCATTATTCGGTCATCTGTTGAAGAAAAATTTGTTTTTTCGATTTCAGTCCTATTAATGGAAAATTTCATATTAATTTCAGCAACATTCATAATTATTTCATAAATTTTATGATTTTTTAAACAAATGTAATATTTGAACACTTATTGACGGAAAAATTCGTTTTTGCGGAAAATGCATGTTGCTGAAATTAACATTAAATGCTCAATTACAAGGACTGAAATAGAAAAAAACAACAGATGCATGAATGATGTATTTGTTTATAAATTAGCTATTAAAAAAATTATCAAATAGTAATGGATGTTGCTAAAATTATCATGAAGTTCCCAGTTAAAAAGACTGACATCGAAAAAAACTAATTTTTCCGACAATAAGTGCTCGAATAATGCATTTATTTGTTAAATTTGCTTAAAAAATCATAAAAGTTTTTAACTGCATATGAATATTGCTGAAATTAATACGAAGTTCTCAATTAGAAGAAGTGATATTGAAAAAAACGAGTTTTTCCCTCGACAAATACCCAAATAATAAATTTGTTTACTAAATTTGTTTACAAAAATTTATCAAATAGCATTGCATGTCGTTAAAATGATCATGAAGTTCCCAATTAAAAGGACTGGCATGGAAAAAAACGAATTTTTCAGTCAATAAGTACTCGAATAATGCGTTTGTTTCTTAAATTTGTTTGATAAAATCTTAAAATTTATAAAAATTATGAATTTTATGAAATTATCATGAGGTTCCTAATTTTAAAAAATTGATATCGAAAAAAAAACAAGTTTTTCCGTAGACAAATGCCCAAATAATGTATTTGTTTATTAAATTTGTTTAAAAAATCACAAAATTTATCAACAAAATTATGAATTTTTTGGGAAATTATCATGAGGTTCCTAATTTTTTAAATTGACATAGAAAAAAACCAATTTTTTTGACGACAAATGCCCAAATAATGAATTTTTTTACAAATTTGTTTAAAACCTCATAAAATTTATCAACAAATTGTAAATTTTTTGGGAAATTATCATGAGGTTCCTAATTTTTTAAATTGACATAGAAAAAACTAATGTTTTTGACGACAAATGCCCAAATAATGAATTTGTTTACTAAATTTGTTTAAAAAATCATAAAAATTATCACTAAATTATGAAATTTTCTGAAATTGTAATGAGTTTCCTAATTTTTTTAAATCGACATACAGAAAAACTAATTTTTCTGACGACAAATGCCCAAATAATGATTTTGTTTATTAAATTTGTTTTAAAAAATCATAAAATTTATGAAATAATTATGAATATTGCTGAAATTAACACGACGTTCTCAATTAGCAGGACTGATATTGAAAACACGAGTTTTTCCGTAGACAAATGACCAAATAATGAATTTGTTTAAAAAATCATAAAATTTATCACCAAATTATGAAATTTTCTGAAATTATCATGAGGTTCCTATTTTTTTTTAAATTGACATAGAAAAAAACTAATTTTTCTGACGATAAATGCCCAAATAAATGCATTCGTTTATTAAATTTGTTTAAAAAAAAATGTATCACATAGTAATGGATGTTGCTAAAATTATCATGAAGACCCATTTAAAGGGACTGGCATTAAAAAAAAGCGAATTTTTTTCATCGATAAGTGCTTGAATACTGCATTTGTTTATTAAATTTGTTTGCTAAAATCATAAAATTTGTCAGAAAATTATGAATTTTCTGAAATTATGATCAGGTTCCTAATTTTAAAAAACTGAAATAGAAAAAAAAATAATTTTTGTGACAAGAAATGCCAGAATAATGCATTGGTTTATTAAATTTGTTTAAAAAATCATAAAATTTTTGCACTTATTATGAATCTTGCGGAAATTAACATAACGTTCTAATTTAAAAGAACTGACATAGAAAAAAAAAATTCGCAAACAGATGCCCGAATAATGCATTTGTTTATTAAATTTGTTTACAAAAATTTATCACATAGCGATGGACGTCGCTAAACTTATCATGAAGTTCCCAATTAAAAGGACTGGCATGGAAAAAAAAACGAATTTTTCCGTCGATAAGGACTCGAGTAATGCATTTTTTTCTTAAAATTGTTTGATAAAATCATAAAATTTATCAACAAATTATGAATTTTATGAAATTATCATGAGGTTCCTAATTTTAAAAAATTGATATCGAAAAATAAAAATTTTCTAACGAGAAATGCGCGAATAATGCAGTTGTTTATTAAATTTGTTTAAAAAATCAAAAATTTATGATCTAATTATGAATGTTGCTGAAATTATAATGAAGCTCCCAATTAAAAGGACTGAAGTCGAAAAAAAGAATTTTTCGTCAGCAGATGCCCGAATAATGCATTTGTTTATTCAATTTGTTTTAAAAAAAAAATCAAATAGTGATGGATGTTGCTAAAATTATCATGAAGTTCCCAATTAAGAGGACTGGCATTGTAAAAAGAAACACATTTTTCCGCCGATAAGTGCTCGAATAATACATTTGTTTATTAAATTTGTTTGATAAAATCATAAAATATATCAACAAATTATGAATTTCTTGAAATTATCATGAGACACCTAATTTAAAAAAATTGACATTGAAAAAAAGAAAATTTCCGACGACAAATGCCTGAATAATGCATTTGTTTGTTAAATTTGTTTAGAAAATAGAAAAAAACTAATTTCTCGCCAACAGATGCATGAATAATGCATTTGTTTATAAGTTTGTTAAAAAAATAAAATTTATCGCATAGTAATGGATGTTGCTAAAATTATCATGAAGACCCAATTAAAGGCACTGGCACTTATTTATTAAATTTGTTTGCTAAAATCATAAAATTTATCAAAAAATTATTTATTTTCCAAAATTAGCATGAGGCTCCTAATTTTAAAAAACTGAAATAGAAAAAAACTAATTTTTGTGACGAGAAATGCCCGAATAATGCATTTGTTTATTAAATTTGTTTAAAAAAAATCATAAAATTTTTGCATTAATTATGAATGTTGCTGAAATTATCATGAAGTTCTCATTTAAAAGGACTGCAATAGAAAAAAAACAAATTTTTCGCCAACAGATGCCCGAATAATGCATTTGTTTATTAAATTTGTTAAAAAAAAAAATTATCCAATAGTGATGGCTGTTGCTAACATTATCATGAAGTTCCCAATTAAAAGAACTGGAATTGAAAAAAATAATCTTTCCGTCGATAAGTGCTTGAATAATGCATTTGTTTATTAAATATCTTTGATAAAATCATAAAATTCATCAAAAATTTATAAATTTTCTGAAATTATGATGAGGCTCCTAATTTAAAAAAATTGACATCGAAAAAAACAAATTTTTCTGGCAAAAATGCATGAAAAATGCATTTGTTTATTAAATTTGTTTATAATATTAAGAAGAAGAGTTTCAAGAGAAATTTTTTTTTATTAAAATATTGTTTCCATTCAAATTTCTTGCAATATGACTTAAAAACATTACATTATTGAAAACGATAAAGAACACTTTTTCAACAAATAATTTGTTTATATATTTTTTTTGTTTATTGTATCAGGATGGACTATCTTTATATAATGTAAATATATGAAACGTCGGCGATGACAACAATTTTGCTATTATTGACGAGCACCGGGAACGTTAAATAGAAAAAAATGCCATTTTTTTCCTGATATTTATTTATTTATAAAAAAATTGAAAAGCTTAATTGAAAATAAGGCTCGACAACTTTCTTTGAAATTTCATCAGCTTTTTAAAAAAAAACATCCAAATCCATCCACAGGTTTAGCCGGAATTTGGATAAAAACAGTATCCTAACGAAGAAATTTCTTTTTGAGATCATTATTGTTAATAATATAAACAAACTTAATAAACAAAATAATTAATCGGGTCTCTTTTGACAGAAAATTGTTATTTTTTTCAATGTCATTTTTTTACTAGGCATTTTATGCTGATGTTCGAAAATTTCGTAATTTGTTGATTAATCTTATGATTTCTTTAAACAAATTTAATAAAGAAATGCATTATTGAGGCATTTGTCGACGAAAAAAACCTTTTCTTTCGATTTTAGTCTTTTTAATACGGAAATTCATGATGATTTCAGCTAAATTCATAATTAGTTGATAAATTTCATATTTGTTAAAAAAAATTAATAAACAAATGCATTATTCATGCATTAGTCGGAAAGAAAAAATCGTTTTTCAATGCCAGTATTTTCAGTTGTAAACTTCAGGACAATTTCTGCAACATTCATAGATAGTTGATAAATTTTATGATATTTTAAAACAATTTTAATAAACAAATACATGCTTACGGCATATTTGTTCAAATACAAATTTAATAAACAAATGCATTATTCGGGAAAAAATTGTTTTTTTTCAATGCCAGTCTTCATTTGAGAACTTTATGAAAATTTCTGCAACATTAATAAATATTTGATAAAATTTATGATGTTTTTAAACAAATTTAATAAAGAAATAAATAGATGAGGCCTTTGTCAGAAGAAAACTTTTTTTTTTTAATGATGATTTTTCAATTGAGAAATTAATTATAATCTAAGAAAAAAATTATAAATCATTGATTAATTTTTGGATTTTTAAACAATTTTAATAAACAAATACGTTATTGGGGCATCCGTCGACAGAAAAATTCTTTTCTTTCTATTTCAGTATTTTTAAGACAGAAATTTATGATAATTTCAGAAAAATTCATAGTTAGTTGATATATGTGTTAGATTTGTTTAAAAAAAAATGTAATAAACAAATGCATTGTTCGGGCATTTTTCGGGAATAAAATTGTTTTTTTTTCAAGGCCAGTTTTTATTTGAGAACTTCATGACAATTTTTGCAAAATTCATAAAAAGTTGATAAATTTGATGATGTTTTTAAAGAAATGCATACATAAAACATTTTATGAAAAAAATTCTTTTTTTTTTAGTTTCATTTTTTTTAAATTAGAAACTTCATGATAATTTAAAAAAAAATCATAATTTTTTGATCAACTTTAGTACTTTTTAAAACAATTTTAATGAAAAAATGCATTATGCGGGATTTCCATCATAATATTTATCAGCAAATTCTTAATTTTTTTAAAGTATCATAAAGTTCTTAATTTAAAAAAATCACACAAAAATGAACAATTTTCCTGTCAAAATATTCCTGATTAATGCATTTTTTTAAATTGTTTATAATATTAACAATAATAATCTCGAGAAGAAGTTTCCTTATCATTAAATTGTTTTAAGTTTCTTGCAATATATTTTTAAAAAACTTAAAATTATGGATAATCGTAAGAAACATTCTTTCAACAAAGAATTTGCTTATAAATTTTTGTTTGCTTATTATATAATAATGAAATATGTTTAACTAATGTTGATCTATGAAACTTGGGCGATTTCAACAATTTTCATGTTATTACAGAGCACCGAAAAAGTGAAAGAGAAAAAATGGCCTTTTTTCATGTTTGTTTATTTATAAAAAAATTAACAGCCTAATTTAAAAATCACACTCGACAACTCTGTTCGAAATTTCGTTTATCGGCCTGAAACTCTTTTTCTATCATCTTAATTGCCAGACTTCATGCATGGGTGTAGTTGAAAGAAAAAAAAATTATGACATTTTTATGTTAATTGTTATACACAAATTAACATAACAAATAGTCTACACTATAGATTTATTGTTTGTAAAGGAAATTTTTGCGTTAAAATTACTTTCTTTCATCGAAAGATGAAAAAAAAAATTAAAAAAAAAAATGGTTATAAAAAAATCATTGTTGAGAGAATGCTCTTTACGATTTTGCATAATTTTATGTTTTTTAAAATTATATTGCAACAAATTTGGATAAAAACAATATAATGATGAAGTAATTTTGTTCTTTAAATTATTATTGATAATAATATAAACAAATTTAATAAACAAATGCATTAATCAGCGTTTTTCGACAGAAATTTATTTTTTCTATGTCATGTTTGGAATTAGGAACTTTGTTCTAATTTTAGAAAATTTCATAATTTGCTGATTCAGCTTATGATTTTTTTTTATACAATTTTAATAAACAAATGCATTATTCGCGCATTTTTCGGGCAAAAGTTCAATTTTTTTATTTGAGTCCTTTTAGTTAGGAACTTCATGACAATTTCAGCAACATGCATAACTAGTTGATAAATTTTATATTTTTTTTACAAATTTAATAAAAAAGCATAGATAAGACATTTGTCGTAAGAAAGTTTTTTTTCAAGAATAAATTTTT
This sequence comes from Acraspis erinacei, assembly GCA_035041075.1. NCBI lineage: Eukaryota > Metazoa > Arthropoda > Insecta > Hymenoptera > Cynipidae > Acraspis > Acraspis erinacei. The sequence continues at coordinate 32,334,153 of JAWWLR010000149.1, forward strand.
TAATTGGGAACTTCATGATAACTTCAGAAAAAAATCATAATTTATTTGAAATTATAATAAATTTCCTCATTAAAAAGACTGAAATCGAAAATAAAAATTTCTGTCGACAAATATCCCAATAATGAATTTATTAAAAAAATTTTAAAAGGTCATATAATTAATCAATGAATTATGGAACTTTTCTGAAATTATCTTGAATTTCCTAATTAAAAAATTGCCATCGAACAAAACCAATTTTTCTTTCGACAAATGCCTTATATATGCAATGTTTATTAAGTTTGTTTATAAAAAAATCGAAAATTCATCAACTGTTTATGAATTTTGTAGAAATTCTCATGAATTCCCCAACTGAATGGACTCGCAATGAAAAAAAAGAATTTTTTTGCTGAGAAATTCCGTAATAATTCATTTGTTTAAAAAATCGTAAGATCAACCAACAAATTATGAATGTTTCTAAAATTATCATAAAGCTCCGAATTTCAAAAAATACATTGAAAAAACGAATTTTTGTTTCCGAAAATGGCTGATTAATATTTTGTTTATTTAATTTGTTTATATTATTAACAATAAAAATTCTCAATAAGAAATTTTGCATATCTTAATTTTTGTAATATAACTTTAATAAACATAGAATTGTACAAAAATCATTAACAAATCTTCCAACAAATTATTTGTTTATAATTTATGGTTTGTTTATTATATAATAATGGAATATTTTAAAATAATGTAATTTTATGAAACTTAGACGATTTCAAACATTTTCACAATATTGATGAGCACCGGGAACCTGAAATAGAAAAAATGGCATTTTTTTCGCCATATTAGTTTATTTTAAAAAAAGTGAAAAGCTTAAACTAAAAATCAGGCCTTATCCTAAAATTATCCTATAAAATTTTGAAGTTTTCTAGTTTTCCTAATTAAAAAAGTTTTCTTAAAAAACAAAAAAAAGGAAAAAAAGTTTTCTTTGAAAAAAAGAAAGAATTTTTCTTTCGAAAAATGCCTTATCTATGCATTTGTTTATTAAATTTGTTTAAAAAATCATAAAATTTATCAACTAGTTAATAACTTTGCTGAAATTTTCCTGAAATTCCTAACTGAAAGGATCAGGTTTGGAAAAAGCGAATTTTTCTGCTGACATATGCCCGAATAATGCATTTGTTGTTTAAAATTGTTTAAAAAGATCATAAAATGGATCAATAAATTATGCTTTTTTCTAAAATTATCATGAAGTTCCTAATTAAAACAGTTTTCTTTGAAAAACACGAATTTTTTTTCGACAAATGCCTCATCTATGCATTTATTCCTTAAATTTGTTTAAAAATACATAAAAATTATGAACTAGTTACAAATTTTGATGAAATTACCATGAAGTTTCCAACTGAAAGGTCTAGGATTGAAAAAAAATGAATTTTTCTGCCGACAAATACCCGAATAATGCACTTGTTTATGAAATTTGTTTAAAAAATCATAAGATTTTAAAATAAAATAAACAAAATATGTATTTTCCAAAAAATGTTTTCTGTCAAAAAATTCATTTTTTTATTATAAC
>JAWWLR010000149.1:32387007-32399243 GCA_035041075.1 Acraspis erinacei
TGGTTTTTACCCCATCATTAACGGACTGGGTTGCAGACAAGTTATTATTATTATTATTATTATTATTATTATTATTATTATTATTATACAATTAGGCCAGTTCCCTATCGGGGTAGGCGTGCCGCACTCGCGTGGAAGGGAGTATGGTATAGATAGATTTTTAGATTGATCTATAGAATTGTTGTAACTTCTAATTATTTGGTAATTCGCGTGTCTTGGGAAAATATTTGAAAAAATTATGTAACACAAATCGGAGGGGAGGGACAACCAATTTTTTAACGACTTTTTACACAATGCGACTCTGATTCAGTATTTAGATTTTTGAAAAATAATATCTTGGCTGCTTCTCTTTTCTTCCTCGCGTCTAAGAAACCTATAGAATGAAGAATCTGAAGAACTTTGGAAGGGATGGACTCTCTTCTTCAACATGCAGCATCAGGAATTGGTCCGTAAGATCGAAGCTTGTGAGACAAGGTGTGTAATTTGTCTTTGAGGCAGTAAGTGAACGCAAAAATGATCCACTTCGTCGAATAAACTCTTACTTCTGCCTTTATTTTTTGCATTTGTCGTAGCAAGTTAAGTGTTCTTCTATATATCAGAAACCCTTCCACTTTTGAGTACCACAGAGACGAAAGTATATGTCTTATTTAGACGATTGCGGCGATCCACAACCAGGAAAGATCACGCAATGATATTTTCTGCTAAAATCAGACTTATATACTCTGAAAAAAAATTCGTCTTCGCGTGACTTGAATGCGTTCGAGCATGACCCAAGGCTTTATAACTTTCTCTCAAAAATATTATTCAATCATATTTAGTTCAATCTATGCTTACAAAGAATTGACCATATTTATTATAGATACGTTGTAATTATCTTCTTTGAATGGGGAGTCCTTATACTTAAAACTGGTATCCAATTGTTGCCTTACTGTTAAATGAAAAGACAGAATGTGAATGATTTTAATTTGAAGTTCTCGAAAAACTCCAGTAAGAATTGAAAGAATTTTAAAATTGCGCTGAACCGTTATATCAGAAGTTAATTCTCATATCAAACTTCCTCATTGAGAGTTTGTATGGATGAGAACGTAAAAGACGTTATAAGTACGAGACCGTAATTCTACATCGCTTGGTTAATTAGAAGAATCTATTAGCATGATAAGCAGCGTGATTAATATTCAAAAGCCGAGGTGCCTTCCTCCGGATGTCGATGCGTTGCTGAAGATGTCGCGATTTTCGGCATTGTTTTCTACACCTTTTGATGTGAACCAACACGTTTTCGATTCCCCCTTACTAAATCGTTGTCACCTTCTTGAGCGCACATTCCTTTTTGGCGCCAGCAATAAAATATTTTAAGGAGAACATCCTTACGTGACAGTGAATTGTGTAATACTGTAATAAATAGTTTATAAGCAGGAATAAAATAAATTAACTAAATATTATTCTGTTTTTGGTTCACTTGGTATTTCAGTTGCTAAGAATTTAAAGTGTGTAATAAATTATTCAACTTAAAAATAAGTACTTGTTTTATATACTTATAGTATTTACGTGATCAGTATAAGTATTATAAAGAGTAATAAATTGTGCTCCGGATACTTATTAATTCAATAAGAGAACCACCCAGTCAACATCATCATAAATTCAGACATTATACGTGTCTCTTATTGTGAAAGAAAGCAATGCAGGACACTTGAATGAATTCATTATCATTCTCATACGCACTACCATTTTTGGCATTTCATTCATAAATATGAAAGTTACTGAGGATAAGTATTATTTTAAATTAGAATGGAAATCTATATTTATCTTTTGATTTTATGATATACAATTTCTTAAAGTTTAATACCCTATCGGTATAGAATTCTTGAATCTACTTTTATACCAATTTTATAAAAGTCATCGAAAAAGGAACTTATATGATTGTTTCAAACCTTAGGGTTGTTTAAAAAAAATCTTCAAACCTTCATAACTTTTGGCATAATTGAGATATTCAGGTTTTATTTCCTGACTCTAGGGATTATATTTTTCTTTTTCAAAATAAATTAGAAAATGAAAAAAATATTGAAAGTTAAAAAAGCAGCAATGAGAAATTTTGTTCGAAGAGTTGAATTTTCATATTTTTTTTACAAGATACGACAGGCATGGCAAAATGCATACAAACTATAGAAATTCTTCTTTATGTAATCGCAAATTTTTCAAAAATAGTGGACAAAATAAAAAAAAGTTTTTCTATAAAATCAACTTTTCATGTTTAAAAATGATATAAGTTCCAATTCAGAGAAAAAATAGTAAAGGTATTTTTTCTAGAAAATCGTCTGTTAATGTCTTCTTAAAGACTACTTCCATTTTGTTAATTTTGAAAATCTTGTTAATTTATGTTGGCCTAAAAAATAATTCATCTTACCAGCCTGGAAAGAAATTTAAATATCTCTATTCGGTCAAAACTTATAAAGGTTCGAAGAAAAAATGTGTATTTATAAAAAGAAAACTAAATAATTCAGAATTTCGCGAAAATTATGATGTTTTTTTTAACGGTAAAATTCATATAGCCTTAATTTCTTTAAAAAACAACCTATTTAATTTGCAACTGACTAGGAGACTTGAACTTGCACTGTCTGCTGATTGGAAATGGATTCGGTCATTGGTATCAGCTCATTTCGAAATATAGCTGCAGTCCTGCACCGAAGATACTGAAAATTATAGCAAATTGTTACAAAAGCATCAGATTTGTTGTGAAGGTTCCTTTTGGCATGCTAAAACGTTTAGGAGGGGTTGATTTTTCGATAATTGTTTTAAATGGTACCTTTGTTTCGAAATACTATATTTTTAACTGATTAAAAAATTTAACTTTTCTGTTTTGACTATGTTAAGGGAAAAATCTTTTAGAATTCACTAGACAGATAAAAAGATATTGAAAGATAATAAAATATCAGCCGTTTTTCTTAAAATAACAATTTTCTAAAAATATTTGCTCATCTAAGGAAAACCTACCTGCAGGACATAATGCCGCCTGCAGGATAGTTTTAAAATACCCTATACGTATTTAAAGAATCAGAAATAAAAAATTAGAATTTTTGAAAACAATAATTACGCATATACGCAAATTTTATTAAAAAGATTGGAATTTTCCATTTTAAGAAAAATCTTCGTCATTTTTCTAATGAATATCTGCATTTTTTTCTTTGCAAAAAGCGAGAATTGGAAAAGGGACTATTTGCACCGAAATTACAGCGTTGAACCCCTAATGTCCTGAACTGAATCAAAGAAAAAAAATGCAAATTTAAATATCCTAGTAATTGAATGCTTTGTTAACAATTCGAGACAAATTTAAGGTACTTATTGGAATAATATCAAAGATTTTAAATTTAAATTTCTTGAACATTTTAATGAATCAATCATACTTCTCAATCACCAATGACGTCTATTTTTAGATGAAGTGAATGAGCACCGTTTACAAATCGCGACGATTGTTTCCGACAGGAAGTCTAGCCATCAAAGAGGAAACCCTGGACTGCGTCAGCAGACAGAAACTCTTTTTCATTCTTTCATTCTCTTTTGCTTTCTGCTTTAGCCAGCCTTTAGTGGTGTTCTCGTGTGTGCCGTTTGACTGCATTCATACCTTTTGCATTTGCCCCTGTGACAACGTGCCGACAAAGTCATCATACGAATACGTACCTCGCATTTTCGATGCCAAGACCCCCTCCTGTTGCTCTTTTCAAACCCGATCCCTACCTTCATCACAGAAATTGCTATTCACTTACAAACCAATCTTAATGTCACACATTTTTTCAATCAAAACTAGTCAAATGTCCGATACTGCGCACCATTGATTCTATATTTAAAACGCGATGCTGCTTTTTCTAGGTTTTGAAATCGAAGTTTTACCATTTTTAATCAAAAGCTACTGTATGTTTCATCTAGAAAAGCAAATATGAAGTTCAGAAATGCAGAATCAATGGTGCGCCGCTTTCCCCCACATGAGCCGCTTAGTCCACAATTATGGAAATGCATTTAGAGCATATAAAATGTATGACGTGCTCAATTATATCCCAAGTTTTAATCTTATTGTCATGTATACCTATACGTGCCATTATCTACAAATGCAGAGACTACGTGGAGGTATATGTGAGAGATCTCATGTTGCATGTTCCAAGTTAACTTACATGAAAGTGACTTGGGATTCGCGTTCGCAAATCTTGCCACACCCTTCCGTGCAGCTTCCGCCCTTTGCGGTTTCAAGTTTACAGCAAATTGGAATGTATCTCGCCCTTCCTTCGTCGACTGGTAATTGGCAGGCCAATCCGCTGGCCGTTTTGCTCAGCCCAGCCCCGATCCCATAATTGTGGCTGCTGTTCGCTGCTCTCATATACTGGAGCACACTCTTCTGCATGATAATTAATCACTTTATAGACTCTACCTTCATTATATCAATCCTAATAACAACTGAACAACCGATTGCTTAAAATATTCTCACCACTTCAGAAAGATAGTAAAATTAAAGATAAAAAGTGGCAGATAGATGAGTCAAGAAAAGAAAAGAAGAAACGGAAGTGGTGTGCATCGAGCGCCCTGTGATCTTCAGGCTCGTAAAGCTTCTCATTCACCTCTTTCTTCGCCTACTATTGAGACCTACTATTTGACCGAGTATGTCGTATCGATAGTCCGTCTTTCTCTCACAACATCGACTCGAACGGACCGTGTTGAGGTTTGTTTCTGATGCGATCACTGGGCCGGATAATTGCTTCGCGACTGATTGACTTTTGCGAAGCTCTCTTCTTTTGTATAGCACTACGAGCCGCCCACTTGTCATCAACCTGAAGAGCCTGACCAGCCGATTGTCATCTGCTGTACCGACCAAGTTGAGCTGGTAATAGGCATTAATTCGGAGAAGCGTCGAACCAAACACCAAGACTCGAAATTACTCAACTTGAACAAGACTCACTGCACTTTGTCATCGTTCGACGATATTTGTAATCGGTGACCCACTTCAGCAGATCGTCGATTTCCGATTCAAATGACTAGGGAACGTCAATTAACGTTTTTCTACCTCTAAACACCTTCGTCTTGTTTTATGACTAGCAAGAGTTGATGGTATAGAGATCAAGACAGTTAAAAAAATAAACTTTCGTTGCGACTTTTATTAGATATAATTACTTTGTGAATGATGTAAGATGTAATAGGAAGTGCCGCAACTGCAGAAAAATTCTTCGAACAGTTCAACGACACAGATAATTGTTGAGCAATTTCGATTAATGAGTAGAAAATGGGAAACACGCAACTGTCACCAACCCCAACTATTTTCTGCTTTCCGCCTTCGTGACTACTAGTTACAAATTGATAATTAACAATAAACTGCGAGACTAACGACATTTTAGATAATAGTTGCTTCTACCGAGAAAATTTTATTGTGCCTCAAAAATGGTATCTCAAAAAATAAATATCTCTCTTTTTTAGCTCCACGAAACAAAATTGTTAAGGAGATAAAATCTAGGGTCGAATTATCCGAGCCCTAAACAGGGCGGTTCGTTTTCGGTGACACCGAGATTCTATGCGCTTCCGGTTCGCGAAAGTGCCGCTTATGGGAGTGCTATTGAAAAAGAATTTCATGCCATTGAAAAATCTTTTCTTATATTTCTCGTGCGAGGAGCCAAAAGACACTCTGATTAATGCCATCGGATAAATAGTTACCTCCTGCAGCATGCAAAGGTGCCGCCTGTGAAACGAGAACCAAGATTTCGAAAGCCTTCATGGAGGTTGCGGTTGTTCGCCTCGGAACAACGTGAAGAATGGACGAGGGCGGTCTCTTCTGGCTATTATTGGTTTACGACTTTGTCGAGGGAGAAGCGTTAAACCTCCCGGTGTTCAGGTATTGAACTGTCACCAGAGCGAAAAAAAGAGAGAAAATGAGATCGGTCGAAAGGCATTTGACCAAAGGTCATGCTGGGTGAAATAACTTTATACACCGAGCAATTTTATTCTCGTCGCAACAGATGCCGTGACTGATGATTGCCACAACATGTGTATACACCCCGAATCTTCCAATTTATTTACACTTTGCCTCCACTTTATGATACCAAGAGGTATTTTATTATTTTCAAGTTTTTAAGAATTTAAAAGTAATATAATTATTATTTTTATGTACTATTTAAGAAGAGAAAAGTACTTTTCAAAGTCTAATAGAATTTAGGCACAAATTTTACCTGGAAATTGCAGAGATTTCCTGGTATTCTCTCGATAATTTCCTAGGAAAAAGTTGGAAATTTCTTGGGAATGGATCAGGAATATTCCGTTTGTCGATTTGAAGAACAAGAATTCGATATTAAATAAACAAATGAAAGCAAAATTAGAAATATAAAATCTCTAATCGCCTCAAAAATTGATCATTTCAAAACCAAACTTTTCAAATTTTCCATTTTTAAATTTAAAGATGTCAAAAAAACGCAAGTCTTAAAAGTTCAAAATTTAAAATTAAACAATTTACAATTGAAGTCCTTAAAATTAATCAGTTTTTGAATCATAAGTCCTACAACTGAAATTCAAAACCATGTACAATGAATAATTTGAAATATGAAATTGTCCAAATTTAAAAATATTATAAACGAAAAACTGTAAAATCTATGATTATTAAAGTAACGAATTTCTCCATTCAACTTGATTTAAAAGTTCCAAACTTAAACAATTTATAATATCCAAACTGAACTATTATTGCAGGTATTAGAAAAACTCTGAACTTCGAATTGAATAAAAAGGATGAAATTTTACTTAAAAGTATTGAGCACCAAACAATCTTCTATTTCAAACTTTCTAAGAATGGTACTATTCTTGTAATTTTCCGTCCAAAATAGTAAACAAATATAAACTGCCAAATTTGATCTCTTAATAGAGATTCAATACCTTAAATACAATAGTAGATATATTACATACCGGGGGGGGGGGAGGCGAAGATTTTGGTGAACACTGAAAAAAAATGAGTTGTAAAAAGCCCCTCCCTCTTTTGGTGCAAAATATATTTTTATAACAAGTGCATTATTTTAGACGTATTTTTTGTACGATAGACATGATTTCTGCTCGTGTAGAAATTTGGGAAAATTTTGAAATTTATGGTAAATGTATAAATTACAAAAATTATATAAAATTTCCGAAATTTTGAAAATCCACGAAATTCTACATTTTTTAGAGATTTATAGAAATTTAGAATATACAAAATTTTCCAAATTTTCGGTAATTTAAGGTAAACTATTGTAATTTATCGGTAAGTTATGGTAGCTTACGGTTTTAAGTTGGTCCAATAGATTAAAAACCTGCTATATCGATCAACTGATCGCTGTATACTTTCCATTATTCACCTGTGACATCACTTTATAATCCCTAGGACAATGAAAACTACTTTCCACTCCCTCGGGAGACGCAAAAGCATTCAAAGGCACTGAAAAAGGCTGACATGCATGTGTATAATGAAAAATTATGTGAGATTTCAAATTAAAGAATACATACATATTAAATCAAATAGCCAAATGTGCAACGCCCTTAACCAATTGCTCCCAATTAATATGTCAAATTGTACTAATTCGATTAATATTTTTTCATTTTCTATTAATTATTTCATTAAGAAAATGTTATGTGTATTAATTAGTAGAATTTTACTACGAATTTAAAAAAAAAAGCTACCAACTATTTGTAGAGAACTGTTAATTATTAGTTGAAATACTTTAAAAAGTAATTGGTAAGCGAATTTCTACTTGTTTAATTAGTAGGTTTGTACTTATTCAGATTTAGAGAGAAGAGAAGCAAAAAGTCAATTACTGATTCAATTAGTTAGTCTTTAACTAATTTGAATCAAAAGTGACTACTCGTCACTTTAATTTTAATTTTAGGCTATGACATTATTTTGAATAATATATGTCGGTAACTTTTTCTACCAAAAATTGATTACAGACTAAGAACTATGTATAGTTAAATTTACATAATAGGGGAAGCCAGTATGCGGTGCATAGAAAAACATTTCAAGTGAAAATATTGATAAATGATGAGCAATTGGGGACATTATTACATAAATAATGAACGTTAGAACATTAATTTAAAAAATAGCCTATATTTTCTACTTTCTTAACACGCGGAAATATTATTCAGTTCGTATTCTTCCCGTGCAGCATGAATAATTGCATTTGGGTATGCAAAAAAATTATTTTCATACGCCAGCCTAACCTGTCAACAATTTATTCACCTCGTACCGTATGGTACTTTCCATTAAAAAAAAACGTTAAATATATTTTCGATAAAAATTAAGAGAATTATTTAGTAGGCAGTTTTAAAGCCATAATTTATAAGAATCGAAGTAACCAATGAAAGAATAGTGAAAGAAATTCAGTTCCTTAAAAAATAGTAATCTGTCAGCAAACAAAACTTTTGTCGCTGTCAAAATCACATTTTTCAATTTTTTAATCTAAAAATAGCAAGTAAGTGTTAAAAAGGCTAATAATAAAAATTTGTTATGAACATTGTTACTCATAAAAAAATAAATTTGACCTAAATACGCTTAAATATTATTCATTTCTTACTGGTATTCACCTCGTACTGGTTTCCCTTGCAGATTTCGAGAGTAGTCTCTGGAAGTCATATTTTTATTGTGACCGTGGCAATCAAATTGGAAAACTTTTTTTATTTTCAAAAATTATCCTAAGGTAATATGTTCCCTAATTTAAACCAACTATTTGACCAAAGCAAAGCTCATTCATAAATACCTCGATTAATCGAACAGGTGTACGTACTACTCGGGATGGAACTTATCAATGGATACGATGGTGAATTTCCTCTCTGTAAAATAATATATCCGATTGTGCATTATTCTGTCCAACATAGTCTCACATTCTATGAATGGCAGTTTCTGGGCTTCATTAAGGTGAAACTCGATGGACACAAAGCCATTGTGCACCTTGCTACCCTTAGGCGCAAGGAGGCTTCTTCATTTCCGGAGGCGTAACAAATTTATCCCACTGAAACTTAGTTAGAGGAAGATGGAAAGGCCACTTAAAATCTAAACGTTACTTCCGAACTCTAACCGAGCATTCTTTTCATTCATTTCATTCATCAACTCGAGTTTCCGGTCTTGACCATTCTGATACCTACATATTTTGCTTGTCTTTAAGATAATTTGGAGAATAAATTCTTGCAGACAAATTTAATATGGCCGAAAATGGTAACTAATGAACAGAGGAGCAACTCTGTAAAAATAGAGTATATAGAAAAAGGAGAGAAAAATACGAAATACGATCACGCATGTGATCGTGTGATCTGAGCCGTCGTATGTCATTAGCAGGTAGCTTGTTAGGTGGTCGGTTTGCGGATAATGATTGGCATTACAACACGCGACCGTTATTAAAGCCTTTACTGGTCTCTCTCGCACTTCCAGATATTACCTCGAATCCGGACAGACAAGACATAAATCATTATTCATAATAGGCGCGTAGGATAAAAAAACTTGTAACGATAGATCCACGCTACGTCAAATGGACATCGCCTTAGTCCCCGAGTCGTCTCCCATCGGAATTTTCTGCAGTTCTTTGGAAAAGGAGTTTCAAGATCTTACAATTAGATGAATGTGCCTTGCCAGCGAGAGTAGTATTGTGATTGGTCTTGAACTCGAACATTCCGAAACGTTCATAGTTTACTCAAAACATGGAATCATTGATGTCCGACCATAACATTTAACGAGCTGACAGTTAGTAATAAATAAAATAGAATATACATTTTAACGAAACCAAGAATCAAATTTATTTTGCAGACCATGTGTCTTTTATTTATTTATCTTCAGAATTTGGTTCACTAATGACGACCTGTTCTTATGTTTTTGTTTTATGTAGCGTGTAGGTAGACTACAAGGAGAAGAACAAGTTCAGTAAAGCGGCATTTCCTTTCAAAAGTCCTAATCCGACAATCGATGTTGAACGTTCAGATTTTAACTTAACTTGGCCTAAGTGGTATCATATGTGGTAATTTATAAAACAAAAATGTTGTCGCTTTACTAAATACTTGATGAACTATGGGTCAAAAGCAGTTTTTTAATTCAAAATTTGACCTTGATTTTTAAAAACGATAAATATGTTTGACTTTGCGTATCTTGGTTCTCGAGTAAATATAAAGGAATTAGAAGCAATTTTTTCGAAATTCGACTTGTTAGCTTTTTATAAATAATGTGAAAGTATTTACATTTGTCAAGATTTGATAGCATAGAAACATTATACACATGTTACAGTATTTACTTTTCGACTGTTATTCGGATAATTTAGAGTATACCATTTCTTTAATGAATAGTAAGAAATTTACTCAAGTTGTGCGTCTAATAAGAAAATAGGCAAGAAGTTCAACTTGAAATTAAGATATTTGAATAATAAAATTATTATTAATTAAGTCGTTTTTTTCAACATTCTCTTCTGGGTCGAAGGTTTTTGGAATTTTTGCAATATTTTATTTTCATGCTATAAAATATCATAATTTAATTGACTAATTTTGGTTTTCTTCGTTGCTATCAAAATTTCCAGGCCAAATTGAAAATCATCGCCGGAGCCTTTTTGTAAAAATCAATTTTCGCCTTTTAAAAATGACGAGATTTAGAATTTGCATACCTACAATTTTATTGCATAAAGTGCTTTAAAGTTGTTATTTTCAATTTAAATTTCATTTTATAGTTTTGCACATTCTAGACCTATAGACTCTAGAGGTATGATAGAGATCATAATGAAGAAATTTTCTTTTAAAAGTCGAGATTCTCAATGTACGTTCTACTATAGATTTTTATTTTATTCTAATAATTCGATTAAAATTAACTTTAATCTCACAATTTCAGTTTTTCGAAATAGATAACAAAATTTATGATACAGAGCATGATTTAAAATTAAAAGCATGCCCTCTATGTCATTAAAATTTGTAGAAAAATCGAGATTTAAATAGGCACGCAAATACTAAAAGTGTTCCATTTTATTTTATTTTTTTTAATTTGCTCAGGTGCTGATGGGATTTTTGTTTCAAACAAATATTGCTAAAATAGTACTAAAGTTCAATGAAAATAAGAAATATATCCCATTTTTTACCTCTAGGTTTTTTTAGCACAAAAGTATACTAAAGAAATCTCACTTGTTTTTTTAACAGGACTTTTTTAGGGCAAAGTATGGGAAAAAGGCCCACTTATTCTTTTAAGATTTTCGTTATTATTATTATTTAAAAAATTAAAAGAGATTTTTCCGGTACTTTTGTTGCGAAAATCATTCAGGGCTTGTGGTTAATTGGGAACCGATATATTCAAATTATTTCATTTTTTGAAATAGGAAAATAGATAATCACAAAATCGTAAAATTTCTAATTTTAAAAAATATCCTTGGAGCAATACTTAAACAAAAATAGATATCTTTCGAGAAATTGAGTCAAATATTTGTATCGTAATGAAAGGAATTCTTAATAGCATTCAGAGGCAACCCTGCAGATTAGAACGAATCTTGATTTCAGTGGCTATAATTTAAAATTTCATTCAAGATTGAATTAAAACCTACTGGTTTATGAACCATTTTATGCACCCGCGGAGAAAACTGTATGGTTGAAAGATCCATTATTAGGTTTGTCACAACCACAACAAATAGTAAAATATGGTCCAAATATAATTGTGGTTTCCACAACTACATAGCTGTTTGTGTAAGAGACTGGTTGTAAGAACTACACTGTGTGTGTGCTACACGTATATCCTGTGTTTATTACAACCATACTATATGTTGCCACATCCGTACTTTGTGGTTGCCATTACCACACTATGTTGTAGCCGCAGATATACACTGTAGTTGTCAAACCACTACTATGTGGTTGCTGCATGCATACATTAAGGTTATCATTACCACAAGACTGAAGTTCTCTCTTCTAATATGTGGTTGCTACAACTGCACAGTAAAAGATGTTTTGACTAGACGGTGGTTGATGAAAAAATTCTCAGCATTAATGATACATAAGTTTTTATTTAAATTTGCATGATGCTTACTGTACAAAGTTTACAATTTTCGCTTAAAATACATCGATTTAAATATAATAAACGCATTTTGGTTCGCCTAAAAAAAAAATAAAACAATAAAATTAAAAACATCGTACACTTGTGATGTACAAAATATTTCGAAGTATAAAAATGCATCAAGTTTTAAATTTTGTGTTTCAACGTCGCGAATAAGGAACCACTTCCCATCTGATGAAGGATGACCGGAAAT
>JAWWLR010000149.1:32427765-32442830 GCA_035041075.1 Acraspis erinacei
TCTCATTTGATTATTTTTAATGTTAAGAATATTTAATTTAATGTGAATTTACTTTAAATTTATTACTGTATATTCGCTTCGAAAGGTAACATTTCCTACATTTCCTTTTTGAGAATTTTATAAGTGCTGGCAGATTGATAATATGAGTATGATAAATATTTGTCTCTAAAATAAATTGAAACATACATAAAAAAATAATTTGAATTGGAGCCCAAAAAATCCATTTTGTTAGATATAAAATAAGATATTGGATTCATTTTAGTCTCTTTCCTACTCTTCAAATTTTAAGTTTTTAATTTTAAAAGTGAAATATTTGTTTAAATATTAAACTATTTAGCAGAAAATAAACTTTCTTGTTAAAAAAATCATATGTTTGAGTTGAAAATTTCACATTTTTTAGTTGAAAATTCCACATTTTTGTACAAATTTCATATTTTTGATTGAAAATTAACTCTTGTTGAAAAATCATATATTTTGGTTACAAATCTAACTGTTCTGTAGATTATTAATTTTATGGGCTTCAAAATTCAACCATTTTATTGAAAATTAATGCATTTTCCTGAAAATTCGTCTTTTTGGCACAAAATTAATCTTTTTCGTAGACAATTTATTTTTTTGGTTGAAGGTTTTACCATTTGATTGTAAGTTGAACTGATTTGTTAAAAATTAAATTTTCGGGGATTGACCTCTTTCTTTGAAAATTAAATTCTTTTAATGAAAATTCGTTTTTTATTTCTTTAAATTGGAGCCCAAAAATCCATTTTTTTAGTTAGAAAATAAGATGTTACATTAATTTTTTCTTTTTTTTACTCTTAGAAATTTACGAAATAATAAATGTTTTAGGAATTTAATCGGCTTGTATTGTAAGTAATTTTTAATAGGATTTGCCGATGAATATTTTTCTTTAATTCAAAGAAAGTTTTTTTGAATCAAAGAATCTTTTTTATGAGTATATTGAAATTATTACTAGAAGAAAAAAGTTGGGATCATCCTTAAAAATAAATATAATTAACTCATGGAAAATCCTACTGAGTAATTTTTTGAATTAAATATGGTGAATTTCGCTTGTTCGAAAGATTGGAAATATTTTTTTTTCTATAGAAAGAAGAGAATCATATATTTTTATATGCAATAATACGATATTTAGTTTATGAACAAAGAATCATCAAGTTGCAGCCATCTTCATTTCGCATTGCCGACTGATTTTTGACTGCGCACGTCGAGGCGCAGATATATCTTCCCAGACTGACTATGACTTCCTGTCCAGCGCGCTATTTTTCACTTTAAAATGACGTGTGCGGGCGGCAAAAGGAAGCGGATGCACCGACATATATAGAACAATCTCACTTGCGACGTCACGCGCTCCGAGGTGCCTTCGGGGATATAACAGCCTCCCTATGTCCCTATAGTTTGCATGTGTTGTCGTAGTTTTTTAAAATTGTTTTTGTTTTTTCGAAATGCAGAGTGAATAATTGGGAAAATTTTTGGGAGATGTCAAGAGCCGATATATCCAAAAACGGGCATAAATTGAAAACTTTGATCCGTATGCTCATCTAGATATAGATTTTAGTGAAAATGTAAGCTCAGTGCCCTCGGTGACAATAGTGAATATAGTGTCATATTTTATTCAATCTCACAGTTTTTAAACTGCAAAATAATTCAAAGCATATAAAATTTTTGAAGCGTAGAAGATTTATGGAGCTGGTATTGTGGTGAAAGTGAAGTTCAAGCAGTCCAATGATATTTTTCTGCTTCTGAGTGAGTTTAGTGTAACTATATAGTATTTTTAGTTTTAGTTAATATTTTTAGTAATAACTTATTATTTTGTATGAGTATGAACATTAATTTTACGGAATATTCGTGTGACGTATTGTATTCATTTTAATTTAAGTTATCAAATTCCATTGCTGACGTAAAATGCGATGACAGTTTATTGAGATTTTGAGGTTAGAAGCAGCCTATTTCCAGAACGATCTGCTCGCAGGAATAAAAAACTCAAGTTATATTATTAAAAAGTTCTAACATTTCATTCTTCATTCCCAGCTTAATTTAAATAAGCGGTATTTTTTTACAAAAATCTATAAAAAAAACATTTCTATGAGATACCGAAAATGTACGTCTCAAAAAAGTGCACCTAAATTCAAGATTTGTCCTGACAAAAAAGCAAAAAAGAGTAATTTACAAAATCTCTACCATATGCTAACAAATTTTTCACTTTCCATGGCCAGGAAGATTAATTTTCTACCAAAAAGGACAACTTTTGCAACAAAATACGCGAATTTTTAACCAAAAAGATATTTTGAACTGAAAGTAAAAAGGTACAGTTAGATAAGAGATTTTTAACATAAAAAAAATAATTTTTAAATAAAATACTTGTATTTTTGATCCAGAAAATGAATTTTAAAATAAAATTATGAATCTTCAATTAATTAAAAGGATTTTATGCAGAATTTATATTCTCCTTTTACACTGTCAACGTTCCACGTGCAGCATTTGCCTCCGTTCAGCACTGGCTCGTCGTGCTCATCTCTCTCCTTAGACCGGATTCCAGTCCCTTTTGGACTGGATTCGAGTCCCGTTTGGACTGGGTTCCAGTCCCATTTGGACTGCTCGTGAGCATCAGTCTAAGCTTGGGACCGACCACCGCTTTCCCGGTCCATTAGACTGGAAAGTCAGTCCATTGGATCGGAATCGCAGCAGCAACATTAGCTGTATCGAGTTGACTATCTGATTTTTATCTTCACAACTCACAATAGAATAAAGATTAAAAAATTACTTCGTGAATTTTACCCCAATAAGTAGGTTTTATAGGGTCTCAAAAAAACCGCGTGATTGAAAAATTGATCTTGCGACCCTTAAGAATTTGAAATGTTCGTGTCCACAGCCGAACCATCAACAACTTGGGGGCTCCGCTCCGGGTCCGGATTCGGACACTTAAGGTTCCCTTAAATCTCCGGGACAACCGAAAAGGTTCTCATCGCTGGTAAAAATTATTTCTAATTATGTGATAAATCTAATACCTAATATATTACTTTCTACTGATAGTTTGATGTTTAAATCAATTGTTTAAAAAATTCATTATTGTGTATAGCAATTTTCTCTTATAATAGAGTTAGACAAAACTGTTTAAACTGTTTTTACTAACTTTCCTGTAGTAATGCTAGATAATTATGGGGTATTCTGCTGTCCAACGGAAAAACCTAGTAATTCATTTTTGCCGTAGAGGTTATTTTCTCATGCGGATGTAGCGGAAAATAGTCTCTATGGCAAATGTCACTTACTCGGTTTTTCTGTTGGACAGCAGTATTATAGAATTTTTAGCTTTTATTCTGTTTTTTACTCAGTGAGATAATGATTAATGCAAGTTAATGAACATAATTGTTTAACTAATTTATTATTGTTCATAGCTATCTTCTCTCAAATAAATGTTAGGAAATTGCGATTTTTCTGAAATCTTAAGCTTTTTTCAATTTTTAATTATGAATCAATAATAAATGAAAATCAACAAGAACCATTTTTTAATTAGTATTTTAGCTTTGGAAATAAGGTATTTTCACACTTTGGCTAATGTTATAAAAATATTAATTTAACCGAAAAGGCGCTCAGTAACTACTTTACGGAAAAATTATATTCCATATGATTCATGTAGAAAATTTGAAGAATATTTCAAATATCTGGTGCTATTTCAGAAAAATATATCCACAAAAAATAAAAGAGACTGTTTATAAAAATTATTCATCCTGATGTTTTTTATTATTTTTGCGTAGCTAGAAAACCTCGCACTGAATGAAAAGTGGACAAGAAGTTGACAATTTAAAAAAAGCATGATTTTCCAGCATTATTCAAAGAGTTTATTATTATAAGTAATATTAAATTGTTATAAAAATTCTGTTTCTTAGCATAGAAGAAAGTGCAGAGGCACCGCCTCAGGGTACGAACCCCAGACAGAGTACGTGAAGACCGAAGCCTAACTGCAAACACATATACTGAGCGTAGTAAAAAAATGCACTAAACAAATCTGGGGGAATATGCATAAAATTTCGAAGAAGAAAAAATAATATTTGGACCACCCTAATAATGAATTGTTGAATCATACTGAATATCAACCCTTGAGATAAATAAATTTTTAGGGGACTTTCGAGTACCCAATTAAGTGAAGATTGGTTTTCAAGATTATTTCTGTTCTTAGGAAAGGGAAACACAAAGAAAAGTTTTAATATTGAAACTTCGTATAGAAAGTCAAGCAATTTCTTCCTTTAGCTTCTATTCACCCACATCCAGAAAGCTGGACAATGGCGTCCCATTCCACATATTGGTGAAACTATTTATATCTCGTAGAGTCCTTTTTCCTGCATTCTTGTTTTCCCAGTTACTTTGTAAAGGAGATATGACAAAAGGATCTATAACTGATAAAGATCTTTCAAGTACATGATTATCTAATCCAAATATGTAGCAACGCTGCTAGAAATTTACAAATTGGCCTGATGCCCAAATATTTACAGATAATGAGCTCGTGGCTCAAGATTCCTACGGAACAATAAGCAGGCACCTATAGGCGATATTTTAAAGTCCGCGTTTTCATACTGCAAACATGGTGTAACCATCAAGAATGCTTTCACATTCTCCAGAACTTTGTGCCTTTCATACACGCAAACTATAATATGTAGTGTGCATAATGGAATCTAAACAGTCGGCTTGTGTTTCCCAACCTTCTAAAAATATGCGACAGAATCCTAAATTCCTTTTTCCTAATATATACATATGTTTTGCTAGACATTTTTTAAATTTATTTATAACAATATCAACAATATGGTAGAACGAAAAAATCACTGATAAATTTGAACGAAAATCACCATAATCATTCGTTCACTTATTAGCTTAAACCTTCTTGTTGGAATATGAAAATTATAGATAGCTACAAACAAGATTTAATTTAAAGAAACTTTATTCTTATATGTTAAATTTGAAATGTTTAAAAAAATATTTGTTAATAACAATCATAAAATAAATTATTAGCCTAAAATATTGGTTGAATATTATAATATTATTATTTATTTACTAGCATCCAAGAATATTTTATAAAAGAATATAATTCTTTTTCACGAAAAAACCCTCTTACCGGGAATTTGTTTGCTGAATTAGTTAAAAATGAATAAAGTATATTCTCTCATGTAGAACATTATCGGGACAGACTTGCATCCAGTTAGGGCATTGTCTGGAACGTCTAATCTAGACGGTCCTTTCAGGCCCGAATCGGGTACTGCCTATTACGTTATGACGAAACATTTTTCCAATTGTCTACCTCAAATATTTTTTTGCATATTTCGAAAAAAGGCAGGGTGCTTAAAATTACGAAAAATAAAAAATGAACATTAAGCAAATTCATGTTTTTCGCATCATCTGGTCAGCCTTTCCGGGCCATAAATTAGCTACTCTCTAACCCGCCTTGCCCAACAAATTTCCTAAGTATCTAACTCAAATATTTTATGCACATTTTCAAAAAAGACAGAATGCTTAATATTATTGAAAATGAAAAATGAACATTAAAAAATTGAACCTTCTTCCTCATCATCTAGCCAGTCTTTTCGGGCCGAACCCTGATGATAGCTAGCCTATATCAGGACCAAAGATTTGTCGAACCTTTGAATCTAAATACTTGTTTGCATATTTGGGGTCATTAAGAAAATACGTGATTCGTGATCATTCTCCATGTTAAGACAAATGGAAATTTTGTAAATGGCTCCTTTCCAAACATATCCCGGGTGTTGAGAAGTGTAAAAATTACAAATTTACAACTAAAACAGAGAATTTTTTTCTCATCATCTAGAATCTAGACAGTCTTTAAAATAGTTTTGAACCTCAAATATTTAACCCTCACAACAAAATGATATCCCTTGGTATATGACCAGGATATCTCGGCAGGATATGGGATCACCGGGAAAATGTCCCAAAAATCTCCCGGGATATCCGCGGGATGCCACGTGGCATATTCGAAGGATATCGAGATTTTCAATATTTCTGGAATGCATATTCATTAAAATGTGTATAATGCCTGCAAACATGAAGATTCACAAACATCCGTTTGACACAAAACCACTTTGTACAAATCTCGAAGATTCGGTTTCTTTCAAAATCCTATCTCCGTATAATTAGAAAAAAATTATTTCCTCGAATAATTTTTATAACTAATAACCGCCTAATTACAATAAAAAATCAGTGATTTTCTAAAAATTTTAAAGTTAGCTGTTATTGTATCTGTAAAATCTAAATCGCGCAGTTTATAGATCGCACTTTTCAGGGGCAAAATCAGTTTTTATAATGAAAAATCTAACTAATATGTACCGCGTTAGTTTGTACAATATAAATGACAATTGATTATAATTTGGTAACAATATTCGAGAAATTATGGACTTTTGTTAAAGTGTGACTTATTACTGCGTGACAGTTTTCACACACTGACAGACATGATGGAATTTACCCGGAAGTGACTTCAGAGCGTGACTTTACCATTATTGTATTTTATAATGTTTTACTTTGTATCAAATATGCGGAAAAATACCTAATATTGTTAAATTATGTCTTACTTTATTAATACGTTTGAATGTAAAGATAATTGGCAGTAGATATATCTGGATTTCCAGGAATATACTAAATTATAGAATTGGGATATCTTGGCAACATCCTTGGCATATCAAATTGGGACATTAAAGGGATATCCTGAGGATATTCTGAGATATCCTTGAGACATTCCAGGGATATCGAAATTTCCGCCCTGTTCGATATTATTTGCGATATCCCTAGGATCTGCTGGGCTATGCCCCCGATATTCTGGGAGATAAATGGGATATCCTGCCGATATCTCATGCTGTGAGGGGACTAGCGCTAGAGACTTATCCAAACTAGCATTTTATCATACAAAAATCTTTCATTTCTACTCTGCGCCATAATAGACTGCCTTTACAGCACCACATTAGTGGCCAGGATGGTCTATACTGGCCCCGAAAAGTTGCCCAATAATTTCATACATGGGTACTGCCATTAATATTTCGCAATTTTTAATAATTGTTTCAACAGCTTCGATTCAGCAGAATGAGAAAGAAAAGAATTGGTCCAGAGATGAAAACCAAGTTTGAATATTTAATAGTAAAATTGTTTGTAACAATAGCATTTGTTGATGTAAGATGATAAGGTACTACTCATCAGTCTAATATTAGCTCTGATCAATAGTAAGTTAAAAAAAAAAGAGTTACTGTACGATCACATTATACTACTACACAACAATGTATCGAATAAATTATCTTGTTCATTCGTAGTTCTAATAAAGTTGAACCTTTTCTTTTGGAGCTAAAAAAAACCCCTAAAGTTTTAGAAAAGCGACACACTTCTTATTTGAAGAACATAATATGTTAATATGAGATCTAAGTTACGCATAAGCGTCCTTGAAATCTAATAAGAAATGCATCAAAAGATTTGTTAATGGATTTCTTACTACACAGGCACACATTTCGGTACAATACAAACAATTTTCATTCACTTTAGACATCGAAAAATTTCGTTGGCATGAAATGAAAAGCAATATTTCAGTTTTTAATATACATATATTTTTTTGTAATTCAATATATGCTGTAATATATTTAAAATATATTTCTAGTAACGAATACCACACATTTCTTGGCAAACAGCCAAAAAAACTTGCTATACAGGTATAAACCCTTTTACCCTGAACTATTTTTTTCTGGTAACATAGATCTTAGAAAAAATGATTTGGTCTTTGAATAAAAGGATGTGTGTCCCATTGTACACAGAATGGTATTTAAAGATCGAGCTAAATAACGCACTTATGCATTTAATTATGTAAGTTTCTAAGAAATTAACATTATCTGACAAGCACCAGAAGATGCGACAGATTATGCATAGTAAATTCTGGGTTTTACCACTCTGTTCCGGCAGACAGTTATTCGCTGGTAAGTAAGTAAGGAGGAGAAGGAAGGACAAAAAGAGAGGAGTGAATGTGGCTTTCTGGAATGTGTCAGGGTTAAAAAACAAGAAGGAGGGGTTCTAGGAGGCTATTGGTAAGTGGGACGTGGTGATGCTGAGTGAAATGTGGGTAGATGAAAAGAATTGGAAGGGCTTGAAACGAAAGTTGCCGGAGGGGTATGCGTGAACAATGCATGAATCGAGAAAAGAAAATGAGAAGGTAAGGGGGATGAGAGACATGGTGTCAGGGGTTAAAAAGGAGCTGATGGGAAATGAAAGAGTGAAAGAATGAGAAAAAAAGCTGGAGGGCGTGATAGTGAGAAGAATAAATGTAGGAAGAGAGAGGGTGACCATCGCTTGTGTGTATAGAAGGAGAGGAGAAGAGGAAGGTTGGAGATTATTAAGAGAATAGATGGAGGAAAGGAATGAAGAGCTGGTCTTGATAGGCGGTGAATTAAATGCGTGGACAGGAGAGTTAGGGGGGGGGGAGATATGGGATGAAGAGAGCAAAACTTTTCGAAGAAATTCCAAGCGCAGGGAGATAAATCGGGAGGATACAACTCTTTTGAACCTGTTAGGAGAGGAAGGGCGGTTTATCTGCAATGGAAATATAAGGAGAGATGAAGAAGGGGAAGTGACGTTTATAGGTTAAAGGGAGACTGTGATAGATTACATTCTAGCAGAAGAAAGAATAAGGAAGAGAATGGATAAAGTGAAAGTAGGTAATGAAATAGGCTCGGAAGACTCTCCGCAATAGCGACATTGAAATGCTCAGGATGAAAGCGGCGTAGGAAAACAGGAATATAATAGGAGAAAGAGTGAACATGAAAGATTGTTAAGTGATGAAAGGCGGTTAGAGAAAAGTAGGTATATGGAAGAGGTGGAAAAAGCGATCAGGGAAGAGACAGCATGGGAGGTGATCAATAGGGAACGAGGAGGAAGGAAGGGCATCGATGAGGAAATCGAGATGGATGAGTGGACCCTGTACATTAAGCGACTGTGGGAGGAGTGAAAAATAAGGTATCAGGTGAAAAGTGGAAGGTAATAGAAGGGGAAGATGATAGAGATAACGGGATAAGTAGGGAGGAAGTGAATAGAACGATAGCGAGGTGAATAGGAACTTAAGGAAGAAGAAAGGAAAACTAGTGGCCTTATTTGTAGATTTTCAGGCGGCGTTTGACTCGGTAAACAGAAAGGTGTTATGGCCTGTTATGAAAGAGAGGGGCGCGGATGAAGGGTTGATCGAGAGAATAAAGGGGATATTTTAAGAGACTAAGATAAGTGTTAGGATTGTGAAACAAAAAGGGGAGGTTTTTTGGAGTGGAAGGGCTTTAAGGCAAGGGCGGCCACTGAATCCACTACTGTTCAGTCTCTTGTTGGCAGATCTAGAGTATGTGAGGACTAAAGACTTAATGGTAAATGTAAATAAGACGAAGATGAGTGCTTTAGGAAGAGAAGGACAAAAGTAGAATGTCAATGAAAGATTTATGGGAAGAAAGTGGAACAGGTCGAGGAATTTAGTTACCTAGGCTTCTGGTTTGAGTCGAAAGGCGGGGTTGATTAAGGGAAGGAGAAGGATAGAATGTGCGACTAAAGTAATTGGGCAGATGTGGGGTATAGGGAAGAGAAGGTTTAAGGAGGACTGGAACATGAGACTGTGGACGTTTGATGCGTTAGTGTGGTCAGTCGTAAATTCCAGAGTGGGGATCAGGGGATGGAAGGATCACAAGAGGGTCGAAAGTATGCAAAAGAGATTCTTGAGATGGGTAATGGGAGTGAGCTGGGGCTGTCCAGGAAATATGTTGAGGGAGGAATTAGGTAGAGGTAAAATGGTTATGAGACAAATGAAGAGAGTATGGAACTTTGAGGAGAAGCTAAAAAGGGGGGAGGGAAGCAGGATAGCACAAGCTTATCTATAGGAAGTAGTAAACAACGAGAATAGGGGTAACACAGAAGTATCAAGGTGGGAGAAAGAGAGACAACAGAGGAGGAGAGAATGCAATATAAGAGCAGATGTCAGAGTATGGAAAGAGTTAGAGAATGAACTGATAGCTAAAGAGGAGGCTGAAAGATGGAAAAAATCGTTGAATCTAAGTATAACAGGTGGCATAAGGTAGTAAAGACTGAAGGAGAGCCAGAATGTGTAAGAAAGGTAAAAAAGAAGAGTTAATGGAACCACGTTATATGATTTAGGATGGGAGAAGGAATGAGAGAGTGCAGGTACTGGATGGATGAAGAGGAAAGAAGATGTACAGTCTGGTATTACGAGATAGAATCATGGGGGCATGCTTTATGGAATTTTATGAAAATGGCAAGAGGAAACGCAAGCCCATGAAACTCTATAGCCAGAAAATGTCGAAAATAATTGTGTAAAGACAAAGCGATAGCATATAATTTAATATCAGTAGAATCTGATTATTTAGGTAGTAAGTATTATTAAGGTAGTATAAGTGGTTTTGTAACGTACTGTAAAGGGAGCGGGGGCCCTCAAACCCGAAAAAGGGTGAGAATAAATACATACATTATTCATCTTTCATCACGAGGAAACTTTTCCAGCAGGTTTGATCGAAATCGATTTAGTTTTTATACACGGAGCTGTACAATCGACACTTGAGACCCATATCTTTGATGGTCTGTTTCACCCCCTTAAAGTGTTTTCCCACAGATAAAAAAAATACGTGACGCGTAGATTTTCGAGTACTACAACACATATCAGGGAGAATAAAATCGGCGAGGGACACCTGGAGTACCTTCCTTGTTAGCTACAGATGCATCACCATACGGCGTTAGCGCGGTATTCCCCTATGAATATTCGAATGGCACGGGAAGGCCTATATATGTTGCTTCTCCAACACTTACAAATACACAAAGAAAATATGCCCAAATTGATCAAGAATCTTACAGTATTATTTTTGGAGTAAAAAAATTATATCAATACCTTTACGGTCGTAGATTTACACTACTTACGGACCATTAGCCTTTACTACAAATTTTTAATCCAAACAAAGCTTCACCAATATTAACTACAACTAGAATGCAACATTACACTATATAGTTTTGAGCTTTTGATTCCGATATTAAATACAGAAAACGTAGACTACACGCAAATGCTGATGCTATGTCACGCCTACCTATGAAAATTGAGAAAATTATTTCTAAGAATGATGCAGCCGATGTGTTTGAAATAAAGTAAATAGAAACTTTACGAACCACTTTATCACGTTTATCTTTAGAAGCCAGCAGCAATAAAAATTCTAAAATCTTATTATAAGTGTTGAATGAAGGTAAAACAATAGATAAAAAATTGAGATGAAATATTCCGCAAGAAGAATTTTCTTTACAACAAGGTTGTATTTTTCGCTGTCATCGGGCAGTCATACCACAAAAAATGAAAAACGAATTACACGTAGGACATTTCGCTTCCAAAAGAATGGAAGAATTAGCACGTTGTTATTGTTGGTGGCACGGTATTGATAGTGAAATTAACCAAATAAGTGAAAATTGCGATAATTGACTTAAAATTGCAACAACAACAAAAAAACAGTTAAAGTAGATGTACACAGATGAATAGAACTGACCTTCCAGTTTGAAAGAGTACACATGGATTACGCTAGCCCATTTCAAAATTCAATTTATCTTATACTTGTAGATGCATACACGCGATGGCCAGAAGTATATCCGACCAAAGATATGACTACGAAAACTACTATTCGCTTTTTGCGTTAAGTATTTTCAAGATTCGGTTTTCCAAATATTTTTGTAAGCGATAACTTTTAATCATTTATCGCGGATGAATTAAAATGATTTTTGAAAGCAAATGGCACTGAGCTTAAATTGAGCGCACCTTATCACCCTGCAATCAATGATTTAGCAGAGCGGTTTGTACAAACGTTCAAAAGAGCATTACGAGCAATGAAACCAAGTAAAGGAGAGGAAAAACATAATGCCTTATGCGACTTACTTTTACAATGCCGTAAAACTCCTCATGACACAACAAACCAAGCAACAAGTGTTTTGTCAATGTACCGAAAGAGGCTCCGTTATCGCGCAGATCGCGAACGAATATCTTAGTTATATACTTACATTTATGTTTTATTTACTATGAATATTGAGAGTTGCGTGAAGCGTATATGTGTGTGCGTGTGTGTGTATGAGCACCGCGAACGACATTCCACAGCAATAAATAAGTGGTGATATCGGTGATATAAAGCCTGTTATTGTTCTCAAAGATCTGAAGACGAAGACAATTTACGTGATTGAATTCTCGGCACTAGCCTTGGAGGTATGAAGGCTTCATTTCTTAACCGACTTAACAGTAGATCTGAAAAGGTATCCAGAGGTGAAATCTTTATTTTGATCTCTGTCATCGGCCGCGTAAGGCCATCCACGGCTGGAGACCGGATTTTAAGGAACAGTGTTATACGAAGTCTTTTGCGCAAACTTCTCGCTGTTTCTTATATTCTAGGATAGCAGGAGCAGGAGTGTAAGACGTACACGTTCCGGTTTTATCTGAATTGGTTGCTTTAAGAAATCATGATTATTGATTCTGGAGCATACAAGGTCTCATCAAAATTAACAATAAAGATCGTACCAAAGGTGTTCTCGCATTGGCGTCGGGATAGGGCGGTAGAAAGAAGAAAGGGTCTAAGAGGAACAAAATGATGCCTTGGCTAGCGTTAGCAATTTTCCGCCAACTACCTCAACATAAATACCGTGGGATAGCATCAAGTGGGATACCACAATAAAATAATACAATTATTTTATTCAATATATGTAAACAAATTGCTTTCGGCTGTTAAAATAGCTGAAATCAAAATTGAAGTTGAACAGCAGCATAGTAGAACGGGTACATAAAGTACCGGTTCCACTAGAACTATATCTGGATATTAATAACGATGATGTGAACAGAGAGATCCTAGAAAAACTTCAGCACCTTGAGTGAAATTTTGTTCGTGCTTTACTAACGTTCACACATGTTGAACAAACATAAAGACATTCTCTGCCCAAGATTAACATCACAAATGAACTCCGTGCACTCATAGAACACCAGAACAGCAAGGTTTTACCTATGTATTTGAACGCCTCACAGCCCTCAAACTTTTCTATAATGTGCAGCTGTGACAGTCGTTAGAACGTCGTAACGCAGAACGATGCATACAATTGCATTCATTGTCCCAGGAAGGAATTGAGATCCACCATGAAAGATCAGGTCGGATATGGATGTCAGCAAAGTAAGGTGCAAATTGGGTCGATTGACTTAATATAAGAAAGGAAATATAACTACAAAGCTGATACACTGTGTTAGTAAAATCCTCCAAGCTCGGCACATCGAGGCATTGAGAACAGAAATATTTATTTAGGTTAAAGACTTCCAACGGCAGAGATGTTGTTACTGCTAGTCTACGTTGGTACATGAAAAGTAAAGCAAGGAGGCCACCAAATCGAACTTTTCTGTCAGATGAAAGGACTTTCTATCATTAACTGAGTACATAGAAAAATATCCAGCAAGAGACCGAAGTCCCTCGATTGGAAGATATGACTAACTACTGGTAGGGTGTTTGGGGAAAAACGAACAGAAGCAATTTGCACACTGCGTGTTTCCAACTAGAGAAAGCAAGAGCAAACTTGAAATGGTAACACTGAAATGGTACTTCCGATGTTTCAATGGTTCTGAAAAGTGCATGCAACCAAAAATCTTTAGGTCCGGACATAGTGTACAACTTCTGGTACAAGAACCTGATGAGTGTGCATCCTGCGTTAGCAAGGTGTTTTTAGAATATCATTGAACACCCATACCTGGTTCCAGGCTTTATGCAGAAAAGTACTAAGTATATGGTGCCTAAAAAATAGACGCTCAAAAATCAATCTGATTTAAAACCGAAAGCCTACCTTCCAAAAATTTATAAATGCCTTACAGCGGTCATTACAAATAATGTATATTTTCACTGCGACGAGAATGACATCCTAACAGAAGAACAAAAAGGATGCTGTAAAAACTTACTGGACAGTAAAATCTAATGACCATAGACCCTGTTTCCATGACGCAAACTGGTAAACATCAAAGAATCTTGCATGTGGAATACATTGAATAAAAGCAAGCGTTTCCTTCCATACCACCCGACGATTTCCTTGAAGTCTTAAAAGTATACGAGGTACAGAAGATCTAGGATGATGACTTCGATGGATTGTCATTATCTTGCGCGTGTTTCAGTTAAGTTGCTTTAACTCATCGTCGTTTAATTTTAATGTCCAAATGTACTGAAGTGTAGGGACGGCCAGCACATTGATGGCCTGAATCTTATTCTTCTCTGATAATTCGGAAGCCAAATTTTGAAGAGCATTCGGCGATGAGGTTTTTTGTTGTTCTTGGATTACTTCATCTGACCCGTCAACACTGTTGCTCATACAATTCTACAAAGATTGGTAGCCCTGAATAAGTATATTCCCGCTCTTGTTGACCTTCTTGGATATAAGGAGTAGGAGTGGATGACGTACACGTTCCGCTTGGGTCGGAATTGGATGCTTTAAGGAACCATGATCGTAGCTTCTGGAACCTACAATTTATAATATAAGACAAAATAAAAGATCAGAGGCTCAGTTGCTTAGGCGCTTGGACTTCAAGTTGGAGGTCCGGGGTTCGATCCCTGAGTTGGGACATCTGGGAATTTGTCCACGTACCCCTACAGAGGTTCTGGTTGGTTGGATCCCTCCTTAAGCTATAGGTCCCCCATTATGCACTTGGCTGTAACCCAGTCCGTTGAATGATGGGGTAAAAGCCAGGCTTTGCCCAATGTGTCAAATTAGAGCACACTAATTCTATCAGATCACTTGCTTTTATTACAAAAATGCGTTCGTGACTGATATACGGGGACAGAGCATACATACTATTCAAAACGAAATAAAAATAAAAAATCCAACTCTAACAAAAAATGGCATTATTATTATCCTAAAATGCAGTAATCTGGAGCAAGCCATTCTCTGCAAGACGTTAGAGCTCCACGGTTTACCATTGAAGGAAGGGGTAGACCTCTCAGCTACGTTCTGTTAAATCGCTTCTACCTTGGGGGTACCCCTCACTAAGGAGGATC